>CM042570.1:267500-272500 GCA_023630585.1 Cranoglanis bouderius | reverse complement strand
TGAGTGAGAGAGTGAGAGAGAGAGTGAGAGAGAGAGTGTGAGTGTGTGTGAGCGAGAGAGTGTGTGTGAGTGTGTGTGAGCGAGAGTGAGAGTGTGAGTGAAAGAGAGTGTGAGTGAAAGAGAGTGTGAGAGTGTGTGTGAGTGTGTGTGAGCGAGAGAGTATGTGTGAGTGTGTGTGAGCGAGAGAGTGTGTGTGAGTGTGTGTGAGCGAGAGAGTGTGTGTGAGTGTGTGTGAGCGAGAGAGTGTGTGTGAGTGTGTGTGAGCGTGTGTGAGCGAGTGTGAGCGAGTGTGAGCGTGAGTGTGTGTGTGAGTGTGTGTGTGTGAGAGTGTGTGTGAGAGTGTGTGTGAGAGTGTGTGTGAGAGTGTGTGTGAGAGTGTGAGTGTGAGTGTGTGTGAGAGTGTGTGTGAGTGTGTGTGTGTGTGTGTGAGTGTGTGAGTGTGTGTGTGATTAACAGGTTACTGTATGAATACGGCTGTAATGTCAGTGATGTAATAAACAGTCTCACTGCTCATTTAATATTACATTTTCACTCCAAAAGCCACTGATGAGCCACGTGACTGTTACACATTTACATTTCATTTTAGGAACTTTATCATCACCTGCATCACTTCCATGAAGGTTTGGGAGGTGGGGCCTAAAGGGGCGGAGTCTGGGGACCAACATGATACCAAAAAGCAGTACATTTACATTTGCATTAGGCTGAAGCGCTTATCCAGAGTGACTTACAGAAGTGTTTAAGTCTCTGTCAATAAATACATCCTGATACTGGTCCTCCGCCGGGCCACTGGGCCGCCGGTCCTCCGCCGGGCCACTGGGCCACCGGTCCACCACCGGGCCGCCACCGGGCCACGGACTCAGAATACATCTCTAACAACATCAGTCTAACAGCTCTGTCTAAAAAGATTTTTTTAATGAAGTGCTTATTTAGTAACATTGTTCATGCTAGCGAGCGACTCGGCATCAGGCAGCGGTTCAGTTTTAATGCTCTGCAACACAGAGCTGTGATTTCAGCCACAGGCAACATGTGAATGAAGGTTTTCTCTGCAGATTAGACACTGGAAAGCCGTACAGCAACAAATCCAAACCACCACTGGCTCCAGTGATTCCTCAGACGGAAGAAATGTCCCAAATGACGCACTTTACGCTAGTAGGGTTGCACGGTGTACCGGTACTACGGTAATATCACCACACTAAAGCTTCAAAATACCAGCGATGCCACTGTAAACTGCAGCATCAGTACAGTCGGACCGTGAGTAATGTCACGTGTGTGGCAGTTAATACTATTTTAATTAAAACACACAAACACACAAAGGTTTGTGACACTTCATTTAACCCAAATTCTTTACTTTAATCTTTAAACTGTTCATGTTTGATAGTAAGCGAGCTAATGTTCCCAATTTTATGATTCATTTCCAAATTCAGTTATTTATTCCTAATGTTGTGTTTATTCTTAGTTCTCTGAGGACACTTTCCATCTGCATGATTTCATGGCTCTGGGGAACTCAGAGGAATTCTTCTTGAGTTTTTCCAGCAGTCAGTTATTCATTCTGATTAATAAAGTATTGAGAGGGAAAACTGTGTCTGTTTTCATTCATATCGATGCGTTTCTGTAAATTTGGTTCATTTTATAGATTCGAATTATGAATGAACACAATATCGCGTGGTATCATGATACTACAGCTGGTATAGTATCGTTAGATATGTTTATGTTATCCTCACTATACACTGTACACTATGTGCTCTACTGTCATACAGTACCATGAAGTTTAGAAGGGTAGGATCACCTCAGATGGAACACTAGCACTTCCCAGTCGATGGCACATGACGTCAAACGCATGTAATGCTACGCTGTTAGCTTTAGCAGATCCCCAGAGTCGATGACGATGACTTTCTTCATTTTACTGTTTATGTTTACTTTTATACCCAACATGACCTTTTTTGATTCTGAGCACGTCTGCTCCAGCGTCAGCGCCTGGTAGCCCCCGGTACTTAAAGTGCACTTCTTCTTCTTGTTGGAGTTTTCAGTGTGAACACACTACTCACTATTTATACTACAACATGCCGTAGAATAGTGTAGAAGTATGTGATTTGGGACGCACCTCAATCCCGTGGTGCAGGTGGTCCGAGGTTTCTTCAGTTCCCCACTCACATCTTTACTTACTACATGCAATTATTCCCATTTACACAAAACTGTAAAGAAATACAAAATATACAATAAATAAAAAGTTATACAAGTCATTAGAAAGGTTTTGTTTAACGTGACTGCAGTAAATACAACAAACCAATACTACAATACAGCAAACCCTATACCCCAGGGTGGCACCACGACTCCAAAAGTGATGGGCAAAGTGTGATGCTTTTAATTATATTTAATCGTATTTGAGTTATTAATGATATTTAAGCTAGAGCTCATGTGCTGCAACAAATATCATCTTTTTGTCTGAGAGAAAAGGTCCATCTGTCATTTGTCTATAAAAACCAGCTGTGTATTTTGCTCTCAGTGCTGTGTGTCGCTGCTGTAACTGTCACTAAACACTTCCTCAGCAAGTCTTACTTACTTTATTTAAAGAATGTCATCTGAGGAATTATCTCTAATCAGAATATGTTGATCTGTCAGTTAAAATGTTGAAACGTTAGCGATACCGATTCAACACACGATTATTAAGTGTGAGTGAGCGCCAAAGTGCGTTTAACCCTTTATCGCTCCTAGGAGATGCGCTTTAGGAGAAATGTCTTAATGTCTCAGTCTCCAGATGAACTGGGGGCTTCGATTGTTTTTTGCAACAGAGTCAGACCTGTCTGTTATTACCTGAAGTGCTGGTCTCCGCCCCAGTAGTCTGAAAAGTGCCGGGTCAAACGCCAACTCGTCCCCGTTGCTCCAGCGACCCTGATATACACTTTATATAAAAGTAAAATAAATCCAAAATTCCAGTGAGGTCTTCTCCTTCAGTGCCTACAAGTAGAATTCTTTACAGCTGTTTCCAAAGTTGTTCTTGACATGAATTTCAATCCACAGAGCTCTGGTTTCATTGGTCAGTCCATGCTGCTGTCACGAGGGACAGTAATCTCTCCACAGACACACTGGTAACTGGAATGCTGAGGAGATATGATGCGATCGCAGTCATATTCGGGTGTATTCGTGCCTGGGAGCGAGGTCCATCATTTCCTCACAGCAGATGCTGTTCCCTCCACAGTTTCCTGCTGGCGTGGTGAAGTAACACAGTATTCTTCATGTTCAGCATTCTCAATCCATGTCCAGTTCACCTCTTCTCTGGAGGGCCTCCACTGCATCACACAGATGAGAGAATGTGGACTCCTTCTTCAGTGCCAGGCTTGCACCAGTCTTTTTATAGTTGTCTTCTGAGGAGTCATACCACTTTTCAGGGTAGCTGAGTGCAGATTTTTAGAAACTGCAAAAATCATGTTTAATTGCTGCTACCTTTTCATTTGTGAATTGCTGGAGTAGAAAAATTGCAATCGTTTCCATTCCAATGAAGGAATCCACGTGTACCTGCTGGAGCTTCGTCCTGAGAGTGGAGATGATCTCGTATAACTAACTCACAGACAGTCCTGTCCTCTCCTCTCCTCCCACCTTGCATTATCTGCCGTGTATGCTGAAACCATGTCGGGTCGTAGGTCATTATCTTTTAGCTCGTTTGTTGTCTGGCGGTGTATGGCAGCAGAAGACTCCTCACTGTCCTCCTCACTGTCCTCAAGGGTCCTCAAGGGTCCTCAAGAACCTTGTTTTTCAGTCCCAACTCTGGTGTCCTGTATCTCAGTGACACTGGGGAAATGTGTGGTAGTGCCGTGATAGGACACAGATGGTGTGGGTGCATTTCTGTCACCTGAAACCTGAACCGTTGGTGTATTTAATTCCCACAAACAATTCTCCCCAGAAGGTGTGAGCACATCTGTAACTATGGACGCTGCTTTGGTTCGACTAGGACTTTTTTTTCTTTTCTGTTCAATCTCAGAGTCTTACCAGAACATTGACCAGAGCTATCTCTCTACCTGAGCTGTGTGAGTGAGAGTGCTGTACAGTGTGAGGAACACCACTCATCTCTGCTGCAGTCATCTGGTCTGTCAGACCATCAGCTTTAGGTGTGCCCAGTTTGAGTGAAAGCCGACACAGCCCTTTGATGACAGGCTTCAATACTTTCTTCACAGCCTCTGGATGAAAGTCAGATTTGGCCCCGCCCCCTGAGGACGTCTGCGTTCTGTTTATAACTTACCGAAATATTATCGTAGAAACACGAGAAAAACTTTTACTAAAACCTTAGTCTGTTCAAACTGTTATTTACAATCAAAATGCGGGACAAAGGACTAAAACACTCGTCTGGTCTCATTAGCACTGTGTGTGTGTGTGTGTGTGTGTGTGTGTGTGTGTGTTTGTGTGTGTGTGTTTGTGTGTGTGTGTTTACCTTCTCCACTGTTCAGGTTTTTCTCCGGTGTAATTCCACACTGCGCCACTAGGCGGTGCTTTAGGATCAGATGTAGATTTTACGTATTTTTACTTTTATTTTCTTTCTTTATTGTTCTGCGAGTAAGGTTTAACCTGCAGCAGGTGTGTTATTTACGTTTAAATATCGTGTATTAATATGTAAATACCCACTGTCATTAGAATAAAATATTTAAATGAGGAAACAATCAAACGCACTCGGTAAGGTCAGAGCCGTTGGGTAAGCTTTGTGATCGGCGCATGCGCAGAAACTCTCTGCTGAACCCGGAAGTGAAGTGTGTGTCGTGTTCAGTGTTGCGGAGGGAGTTTTGAAAAACGGTTTTAATTTTGTTTACACCAGACTTAATCTTTACTAACTGTGTTTAATATCACAGCACAGTGTTTATTCACTCTGCAGTGAAGATAAAGAGAAGGAGGTAAGTTAAGATTCATAACATTAAAAGGTTATAAAGCGGATTTAAGCTGAACGTTAGACCTTAACTACACAACAACACAACAGTTAAAGTGTTTACTGCGTCCGAAAGGTCTCCGGTATTCAC
>CM042570.1:255000-262500 GCA_023630585.1 Cranoglanis bouderius | reverse complement strand
AAATGTGTAACAGAAAGACTGACTGTCTGATCCATGTTTACTCTGTCCCATCTTTGTCTGATCTTTACTCTGATTTTTACTCTGTCCATCCCTGTGACATCTTCACTGTAAAATTTTTACTGTCTGATCTTTAATGTCTGATCTTTATTCTGTGCAAACTTTACTCTCACCCATTCTTACTGTCTGATCTTTACTCTTAACTCTGTCTGATCTTATTGCCTGTATTTACTCTGTAGCTGAAGAGACATCAGACCTTTAGTGTGTATCATTAGTGTTAATGATGTCATCGTAAAGTTTTATTAAATTCCTGCATCGTTCAAATGAAGAAAAATCACTTCCTCATAAAAACCTGATGAAAGAAGAAACACTGAGGTTTAAGAGAAGGTCTGAGAGCAGGTGGAGGTTTACCTGTTAATCTGTTTGTTTGTTTATTTACATGTTTATTCACCTGTGTGTGTGTGTGTGTGTGTGTGTGTGTGTGTGTGTCTCACCTGTAGCTGTGGTGGTACCGCCCCTGGTTTCTCGGTGACGCAGTGTGTAAACTCTCTCAGTTTGTGAGCGAGTGCTGCACTTTCTCCTCCATCCTGCACATGACTGCGTTGGGGGCGGAGCGTTACGTGGGCGTGTGTTTCCCGCTCAGAGCCCGCCTCCTGGTGACACGGGGTCGTGTCCGTGTGCTGATCGGTGCACTGTGGGGTGTGGCTGCCCTGAGTGCGGGCCCCGTGCTGGTGCTGGTAGGGGCGGAGTCTGTAGAAGCTAACCTGACGGAGTGCCGTGTGACTCGGTGGGCGGAGTCTTCGGGCCTGATGGTGGCCATGTTGTGGCTCTCTAACCTGTATTTCATCATCCCGCTGACAATGCTAACGCTGCTCTACACGCTCATCGCACGCCGACTACGCCAACGCAGACACGTCCACCGAGACCACACCCACCGCCAGACCCTGAGGATGATGGGTAAGCACACAGGGGTCAAAGGTCAGCTGATAGTAAACAATGATTACCTTTTATCACAAAAGAATTCTACCTGCAACATTTATCATATTTACATGCTCAGTGACTTGTTTATTTACAGTGTTCACCTGTTTATTTACCTGTTTACCTTATATACCTGTTGACTGGTTTAACTGTTGACCAGCTCAGCTCTTTATTTACCTCTTTATCATGCTGATTGTGTTATACTGAATAAAAGGAATTACAGGATATAATAATAATAATAATAATAATAATAATAATAATAATAATAATAACTGTCTCTCTCTCTCTCCTCCCCATGTTACCCCCCTGCGTGGTGTGTAGTGGTGATAGTGTGTGTGTTTGTGGTGTGTTGGTTGCCCTTCCATGTAGCTCGTACACTGTTCTGTCTGTCTCTGAACTCCAGCGTTCAGGTTTATTTCCTCTCTCAGTACCTGAACCTCGTTTCCTTCGTGCTGTTCTACTGCAGCGCCGCCATCAACCCGCTGCTCTACAACATCATGTCCTCCCGTTACCGTGACAACGTCCGCGCCCTGCTCCGCCCCCGCACCCGACCCCTGCCGGCCCCTTCCCCTTCCAGCACACACTTCTGACCACTCTCCGTGTGTGTGTGTGTGTGTGTGTGTGTGTGTGTGATGTCATCTAAATGGATTCTGGGAAGAATCTGGTGCATACCAGGAACCGAACCCCCCAGACGACACCTCTGCGCGCGTGTGTGTGTGTGTGTGCGTGTGTGTGTGTGTGCGCGTGTGTGTGTGTGTGCGCGTGTGTGTGTGTGTGTAATGAGATAAAGTGTGAAGTTAAAGCTCTGTTATCCAGAAAACACAGAGCTGGAGGTCACGTGGTTTAAACTGTACAGCGTTAATCAGGAGAAAATCAGTGCAAACTTATGACTTGCTCTAATAGCAGCCGCTCGTGCTGTCAGACTTCCCTCTAACGTGTTAGTTTTTATTATTAAACCCTAGAGTTTGGGACACTGAGAGTCCGGAGGGAAGGAGCTGGGACTGAAATACAGATTAATGGATTTTGTTTACTCCCTCTGTGTGTTTCAGGAGTTTTAATAAAAGCTGTTTGGTTGCTATGGAAACGGATATTGAGGTTTATTGGATAAACAGTATTACTGTGAGCAGGAATATGAAGCACATTACCGTGCGTGTGTGTGTGTGTGGGTGTGTGTGTGTGTGTGTGCATACACTCACAACACGTTTAAATGAGCACAGCCCAGTAATGACTGGATACACAGTTACGCTGTTAGATGAAATTCTTTAACAGAGAAACTCACCTTATGATGATGACGTAAGCGTCCGGCCGCGCCGGTGAAAGATGAGGTCACGTGTTCAAATGTCCGTCAATCTTACTTTCATTTATTCGCATTGAAACATCAGAGCAAAACATTTTCATACACACATTTTAATGAATTCATTCATTAGTAAAGCAGCCTGAACACCAATAAAATGAGATTTTCAGTAAAAACAATCTGAAGCGATGGTGATGTTTATAAATAAACTCTTTTTGCGACACCTGCACACTTTTACCCACTTTATCTGCAAGTAAAACTCTTTAAGGAACTCATGCAGGAACTGATGCAGGAACTATAAGTGATGATCATGCGGATCTGCGGACGGAAAAAACTACAATATTTTATATCTAACAAGCAAATATACTCCTGTTAAATATAATATATACACAGTATATCCTCAACAGCTCTTTATAATGTACAATATTTACACATTAATGCATACTATTAACACACGCAGTGCTGAAGTATAACACACACACACACACGCACACACACACACACACACACGAGAATACATATTAAATTCATATGCATAACAAACTGCAACACGATTTAAGCTAAACTAGTCTACTGAGTCCGAGTCTGAGTGTGTGTGTGTGTGTGTGTGTGTGTGTGTGTGCACGCATGACTGCATTAAAGACTTCAAGGCACTGCACAATCAAAAATAATCCCTAAAATGAGACTTATTGTGTGTGTGTGTGTGTGTGTGTGTGTGTGTGTGTGTGTTGTCTGACCTGCTGCTGATCGAACAGAAATAAACAAAGACTCCATCCACTGATCTCTTAAATAAAAACATGAAATACGTTTCTAAAAGATTATAAGATGGTTATTAGAGAACAGTGAGTTCAGTACATCTGAAAATGTATTTTAGCCGAATCAGTTTTTAGTTTTTTATTTCCAACTCGTTCCTCTCATTTGTTTTATGATTTCGCCGCTCGATATAAAAATAGCGTGAACGTTTCTCTAAGATGTGAATGAAAGGTTTTAGGTTCAGAAACGATCCCCGCAGACCCGAGGGATAACGGTCCGGTCGGTCTGAAGGTTTCCTGTTACTCAGCTCATATTTCCAGGTGAAGGTGGACTTGTTTAGAGGAATCACTCTGAACCTTCAGTAGTTCATCACAAAGTAGAAACTCTCTCTCTCTCATTTACACACGTTTCTAAACGCATTTCAATTTAAATACCGGGCTACAGATTTATATCTAAAAATAGAAGTTTAAGTCTTTCTATATACTTTTATATTAAAGATATCTATATTTCAGATTGAATTATGATGGTATAATCACAGCGTTATCTCGTCCGAGCCCTAAACTAACACCCAGCATCGGGATCGGTGAAGTGCCTCCAGGTTACAGGTGTTACAGTTCCATCACTTCATAAAACTCCCTCGAGTGTTTAAGACATTATATTTCACCCTGTATGAAGTTTACTGTGTTAAACAAGCGCTCTCTGTCCGTATCTCTGTCCCTATCTCTGTCCGTATCCCTGTCCCTATCCCTGTCCCTATCCCTGTCCGTATCTCTGTCCGTATCCCTGTCCCTATATCTGTCCCTATCTCTGTCCCTATCCCTGTCCCTATCCCTGTCCGTATCCCTGTCCCTATCTCTGTCCGTATCCCTGTCCGTATCCCTGTCCCTATCCCTGTCCGTATCCCTGTCCGTATCCCTGTCCCTATCTCTGTCCGTATCCCTGTCCGTATCCCTGTCCCTATCCCTGTCCCTGTCCCTGTCCGTATCCCTATCCCTGTCCGTATCCCTGTCCGTATCCCTGTCCCTATCCCTGTCCGTATCCCTGTCCGTATCCCTGTCCCTATCCCTGTCCGTATCCCTGTCCCTATCCCTGTCCGTATCCCTGTCCCTATCTCTGTCCGTATCCCTGTCCGTATCCCTGTCCCTATCCCTGTCCGTATCCCTGTCCGTATCCCTGTCCCTGTCCCTGTCCGTATCCCTGTCCCTGTCCGTATCCCTGTCCGTATCCCTGTCCCTATCCCTGTCCCTATCCCTGTCCGCATCCCTGTCCGCATCCCTGTCCCTATCCCTGTCCGCATCCCTGTCCGCATCCCTGTCCCTATCCCTGTCCGTATCCCTGTCCCTATCCCTGTCCGTATCCCTGTCCGTATCCCTGTCCGTATCCCTGTCCGTATCCCTGTCCGCATCCCTGTCCCTATCCCTGTCCCTATCCCTGTCCGTATCCCTGTCCCTATATCTGTCCGTATCCCTGTCCCTATCCCTGTCCGTATCCCTGTCCGTATCCCTGTCCCTATATCTGTCCGTATCCCTGTCCGTATCCCTGTCCGTATCTCTGTCCGTATCTCTGTCCGTATCCCTGTCCCTATCCCTGTCCGTATCCCTGTCCCTATCCCTGTCCGTATCTCTGTCCCTATCCCTGTCCGTATCTCTGTCCCTATCCCTGTCCGTATCCCTGTCCCTATATCTGTCCGTATCCCTGTCCGTATCTCTGTCCGTATCTCTGTCCGTATCCCTGTCCGCATCTCTGTCTGTATCCCTGTCCGTATCCCTGTCCGCATCTCTGTCCATTTCAGTACACGCCCTTATCCACTTCCCCTAACCACGCAGAAGTGTGCAATAACTACGTGTGAATTCGGAGTGAATTTATCAGCAGGAACACACAGCACCAGCGCGAGCATCCAAGCCATGCTCACTTCCTGTTTCTCCATGTTGGAGCTAGCACGCTAACTCACTAGCAAACATTAGATGCGAGTAGTTTTGAAATTTGAAGGTTCTGTTTATAAGGATTAGTCTGCCATTTTGGGGGGAAAAAGTTTCAGGTTGCAGCAGTGTCTTCTGGGTAAGCTGTTTGAGTCGACTCTCATCTAAAGCACTTCTTTCAAGCTGCCACAGCGATGTAAAGTGTCCAGGAGGACAGGAGCGAGGGGAAGAGGACAGGAGCAAGGGGAAGAGGAGACGGGGATGAGGGGAAGAGGAGACGGGGAAGAGGAGACGGGAATGGGGACGAGGAGAAGAGGAGACGGGGACGAGGGGAAGAGGAGACGGGGACGAGGGGAAGAGGAGACGGGGAAGAGGAGAAGAGGAGACGGGGAAGAGGAGAAGAGGAGACGGGGACGAGGGAAAGAGGAGACGGGGACGAGGGAAAGAGGAGACGAGCGAGGGGAAGAGGAGACAGGGAAGAGGAGACGGGGACGAGGTCTAAGACTGAAAATCAGTGGAGTGGGAAAATCTTCACTCACTGAGAAGGTAAACATTGTCATATAAAACATGTTGAAACCTCAAAGCAGAAATTCATTTATATCCAAGACACTAATTTCATTATTCAGAATATATATATATATATATATGTGTGTGTGTGTGTGTTTATACATATGGATAATTTGAATTATATAGAGAGATATGTTTTGTATGACACACTGTATACAAGCTGCAACAACGATAATGAAATAAACAAAATAAAGTAGAATCCAGAGTCTGAGTCTGAAGGGGTTCGAGCAGCTAAATGCTGAGCTAACTCACAATGCTAACCCAGAATGTCGCTAGCTAGCGAGCTCCAATAACAGCGAGCGTTAACATGAACAACGAAACCCCAGGCGAGTTCCAGGTTCATTCATTCTTTTGAAGTGCGAGAGTTAAAGGGCAGGAGATGCAGGAATCCAGATGTTCACTCCTTTAGAGGACATGCAGGAAGTCACACATCTCTCAGGTTATTTTAGTTAGTGATTGTAAACTTGTAAGGAAAAGAGTGTGTGTGTGTGTGTGTGTGTGTGTGTGTGTGTGTGTGTGTGTGTGTGTGTGTGTGTGTGTGAGAGAGAGATCAGGTGGTCAGGCCTCTCCGCTCCAGCTCCTTGCTCTGCTTCAGCTCCTTTATCCTGGAAAAGAGAGACAGTGTGTAAGTTCTCCTTCAGCTACTTGTTTTCAGTAAATCACTGAACTCCGCCCCTCAGGAGATCAGATCCTATTGGCTGGCTGTCACAAAGATTCTCCTCCATCACCCGTGTCACTAAAATCCTCTTCACGCTGCTCAGCTTAGTGTTCCTCACAGCTTGTCTGGTTGTTGAGAGATAGCGCTCCATCTGAGAGGACAGTGGTTCACTGCTCACAAACTTCCTCTCCTGAATCTTCAGTCAGTTTGGAACGGCAATCTCCACTTTCATAGTTCCTGATCTACAGGAAAAGGTTCCTTGATTAAATGTACAGCCCCGAAACCAACATTAGCCCTGGTTCCTCTGGTGAAAATGCATCAAATGTTTCTGAGCTCTTGGTTCCAAGAAAAGTTTCCTGTGTGGAACCCAAGGAACCAATGTTGCTGCCATGAAGTTATGTCAAGATGCTAAGTTTCTTAGATTCATCTATAAATCTAGTCAGACCTTCTCCAAATCAGTGATGTGTGTTTGCCTGTTTCCTGTTACTGCTTACTCTGTTACAGGAGAGTGTATTACAGGAGAGTGTGTACTCTGTTACAGGAGTGTGTGTACTCTGTTACAGGAGAGTGTGTTACAGGAGAGTGTGTTACAGGAGAGTGTGTTACAGGAGTGTGTGTACTCTGTTACAGGAGAGTGTGTTACAGGAGAGTGTGTTACAGGAGTGTGTGTTACAGGAGTGTGTGTACTCTGTTACAGGAGAGTGTGTTACAGGAGTGTGTGTACTCTGTTACAGGAGAGTGTGTTACAGGAGAGTGTGTTACAGGAGAGTGTGTTACAGGAGAGTGTGTTACAGGAGAGTGTGAACTCTGTTACAGGAGAGTGTGAACTCTGTTACAGGAGAGTGTGAACTCTGTTACAGGAGAGTGTGTTACAGGAGAGTGTGTACTCTGTTACAGGAGTGTGTGTTGCAGGATTGTGTGTGCTCTGTTACAGGAGTGTGTTACAGGAGAGTGTGTTACAGGAGAGTGTGTACTCTGTAACATGAGAGTGTGTTACAGGAGAGTGTGTACTCTAACATGAGAGTGTATTACAGGATTGTGTGTACTCTGTTATAGGAGAGTGTGTTACAGGAGTGTGTGTTACAGGAGTGTGTGTACTCTGTTACAGGAGTGTGTGTACTTTGTTACAGGAGAGTGTGTTACAGGAGAGTGTGTTACAGGAGAGTGTGTTACAGGAGAGTGTGTACTCTGTTACAGGAGTGTGTGTACTTTGTTACAGGAGAGTGTGTTACAGGAGAGTGTGTTACAGGAGAGTGTGTTACAGGAGCGTGTGTACTCTATTACAGGAGTGTGTGTTACAGGAGTGTGTGTACTCTGTTACAGGAGTATGTTAC
>CM042570.1:222500-245000 GCA_023630585.1 Cranoglanis bouderius | reverse complement strand
CTGTATATATGTGTGTGTGTGTGTGTGTGTGTGTGTGTGTGTGTGTGTGTGTATATGTGTGTGTGTACCTGGGCAGTAACAGCGCAGTACTCCGGGCTGTATGAGTGAAGCGGGTACTGTACTCTGATCAAACACACACAAGTACCTGCAGCTCACCTCTGACCAGGGACCTGTGATCAACACCTTCACCCCACCCTGACAGTGAGACAGCGAGAAAGACAGACAGAAACAGAGAGACAGACAGACTTTATCAGTGGTTGTTTATGTGCTGAATTTGATTTAAAGGTGTTACAACTAAATGAAAACAACTAAATGTATGCGAGTGTGTGTGAGAATATATATGTAAGTTCATGTGTGTGTGTCTCTGTGTGTGTGTGTGTGTGTGTGTGTGTGTGTGTGTGTGCACGTAACTGTCTCACCTCTGGATACGACCACTCAGGTGAGAAATCGGTGATGCTAGCGAGACGCTGAGGCTCCTCCCCCACTCCGGAGTGTGTGTTGGAGTGTGTGTGTGTCTGTGTAAGGAGTGTGTAGGGCAGGTATGAGGTGGAGGGTGTCGGCTGGGGTGGGGCCATGTACCTGACTGGGTAAGTGGGTGGGGCAGAGGCGGAGTTTAGGCCTATACAGGCAGAGTGGCTGTTTGCCTCCTCATTGATGAGTTCAGATATCAGGTCGGGAAAGGTGGAGTCAAACGATAGCTCCACCCCCTCTGTGTGCGGCTGGGCGGAGCTGTCAGAACCGTGAGCGGTGTCCATGGGCATTTCATCACACTCTAATTCTCGCAGAATGTTTGGAGTTATGGGCGGAGACTTTTCCTCCTTCACCTGAACAGGGCTCACCTGTGCAATGAGTGTGTGTGTGTCAGTGTGTGTGTGTGAATGTGTGTGTGCATCGGTGTGTGTGTCACTGTGTGTGAGCAGAGCCGGCTGGCTGAGGCTGTGGCGCAGGCCTCGCCCTGGAGGCCTCAAACCCTGTGAGTGTGTGTGTGTTTGGGTCATCAGGAGATGAGCCTCCTCCTGAAGCCTGAGCCCCACCCCCTCTCTATCAGTTGGAAGCTGATTGGTCTGCAGTTGTCTGGGCGAGAGATGACTGAGCAGTAGTTGATTGGCTGACAGGTGGTTGCTAGACTGATGATGGGATGCCGAGTGCTGTGAAGGCAACAGCTGGTTGTGTGTGTAGTTTAGTGACAGCAGAGTAGGCGGGGCATTTTCATCCTGTCCAATCAGAAGAGCTTGCCCATCGCTGGCAGAGCTTCGGGGGGTCATGTCCAGTCGTGGTGAGGAGACCTGAGCATCTAGGGTGGGGCTTAGTGGGTGGGTCAGTGAATCAAGAGCCAATGAGGAGTCAAGACAAAGGGGAGGGAGAGAGGGGGGGGGGCAAGAAGGAGAGAGTGAGTAAGAGAGCGAAGGAGACAGGGAGGCAGAGTTTGGCGTAGACGTGGGAGGAGAAAGAGAAGAGAGAGATGAGGGTGGAGAGGTTGGAGAAAGAGTCAATGCCAATGAAGGAGGCTGTGGAGAAGAGGAAGGGGGTGGACTCTGGGAGGAAGAGGCGGAGTTAGTTGTGTTGAGAGGGGAGAGGGAGGAGCCACCGTAGGTTTGGCCCTGTTTGGGGCTGTTGAGGAAAGAATCAGGGTCAAAGGGCAGGGGCACAGAGGGGGCGGGGCTAGGTACAGAGCCAGTCTGTGTAGATGGCGGTGCCATTAAGGACGGAGAGGGAGACGAGGGGCGGAGCATAGCGCTGGGCTTGTCTGCAATTATGCGATCTGTCAACAGCAGTCCTCCAATCACAGGACTGGGCAGAAGAGTGAGGGAGAGCGTAGCCACACCCTGATTGGGCGGCACTGTGTGAGTTGGCACCGGGGCTGGGCTGGGAGGAGGCGTCTCCTGTTTGGTCGGGACAGGTGATAGGACGAGCCGGCCTCCAGTATGCGTGAGTGACAGGTGCGCAGAACTGAGCTCGCCTTTAGACTCCTCCCCTCCCCGGCCCAATGCAGCCGCTGCTGTTGCTGTCGTCATGACGATTACTGCATTCTGAGGCAGAGCTACTGTTGCCAGGCCGCCATGTTGGTCGCCATAGAAACCATTGCCATTGCCAAGGGCAATTGTTGCTGCACGCTGTGTTTGGGGCGGGCTGGAAGAGGAGGAAGAGGACGGAGCAGAACTTCCGTTGTCAAGGGCAACTGCTGGGCTGGAGGGTTGTGTTTTCTCATTGGCCACACCTCCTGCAACAGCATCCCCTGCAGCTCCATCTCTGCTGGTGGCCCCACCCCCTGTGCTCTCATGGGTTAGGTTCTGGACTTCAGTGAGGTAGGGGGCGGGGCCACATGGCAGCTTTGGGGAGATGATCCGATGTTTTGTGCTGTTACACCGATGAGGAATGTTCATACCAGAAGAAGCTATATACACACACACACACACACACACACACAATGTTAGCATGGGAGTGTTTGTGTATATGTGGATTGTAAAGTTTTTGTAAGTGTACATATCTGTGTTACCATGGTTACAGAGGCAGGTGTGTGTGCGTGGTTGTGGTTTGGTCTGTTGTGACTCCAGAATCTGCTGCACGAGCTGCTCAATGGAAACCTCCGCCCCATTTCCACTGCTACACCACTTCATACTGTGAACTACACACACACACACACACACACACACACACACACACACACACACACACACACACACACACACACACACACACACACACTGAACACACAAGGTCACCCATGGAATGGTCAGTCAGCTGTGGTTCTGAGCTGTGATTGGTCACTCACACATGGGTTTAAGTTGTGAGAGCAGCTCCTCTCGGCTCCAGCGCAGTCCGTCTCGGCGGTCAGTAACGGCACACAGCACCGGCCCACACGCCTTCCCACTGTCCTCCACATTCGGCACGTTCAGGTAGTGGACCAGCACAATGTCCGGGTTCTACACACACACACACACACACACACACACACACACACACACACACACACGACCACTCTTTATGAAACTCAGATGTGGAACAGCAGATGTCCTCCGGAATGGGACAGGAAATGTATCATAAGCCCTAACGCTGAACAGAAATGCTAGCGCTAGTGCTAAACATAAATGATAATGCTAACGCAGTGGTTGGTCTCGTATAGTAAAGGTTAGTTAGCATTATGCAAATAAGGTCACATGACAAACTCTAGCTTTCAGTTTAATTTTACTGCACTAGAGATGATTCAGTAACACAGGAGCTGGTCATGTGACTGAAAGACTGACCTGCAGCAGCCAATAGCACCTCCTGTGGAATGTTGGGACAATGGAGGAATGGACATAGCAACCATAGAGACACTGCAGAGAGAGAGAGAGAGAGAGAGAGAGAGAGAGAGAGAGAGAGAGAGAGAGAGAGAGAGATTAGTTCATGGAAATAAATATAAATAAATGTGAAACATACTGTACGAATGGTGTGTGTGTGTGTGTGTGTGTGTGTGTGTGTGTGTGTGTGTGTGCATCAGGGTCGGACGCAGACCGGGCCACGCCCGTGTACAGTTCCCAAATACAAATTCACACACCATCCACTATATAATAATAAATGGTGATGCAGTGCTGGCTGTTAACATTACGTTACGTTACATTACATTACGTTACATTACATTACGTTATGTTACATTACGTTACGTTACATTACGTTACGTTACATTATGTTACGTTACATTATGTTACGTTACATTACGTTATGCTACGCTATGTTATGTTACATTACGTTACGTTACATTACGTTACATTACGTTACATTATGTTACGTTACATTACGTTACGTTACATTACATTACGTTACATTATGTTACGTTACATTACGTTACGCTACGCTATGTTATGTTACGTTACATTACATTACGTTACATTACGTTACATTACATTACGTTACGTTACATTACGTTACGTTACGTTACGTTACATTACGTTACGTTACATTACGTTACGTTACATTACGTTACGTTACATTACGTTATGTTACATTACGTTACGTTACATTACGTTACGTTACATTACGTTACGTTACATTACGTTACGTTACATTACGTTACATTACATTACGTTACGTTACATTACGTTACGTTACATTACGTTACATTACGTTACGTTACATTACATTACATTACGTTACATTACGTTACATTAGACCTAATAATACAGTATTTTAAAAAATTATTTGGCTCCAGAAGCCAGTTTCATTTTGCAAAAGGAACAATAATCAGTTACCTTAATTATAATCAAAGATCAAAATCAACTGAATGAACTAATTTGCATATAATAACTCTGTTATACTCTATTGTGCACAGTATCAGTGCTGCAGCTGTGGTAATCTCTGCACTGGACCCCGTCACCTCCATCACAGCTTCTGTCTCCATCAGGCTCCTCAGTCCCAGCCTCACCTGTGGCTGCTCTCATATGCAGACCAAAAATATTAAGACAACTGCATCTGATCCACACAGCACTTTTATTTTTATATACAGCCAATAAAACCACGGAGTGCATAAATATATATTAGTGTTCCTTTCTCTTGGGCATATATGATTCTTAATTAAAAACAAATGACATATATATATATATATATATATATATATATATATATATAGTTAGTCTATATATAGTTACAACCAATAGCTAATCATATGTCCCACATTACAGCATGAACCTAATCATACAGATTAACAGTAAATAATACCGAATGAATAAAAACAATATCGTTTGGATATTTGAATTTTCTAAACACTGAAAATGCAGCTGCTTGCACCTGATGTCTCAGGTAGTGCCACATGTCCAGGTGCTGACTCTCAGTGGTGGTCCAAACATATGTGCTTTATTTTAATATACATTTGGAAGCATTAGTTTGGAGTGTGTTGTTTCTTCTCTCTTATATTTTCTGCACCATCCTCTTCTCTTCCTCTCCATTTCATTGGAGAAGAAACAAAAATGTAATAGAAAGAGCTCAATGGGCCTCAGTTGCTCTCGACTTGACTGTAAAAACTCGACTCACTCCACGCTCACCCCTGCTCACTCCACTCTCACTCCGCTCTCACTCCTGCTCACTCCGCCCTCACCCCTGCTCACTCCGCTCTCACCCCTGCTCACTCCGCTCTCACCCCTGCTCACTCCACGCTCACCCCTGCTCACTCCACGCTCACTCCACGCTCACCCCTGCTCACTCCACGCTCACTCCGCCCTCACCCCTGCTCACTCCGCGCTCACCCCTGCTCACTCCGCGCTCACCCCTGCTCACTCCGCCCTCACCCCTGCTCACTCTGCTCTCACTCCCGCTCTCACTCGCTCTCACTCCAGCTCTCACTCAGAACCCAGAAGACGAGGATGTATTGACCAATCGCGGTCTGTAAAGCAGATGTACAAATGCACTGTTCAGGTTTTCACCGGACTCACTCCAGTACTCCAGTTGTATGGTATTCTGGCCGCTCAGAGTGAACGCGGCCGATGAAACTATTATATATTATATACATGTATATATTTTTTTGTTGCATGGTGCCGCACTTTGACCAGCCATTTGGGAAATCTCCCTACTCTTCTGACAGCCAGTCCAACCCTGATGTGTGTACTGTGTGTGTGTGTGTGTGTGTGTGTATATATGTGTGTGTGTGTGTGTATACCTCAGTTCCCTGCACTTTGAGCTTCATGTGATCCTCCCGTGTGGTTTTCCCATCCTTCCGTTTCTTCCAGCAGTATCCATCCTTCCTGTACTGCACCTTCTTCCTGTTATACAGAATGATGGAGCCGTTCTGCGGCCTGACACACACACACACACACACACACACACACACACACGGCAATCTTTATTACTGCAGTAACACATCTGTCTTGGTAAATATGGTAAGACACACACACACACCTGTCTTTGTAAGCATGGAAACACACACTCTCACACACACACACGCACACACACACACACGCACACGCACGCACGCACACACACACCTGGTCTTGAGTGTGCAGGAGAGCCATTCTTCATGTCGGTCAAATGAGATCAGGTACGATGCAATCTCCTGTAATACACACATGCATACACAGACACACACACAGACACACACACACACACACACACACGCACGCACACATTTAATCTCTCTCTCTCTCTCTCTCTCTCTCTCTCACACACACATCACACTTCTGATCACACTTCACATCATTCTGAGCTGTGATTGGTCACTCAGTCCTGGGTCATATCTATAATAAGAGTGATCAAGCTTGTACTGTGTGATGCAATGTGTAACACACACACACACACACACACACACACACACACACACACACACACCTCATTGGTGTTCCAGCGGAGTCTCTCTTTAGGCAGTGTGTTTGTCCGAGGCAAACACTCCAACAGCTTATTGGGCAGAAACACCTTCATCTGACGATTATTCTCTGTAACACACACACACACACACACACACACACACACACACACACACACACATTCACACACATTCACACACAGTCCTCAGTAATACACAACACGCTGACTGAGAGTAGCCAGCTTGTGTGTCTGTGTATATGTGAATGTGAATATATATACACATATATATACACACACACACACACACCTGTGTATTTATGTATGTGTGAGTGTGTGAGTGTGTGAGAGAGAGAGAGAGAGAGAGAGAGAGAGAGAGAGAGAGAGAGAGAGAGAGAGAGAGAGAGAGAGAGGGAGAGAGAGAGAGACTGACCGGCCTCAGTGGTGGTGTCCTTATTGTTCATGGTGAGATACACTCACTCACTCCAGCCTGCAGGGGGCAGTCACATACTCGCTAACCACAACACTGACACACTGACACACACACACACACACACACACACACACACACACACACACACACACACAGTGAAAGAAATAAGTGTTATTCTAATACAAGTCTCTGGTTGCTGAAACACACTGTTGCCTAGATACCACAAAGAGTGAGACAGACAGAAGACTAACAGGTAGAGAGAGTCAGACAGACAGATCTAGACACACAGACAAGAGTGACATCATCACCACACCGACCAATCAGCAGCAGTGAGAAACTGAACACCTAGAGTGTTACACTAATACTGCTAATCACACACACACACACACACACACACACACACACACACACACACACACAGTAACCCAACACTCAGGAGAGTGTGATGTTAATTAGCTAATGGAGAGTTCACTGATCTTCATTAGAGAGAGACTTAACATTCTCTCTCTCTCACACACACACACACACACACACACACACACACACACACACACACACACACACACAATGTAGTTATAAAGACAGAACTGAAGTGTGAACACACAAAAACACAGCAATAACAGCTACTCTGAGGGAGGAGGAAGTGAGACACAGGAAGTGGTTTATAAGCCCCTCCCACTCCACATCACTTCACTGTAGATAAAAAAATAGCATCAGTGATGATACACACTAATTACGACCATCACCATCTACATCACTGACGTCACCATCACCACCATCTACATCACCGACGTCACCATCACCATCTACATCACCGACGTCACCATCACCATCTACATCACCGACGTCATCATCATCATCTACATCACCCACGTCACCATCACCACCATCTACATCACCGACGTCACCATCACCACCATCTACATCACCGACGTCACCATCACCACCATCTACATCACCGACGTCACCATCACCACCATCTACATCACCGACGTCACCATCACCACCATCTACATCACCGACGTCACCATCACCATCATCTACATCACCGACGTCACCATCACCATCTACATCACCGACGTCACCATCACCATCTACATCACCGACGTCATCATCATCATCTACATCACCGACGTCACCATCACCACCATCTACATCACCGACGTCACCATCACCACCATCTACATCACCGACGTCACCATCACCACCATCTACATCACCGACGTCACCATCACCATCATCTACATCACCGACGTCACCATCACCGACATCACCATCACCATCTACATCACTGACATCACCATCATCTACATCACCCACCTCACCATCACCACCATCTACATCACCCATGTCACCATCACCACCATCTACATCACCGACCTCACCATCACCACCATCTACATCACCGATGTCACCATCACCACCATCTACATCACCGACGTCACCATCACCACCATCTACATCACCGACGTCACCATCACCACCATCTACATCACCGACATCACCATCACCACCATCACCATCACCACCATCTACATCTCCGACGTCACCATCACCACCATCTACATCACCATCACCATCATCTACATCACCGACGCCACCATCACCACCATCTACATCACCGACGTCACCATCACCACCATCTACATCACCGACATCACCATCACCACCATCTACATCACCGACGTCACCATCACCATCTACATCACCGACGTCACCATCATCAACATCACCGACGTCACCATCACCATCTACATCACTGACGTCACCATCATCACCATCTACATCACTGACGTCACCATCATCATCTGCATCAATGACGTCACCATCACCGACATCACCATCATCTACATCACCGATGTCACCATCACCATCATCTACATCACTGACGTCACCATCACCATCATCTACATCACTGACGTCACCATCACCATCATCTACATCACTGATGTCACCATCACCATCTACATCACTGATGTCACCATCACCATCTACATCACTGATGTCACCATCACCATCATCTACATCACTGACGTCACCATCACCATCATCTACATCACCGACGTCACCATCACCGACGTCACCATCACCATCATCTACATCACTGACGTCACCATCACCATCTACATCACTGACGTCACCATCACCATCTACATCACTGACGTCACCATCACCATCTACATCACCGACATCACCATCAACATCACCGACGTCACCATCATCATCTGCATCACTGACGTCACCATCACCGACATCACCATCAACATCACCGATGTCACCATCACCATCATCTACATCACTGACGTCACCATCATCATCTACATCACCGACATCACCATCACCATCTACATCACTGACGTCACCATCACCATCTACATCACTGACGTCACCATCACCATCTACATCACTGACATCACCATCACCATCTACATCACCGACGTCACCATCATCAACATCACCGACGTCACCATCACCATCTACATCACTGACGTCACCATCATCACCATCTACATCACTGACGTCACCATCATCACCATCTACATCACTGACGTCACCATCATCATCATCTGCATCAATGACGTCACCATCACCGACATCACCATCATCTACATCACCGATGTCACCATCACCATCATCTACATCACTGACGTCACCATCACCATCATCTACATCACTGATGTCACCATCACCATCTACATCACTGACGTCACCATCACCATCATCTACATCACTGACGTCACCATCACCATCATCTACATCACTGATGTCACCATCACCATCTACATCACTGACGTCACCATCACCATCTACATCACTGACGTCACCATCACCATCTACATCACTGACATCACCATCACCATCATCTACATCACCGACGTCACCATCACCATCTACATCACCGACGTCACCATCATCAACATCACCGACGTCACCATCATCAACATCACCGACGTCACCATCACCATCTACATCACTGACGTCACCATCATCACCATCTACATCACTGACGTCACCATCATCACCATCTACATCACTGACGTCACCATCATCATCAATGACGTCACCATCACCGACATCACCATCATCTACATCACCGATGTCACCATCACCATCATCTACATCACTGACGTCACCATCACCATCATCTACATCACTGATGTCACCATCACCATCTACATCACTGATGTCACCATCACCATCTACATCACTGATGTCACCATCACCATCATCTACATCACTGACGTCACCATCACCATCATCTACATCACTGACGTCACCATCACCATCATCTACATCACCGACATCACCATCACCATCTACATCACTGATGTCACCATCACCATCTACATCACTGACGTCACCATCACCGACATCACCATCAACATCACCGATGTCACCGTCACCATCACCATCATCTACATCACTGACGTCACCATCACCTACATCACTGATGTCACCGTCACCATCACCATCATCTACATCACCGACGTCACCATCATCAACATCACTGACGTCACCATCACCATCATAAATTCCCTAAACCCCACAGAAGTGTTGTTTCTCTGCCACGCCCTTTTACACCTTGTTTATATTTTATTGTTCTGCATTTTAAACTTCTGGTGTTGGAGATGAGAGAAGAGAGTGAACGAGTCCTGCAGTGTCTTCATACTGAAGAAAAAAACCCAAACAGGATTTAACACAATCTTCACCCACGTATCAGTTCAGACGGGGTTTATATCACCTGCAGTTATTTTTACTGCTCAGCTCATAGAAGAGAAAACACACAGGACTGTTTCCGGATAGCTGCTCCGATCCTGATTAACATCCCAGAGATACTCCGGGAATAATGACATCACACACCTCCACATGGAAAACTAATCCCGTATGAATAGGGCTAAACACACACGAACACAAACTAACACACCTGTCAGGTTGATTAGGTGTGTGTGTGTGTGTGTGTGTGTGTTTTGGTTATAACTGACCTCCAACACTCACCATAAACCTTATAAACCAGATGTGGTGTAGGATCTGCACTGACTGAAGGCCTCTGTGTGTGTGTGTGTGTGTGTGTGTGTGTGTGTGTGTGTGTGTGTGTGTGTTCATTACGGACACGGATGATATTAAAGCCTGTTAGCTGCACCGCTAACCTGCAGCGCACAATAACACACACACACACATACATACACACACACACACACACACACACACACACACACACACACACACACACACACACACACACACACACACACACACACAATAAAACAGGTCGTACGGTTCTGACACACTCTGTAGTGCGGTTTGGGACGGAACCACAGTGGGGAAACGACACACACACACACGCGCGCGCGCGCGCGGTCCGTACAGGGTGTGGGGTGAAGGATATGATCAGAAGAAAGAAGGAAACGAAGCGGACAGACAGATAAATACAGAGAAAGAAACAGAGAGAGAACGAGGAAGAAAGAAGGAGCTGAAATTCTCTCCTACCTTCCGCCTCCTCACACACAGCCGCCATGTTGTAGGGAACGGCCTGTGACGTCATCCCGTGAGAGCGCGCTCAGAGAGAGAGAGAGAGAGAGAGAGTGTGTGTGTGTGTGTGTGTGTGAGTGAGAGAGAGAGAGTCGTCTACATCAATTATTTATATTAAATGTAATACTGTAATCTTATTGAATTAATACTGTTGTATACCAATAAATGTTATTACACCATTACAACCAGTTCTGGATGCTGATTGGTCAGAAGGTGTTGATTAGTTTTCTATAACAGCAGCCCTGACAGTAGCACAGCTGCAAATCACAGCTTTATATTAATGCGCTGGTTCTAATACCTTATCGTTTCCATAGTAACAGCTCATTCACAGTATGTGAACCCCTCCTGATGGTTGAGTTCAGGTGTTTCAGCCACGCCCACTGCTAACAGGTGAATAAAATCCAGCACATGGCCCTGCACTCTCTATATACAGATATTAGCAGTAGAACGGGTCGTACTGAAGATCTCAGTGACTCTAAACATCTCACTGTCACAGGACACCTCCTTTACCACAAGTCAGTCAGTGACATTTCTGCCCTGCTAGATCAGCGGGGACGCTGAGTGCTGAATCCTCTGTTACATCGCTCACTACAGAGCTCCAAACCATCTCTGGAAGCAACATCAGCACAAGAACTGTGCATCAGGAGCTTCGTGAAATGGGTTTCATGGCCGAACAGCTGCACACAAGATCACCTAAGATGACTGTGCACAATGCCGAGCGTGAGCTGGAGTGATGTAAAGCACCGACACTGGACTCTGGAGCAGTGGAAACATCTTCTCTGGAGTGATGAGACACGCTTCACTATCTGGCAGTCTGATGGATGAATCTGGGTTTGGTGGATGTCAGGAGAACGTTATCTACCCATTACCTACCAGAACACACAGAGCCAACCAAAAAAAAAGTGTGGTGGAGGAGGGATAATGATCTGGAGATGTTTTGTTGGGGGGGTTTGAGCTCCTCAGTTCCAGTGAAGGGGAATGTTAATGTTAATGTTACAGCGTACAGACACATTTTACACAACTGTATCCTTCAAACTTTGTGGCAGCAGTTTGGGGAAGAACCTTTCGTGTTCCACCATGACAACGCCCCCGTGCACAAAACCAGATCCATAAACATACGATGTCAGGAGTTTGGTCCACATACACATATCATGTATTTACACTATGCTGCTGTAATCATTCTGTTCATCTGTTATGTCAGTATTGCAATTACAGACTGATAACCTTTAAAGTGTTAAATGTCACACTTAGAGTAAACACAGAGAGTAAACACAGAGAGTAAACACAGAGAGTAAACAGTGAGAGTAAACACAGAGAGTAAACTCCAAGAGTAAACACCAAGAGTAAACACAGAGAGTAAACACCAAGAGTAAACACAGAGAGTAAACCAAGAGAGTAAACACCGAGAGTAAACTCCAAGAGTAAACACAGAAAGTAAACACAGAGAGTAAACACCGAGAGTAAACACAGAGTAAACACCGAGAGTAAACTCCAAGAGTAAACACCGAGAGTAAACACAGAGAGTAAACTCCAAGAGTAAACTCCAAGAGTAAACACCGAACACCGAGAGTAAACACCGAGAGTAAACACCAAGAGTAAACACTTAGAGTAAACACCAAGAGTAAACACAGAGAGTAAACACAGAGAGTAAACACCGAGAGTAAACACAGAGAGTAAACACAGAGAGTAAACACAGAGAGTAAACTCCAAGAGTAAACACAGAGAGTAAACACAGAGAGTAAACACCGAGAGTAAACACAGAGTAAACACCGAGAGTAAACTCCAAGAGTAAACACCGAGAGTAAACACCGAGAGTAAACACAGAGAGTAAACTCCAAGAGTAAACACAGAGAGTAAACACCGAGAGTAAACACAGAGAGTAAACACAGAGAGTAAACACAGAGAGTAAACAGCGAGAGTAAACACCGAGAGTAAACAGAGAGAGTAAACACAGAGAGTAAACACTGAGAGTAAACAGTGAGAGTAAACACAGAGTAAACACCGAGAGTAAACACCAAGAGTAAACACAGAGAGTAAACACAGAGAGTAAACAGTGAGAGTAAACACAGAGAGTAAACTCCAAGAGTAAACTCCAAGAGTAAACACCGAGAGTAAACAGTGAGAGTAAACACAGAGAGTAAACAGTGAGTAAACACTAAGAGTAAACACAGAGTAAACTCCAAGAGTAAACACAGAGAGTAAACACTGAGAGTAAACACTGAGAGTAAACACTGAGAGTAAACTCCAAGAGTAAACACCGAGAGTAAACAGTGAGAGTAAACACAGAGAATAAACTCCAAGAGTAAACACAGAGAGTAAACACAGGGAGTAAACACAGAGAGTAAACACAGGGAGTAAACACCGAGAGTAAACAGTGAGTAAACACTAAGAGTAAACACAGAGTAAACTCCAAGAGTAAACACAGAAAGTAAACTCCAAGAGTAAACACCGAGAGTAAACACAGAGAGTAAACACCGAGAGTAAACTCCAAGAGTAAACACAGAGAGTAAACACAGAGAGTAAACACCGAGAGTAAACAGTGAGTAAACACTAAGAGTAAACAATGAGAGTAAACACCAAGAGTAAACTCCAAGAGTAAACACAGAGTAAACACTGAGAGTAAACACCGAGAGTAAACACTAAGAGTAAACACAGAGTAAACTCCAAGAGTGAACACAGAAAGTAAACACAGAGAGTAAACACCGAGAGTAAACAGTGAGTAAACACTAAGAGTAAACACCGAGAGTAAACTCCAAGAGTAAACACAGAGAGTAAACACCGAGAGTAAACACCGAGAGTAAACACCGAGAGTAAACACCGAGAGTAAACTCCAAGAGTAAACACAGAGAGTAAACACAGAGAGTAAACACTGAGAGTAAACTCCGAGAGTAAACACCGAGAGTAAACACCGAGAGTAAACAGTGAGTAAACACTAAGAGTAAACACAGAGTAAACACAGAGTAAACTCCAAGAGTAAACACAGAAAGTAAACACAGAGAGTAAACACAGAAAGTAAACACCGAGAGTAAACACCGAGAGTAAACAGTGAGTAAAAACTAAGAGTAAACACTGAGAGTAAACTCCAAGAGTAAACACCGAGAGTAAACACAGAGAGTAAACACCGAGAGTAAACACCGAGAGTAAACACAGAAAGTAAACAGCAAGAGTAAACAGCGAGAGTAAACAGCGAGAGTAAACACAGAGAGTAAACACAGAGAGTAAACAGTGAGAGTAAACAGTGAGAGTAAACACAGAGAGTAAACACAGAGAGTAAACACCGAGAGTAAACACCAAGAGTAAACACAGAGAGTAAACACAGAGAGTAAACAGTGAGAGTAAACACAGAGAGTAAACTCCAAGAGTAAACTCCAAGAGTAAACACCGAGAGTAAACAGTGAGAGTAAACAGTGAGAGTAAACACAGAGAGTAAACACAGAGAGTAAACAGTGAGTAAACACTAAGAGTAAACACTGAGAGTAAACTCCAAGAGTAAACACAGAGAGTAAACACTGAGAGTAAACAGTGAGAGTAAACACAGAGAGTAAACTCCAAGAGTAAACACAGAGAGTAAACACAGGGAGTAAACACAGAGAGTAAACACAGGGAGTAAACACCGAGAGTAAACAGTGAGTAAACACTAAGAGTAAACACAGAGTAAACTCCAAGAGTAAACACAGAAAGTAAACTCCAAGAGTAAACACCGAGAGTAAACACTGAGAGTAAACACTAAGAGTAAACACAGAGTAAACTCCAAGAGTGAACACAGAAAGTAAACACAGAGAGTAAACAGTGAGTAAACACCGAGAGTAAACACCAAGAGTAAACTCCAAGAGTAAACACAGAGAGTAAACACCGAGAGTAAACACAGAGAGTAAACACCGAGAGTAAACTCCAAGAGTAAACACAGAGAGTAAACAGTGAGAGTAAACACCGATAGTAAACTCCAAGAGTAAACACAGAGAGTAAACACAGAGTAAACACAGAGAGTAAACACCGAGAGTAAACTCCAAGAGTAAACACCGAGAGTAAACACCGAGAGTAAACACCGAGTAAACACCGAGAATAAACACCGAGTAAACACCGAGAGTAAACAGTGAGTAAACACAGAGAGTAAACACAGAGTAAACACCGAGAGTAAACAGTGAGTAAACACAGAGTAAACACAGAGTAAACATCAATAGTAAACACTGAGAGTAAACAGTGAGAGTAAACACAGAGAGTAAACAGTGAGTAAACATTGAGAGTAAACACAGAGTAAACACAGAGAGTAAACACCGAGAGTAAACAGTGAGTAAACACCGAGAGTAAACACCAAGAGTAAACACAGAGAGTAAACAGTGAGAGTAAACAGTGAGTAAACATTGAGAGTAAACACCAAGAGTAAACACCAAGAGTAAACAGTGAGTAAACATTGAGAGTAAACACCAAGAGTAAACACTGAGAGTAAACACCGAGAGTAAACACTGAGTAAACACAGAGTAAACAGTGAGCGTAAACACCGAGAGTAAACACTGAGTAAACAGTGAGAGTAAACACAGAGTCACTCAGAATAATCACCTGCTTTACCAGAACATGATAAAAACATAACGTTATACAGTAAAATCACTTACAGATGTCTTTAATGTTCGCAGACTTTCACATGTTCAGGTTATTAATATTATATCTATTTATTTATTTATTTATTTATTATGTGAACAAACTGAATCTCCACTGTGTCAGTAACGTCACTACAGACAGACAGACGGCTGTGTGTGTAGAGAAAATAGTTTATTTGCTGGTATAAAATCATTGCATAGCCACACACACACACACACACACACACACACACACACACACACACACACACACACACACAGTCAGTGAAAGAACAGCTCCACTGTAATGTAAACTCTACACAGGAGGAGGTGATTGGTCATCAGGATTCAGTGGGAGGAGCTTCATTCTGACCATCACCTTAACATCAATCAACATCCTACATCCCCTGTCTGATACTCTGTATGATCTGGAAGATAGCTGAGAGACAGACAGGCAGGGAGAGAGAGAGAGACAGACAGGCAGGGAGAGAGAGAGAGACAGACAGGCAGGGAGAGAGAGACAGATGTTACAGTTTAAACAAGATTTCTCCACTCATTTCCATATGATTTAAATATTTTTGTGAAGTTTGTGAAGTTGCATATGCAAATGTCTCAGGGGCGGAGTTTGTGGATGCAGCAGGTGAGAGTGCAGGATAAACGTGCCGTATGGTGTATAAAGAGCTGTCTAACTGTCCACTGTCACCTGTCTCACCTCCATCTCCCAACCGCCCACATCACCTGTCTCACCTCCCTCTCCAAACCGCCCACATCACCTGTCTCACCTCCATCTCCCAACCGCCCACATCACCTGTCTCACCCTCCCTCCTCCCCAACCGCCCACATCACCTGTCGGTCCAACCTCCATCTCCAAGCCGCCCACATCACGCTGTCTCACCTCCCTCTCCCAAACCGCACCACATCACCTGTCTCACCTCCCTCTCCCAAACCGCCCACATCACCTGTCACACCTCCCCTCCTCCCAACCGCCCTACAATCACCTGTCTCACCTCCGCTCTCCCAAACCGCCCACATCACCTGTCTCACCTCCCAGCTCCCAACCGCCCACATCACCTGTCTCACCTCCTCTCTCCCAACCGCCCCACATCACCTGTGTCACCTCCATCTCCCAAGCCGCCCACATCACCTGTCTCACCTCCATCTCCCAACCGCCCACATCACCTGTCTCACCTCCCTCTCCAAACCGCCCACATCACCTGTCTCACCTCCATCTCCCAACCGCCCACATCACCTGTCTCACCTCCATGTCCCCAACCGCCCACATCACCTGTCCTCATCCTCCCTCTCACCCAACCGCCCAACATCACCTGTCCTCACCTCCCTCTCCCAAACCGCCCACATCACCTGTCTCACCTCCCTCTCCCAACCGCCCACATCACCTGTCTCTACACCTCCCTCTCGCCAACCGCCACCATCACCTGTCTCACCTCTCTCTCCCAACCGCCCACATCACCTGTCTCACCTCCCTCTCCCCAACCCGCCACTCAATCACCTGTCTCACCTCCCTCTCCCAAACCGCCCACTATCACCTGTCTCACCTCCCTCTCCCAAACGCCCACATCACCTGTCTCACCCTCCTCTCTATACCCGCCGACATCACCTGTCTCACCTCCATGTCCCAACCGCCCACATGACCTGTCTCACCTCCATGTCTCAACCGCCCACATCACCTGTCCTCACCTCCATGTCCCAACCGCCCGCAATCACCTGTCTCACCTCCCTCTCCCAACCCGCCCACATCACCTGTCTCATCCTCCATCTCTCAACCGCCCACATCACCTGTCTCACCTCCATGTCCCAACCGCCCCACATCACCTGTCTCACCTCCATCTCTCAACCGCCGACATCACCTGTCTCACCTCCCTCTCCCAACCGCCCACATCACCTGTCTCACCTCTCTCTCCCAACCGCCCACATCACCTGTTCTCACCCTCTCTCTCCCAACCGCCCACATCACCTGTCTCACCTCTCTCTCCCAACTGCCCACATCACCTGTCTCACCTCCCTCTCCCAACCGCCCACATCACCTGTCTCACCTCCCTCTCCCAACCGCCCACAATCACCTCTCTAACCTCCCTCTCCCAACCGCCCACATCACCTGTCTCACCTCCCTCTCCCAACCGCCCACATCACCTCTCACACCTCCCTCTCCCAACCGCCCACATCACCTGTCTCACCTCCCTCTCCCAACCGCCCACACTCACCTGTCTCACCTCCCTCTCCCAACCGCCCACATCACCTGTCTCACCTCCATCTCCCAACCACCCACATCACCTGTCTCACCACCATCTCCCCAACGGCCTAAATCATCTGTCCTCACCTACATCTCCCGACCGCCCCACATCACCTGTCTCACCTACATCTCCCGACCGCCCACATCACCTGTCTCACCTCCATCTCCCAACCACCCACATCACCTGTCTCACCACCATCTCCCAACGGCCTAAATCATCTGTCTCACCTACATCTCCCTACCGCCTACATCACCTGTCTCACCTACATCTCCCAACCACCCACATCACCTGTCTCACCACCATCTCCCAACGGCCTAAATCATCTGTCTCACCTACATCTCCCTACCGCCCACATCACCTGTCTCACCTACATCTCCCAACATGCCATGCTAACAGAGCATTATGTCATTAGTCAGTAAGTTAATCAGCTAGCCGAGCTCAGCACTTAGCTCCTTAGCTAACATTAGCACTAATTAAACCCAGTAATCTGCTAGCGAGATCGTTAATGTTGGTTAATTATTATTATTATTATATTATTAGTATTGTATAATTAAAGATGATAGTTGATACTCAGTAAGTGTACAGGCATGAAAATAATCAAATGTAATATAAGCTCCGCCCCACAATAGCACAGAAAAGCCTGTCACTCAAACACACCTCATATAACAATAATAACAATAATATTAACATAACACTAATAATAATAACTCACCTGAGCCACACACCACAAACACAAACAGAGCGAGGAGCCACGGTCCCACCGGAGATTTCTCCTCTCCCTGCACTCGCTAACACACACACACACACACACACACACACACACACACGCTTTTTCAGGTGTAATTCTAAACAACGACACTTCATTTATGTAAATTTAATAAATGCTATTTTATTCTTTAGAAGTTTTATTTTAGAGTGTGAGGTGTTTCTGAGAGAAACCTGAGATCCAGGTGTAACCTGGTTTAGGGGCGGGGTTAAGTATGAGCTCAGATTGTGATGCGACTAAATAATCTTCTTTTTGAACCAATCACGTGTGAGATTATGTATGTGGATGACGCTGAGGGACCTAGAAACTTTAAGCACCTGTGTGTGAAGCTACCTAGCTAAATTACTGACCGTTAGTGACGACCAGACAGTTGCCATGGTAACAATTAAATATATTCTGATGGGTTTAAATAAATGAGTGAGAAACTCAGTGTGTAATCAAACACTCTGAAACTGAGAACTGAAATCCCACTAATAAATAAACATATTAAACAATTTAAGCGTTTATTTATATTATTATTATTGGCTTGAAATGACATGTTCGGGGCGGGGCTTCGTTTCGTGACGCCATTTCCTCTCTAGGGCTTTAACACAAGTTAATAAGATGTCCTCTTTAACGCATTGTTACACTCAGACCGCTTTAATGTGACACTTTACTCATTTAACATTTTAACTCATATAACAGGCAGCTGTGTATGTGTGCGCGTGTGTGTGTTACCGCGGCCTTTTGCACGTGCCCGCGCTGTGTGATGGTTTTGCTGTGCTTCTCGTTGGCCACTTTCATCCGCTGCACTGCCGACATTATGACCGGAAATGACGAATATTTACACAACAGAACAGACTCACGTCACACTTAAACGCGCTCGCGGGTGAGATAAAGCCGCCAGGTTGTTTAATCTTTCGTTATTTAATCAGAGAAGCGGAAGTCGCGAGCCAGGGTAATAGCCGGGCGGCTAGCTGCTACAGACCCGTGGAGCACGTGCTCACACACTGACCCCACCCCCGCACCAGGTCATGTGATATAGAGTTGAACACGTCATCAGACTGATGCCGGAACTGAATTCCGCTCAGTGGTGTAAATAATTTAGACACACAGTCCATCATCAGTACTTTATAAAGCTGTCGGTATTAATAGTCCATTATCACATGTTAGTTTTCTATTTTGTGAATTACACGACATATATTGTTGTCTTCACGGTTCTAGTAACGTTATGAAAACTACATATCCCATAACCACCCGCTCTCCGCTCTGACCTGACGTTAGCTTGTCGCTAACTTGCAATCTGGCTCATTTGCAGCGATATTCTGTACTATACAAAACATTAAAATAGAAGTTTGCTGGTATTTATTGTCGCGTTTAAGTAGCTAATAATGTGTGTGTGTGTGTGTGTGTGTGTGTGTGTGGCCATAATACTCTGGCTTTCATTAGGGATATATTTATAAACTTTGATTTTATATCTGGATTTCTGTAAAGCTGCTTTCCAACAATTTCCACTGTTAAAAGTGATATACAAATAGAATTGAATTGAACAGCAATTTTAATGGCAGAAATTGTATTGTTTCTGCTGAATAGTTTGATGAGTTTATTCAGTTCTTTAATAAAACAATATGGCGGCCGGCGCGCGCGCACACAGCTACTCAGCAGCAGTGCTGTAGTCCATTAGCAATAGCATTAGCATAGCAGGCCAAATTAACCAAATAGATAACTAGATACTAATACAACCCTAAATGGCTTTGGATAAGTTTTTAACATTCAATGTTTATCATCACAAACCAAAAAACTTACAGAAATTGGCAACTAGACAGGTAATGTGAGGCAGAATTGGTTAGTGTTGCTATGACAACATGTTTAACAACACACTCGTACGGTTCGACTGTATAGTACACAACTGCAGAAGAGAAATGATTTATAATCACACTATCCTGTGTCACACAGACGAGGATGTTTTTCCTCACCACATCACCTCTGGCTTGTTTATTAGGGACTGAAATCTACATCTGGATTTCTGTAAAGCTGAAATTAATATTGAATTGAATGGATGATTAACTGGATACAGATTTCCCCTGCTGCTTTCACTAAATAGTATAGCCAGCTAAATGTTTTAAGTTCATGAATAAAGTTGATTATATTGGATTGTTAGTTAGCCGACTAGCATAATTTTGGTCAGTAAAGCTAGTTAGTATGACAGGTGTTTAGCTCCTCGTTCTCCTTGTGGCTGGTGGGTTCTGTGTTAGCATGTTTCGGGTTCCTCACCGTGTTACTATCGCTCTAAAGTAACTAAAGCACACTCACAATGTCGCTAGATGATGTCATAGATTCATCTGCATAATAATTTATTCATCATTATCACCGGCATAGTAAATTAATGTACATGAAGAACGAAGATTTTCCTTCAGAATATAATACAATATAATAGAATAGAGTTTTATCAAAATAGAAAATAACAGATTGTTTCTTTATTTCTTAATTGTTTATTTCTTATTGAAAGAAGTCATCTTTGGTCATGGCACCAAAAGACCTTTTACACATTTATGAAATACTATAGTTTCTATCAAGAGCACAGATGAAAAGAAGCATTGACAGTGAGCAGTCATGAAGGGAACTCACTTTTATTATTATTATTATTATTATTATTATTATTATTATTATTATTATCTCCAATAAGAGAGTTTAAAAAGAGCACCGGAGAAGTGCGAAGGTGGGATGAACAGTGGTGATCAGTGATTGGTCACCGGGAACAGTGGTGATCAGTAAGAAACAGTCAGGCGTTCACACCGATGGTGAGTGAAGTGAACCTGCTCTCTCAGCTCGTATATCAGTTGCTGTGATGTGAGCTGGAGAGCCATATCTCCTGCAGGACACTCACTAACGTCTGCTCAAACACTCACTAACGTCTGCTCAAACACTAAGTTGGCAACACTATACACTATACAATGCACTGGTGCAGTGCATTGTGGGATATCAGGAGTGCAAATAAATATTCTACATCAGTGGTCACCAACCCTCTTCCTTGAGATCTACCTTCCTGCAGGTTTCATCTTCAACCAAAATCTAACACACCTGTTTTAGCTGATCAATAAGTTCTTAAGGCAGTGATTAGATGATCAGGTGGGTTACGGTTGGAGCTAAAGTCTTCAGGAAGGTAGATCTCCAGGAACAGGGTTGGTGATCACTGATCTGCATTATGCTCTGTGAGTAAAATACATTAGAATAGATGATAAATTATGACACCCACACCAGAGACTCAGAGCAGTTTTCAACTCATTTTCAATTTCACAGTAAAGTGTGGTTACATCATCATCATCATCATCATCATCATCATCATCATCATCATCACCACAATTACAGATAAACATCATCTCCACTTTAAACACACACACACACACACTGTTGGTTTTATTATCTTTGCGAGGACTTTCCATTGATTTGTTTATTGCTAAAGCTAAATAATGCTAATGCTAACCTCAGGAGCCCAAAAGGAGATCTTTTGGCTTGTCTTTTTAAAATTTTTTTTTTTTTTTTAAATAAAGCACTTTTTTGTGGAGACCAACTGAATGTCCCCACAAGATAAAGCTTGTAATTTATTCCTATCAACATGGAGATCTTTGGTCCTCACAAAGAGCTAGAAACCCTCCACACACACACACACACACACACACACACACACACACACACACA
>CM042570.1:205000-210000 GCA_023630585.1 Cranoglanis bouderius | reverse complement strand
GTAATAACACATTCAGTGATTGGCCAGGGGCTCATTTGCATATTAATCAACTTAATCACATCACATTAATAATCACAAATGACACATTATACAGTGCAGACTCGCAGAGTTACTGTACATCACACTTCTGCCTTCAGATAACTCTGCCCTTCAGCTTCACCTGACACACACACACACACACTCTCACACACACACACACACACACACACACACACACACACACACTGCCTTACTATTCTTACTGTGAGGATCTTTAAGCTCTTTTACGTTTTTAAATAAAAAGCTTTGTCAGGTGGGGTCATTTGGTCCTCACCAAGATTAACACACTCACACACACACACACACACACACACACACACACACACACACACACACACACATATATATATATAAATATATATATATATATATATATACAGACACACACAGAAATGATGCAGTAAAGTGTGTTACCTGAGTGTGTTCGGTCGGTGTGTTCAGCAGTGTGTGTGTGTGTGTGTGTGTGTGTGTGTGTGTGTGTGTGTGTTCACTTAGAAAACAGCTGCACCATTTATAGTCCACCATTCCACAGCCCTATATGGTCTACAGGATAGGGACCGTCTCAAAACTACACACACTCATCATGCAGGAAAACACACACACACACACACACACACACACACACACACACACACACACACACACACACACACACACATCCTTTATGAACTGACTTTAATTTAACTAAGGGTTAACAAATGAAACTGAGTGTAATGAAAAAAGAAAAATCAGGGTTAGGGTTAGAATAATATTGTAATTAGAACATGGTCAAATATGTATAAATATGCAAATTAGGTGTTATATATTGTCCAGCTGATGATGAAGGTGTAAAAGAGGAGCTCCTACATTAACTTGATGAACAGTGGACATGTTTATGAATACGAATGTCAGGGAATGTGCGCTGTGTGTTATTCATGGTGTAGATGGTTTGGGTTGCAAACAGGAAGTGAGCAACTGACAGGAAGTGGGTGCAGTGTGTGTGGTTGAAAGCTTTTTTCTTCACTGCTTTTGGATTGTCGTGTGCACACATGCTTTTATTCTCTTTTCAGCATTTCTTACTAAGAAGAGTTTCCCACACTCCTGCTCATCCACTTCCTCCCACACCTCGGCCATGTTGAACATCATGTTGAACATCACACACAACAGTGTTTTATATATCCACTTAATACCGCACAAAGTCAGACGTCAAAAAAGTCCAGCGGATGATAAAAATCAGTAGCTCACATAACCATGACGTATCTGTAAGTTAAACCTATTCTATAAACCCAATAACTTCCCTAAAACGTGTCTGAAGTTCACATTCACTGGTTTCTCCGCTTCAGCTAACGAGGAAAATAACCACCATTTTGCATCATGCTAACTTCAAGCTAAAATCATCACTCGCTTCTGTCGCACTACTGAGTTACTCAGAGTCTCAGTGTACAGGTCACCAAACTCTGTACTTTATACCAAACTCTTATATAGAAAAATAAAATCGACACAGTAGTGGCAGCCATTTTGAGCACAACAACCAGCTGTTTTGATATGAACTTTGAAATGTGAAATTATATAATTGTAAGATTTTTACACACATTTTGAAAGAAAACATTTTATTTTTTGTCTTAATTTTTCTTTCTCTCTGGAATTTTTTCACTATTTCTGAAGTTGTGTAAAACTCAGATGCTCCCTTTAACACTTGAAGGAAAGGTCAAAGTTCACTTAAAGAAAGAAATGTGACAGTGGGATTAAGTTTGAACACACACACACACACACACACACACACACACACACACACACACACACACACACAAGTTAAGTTTAGATACACTGTTATAGGTGGACATTCTGAAACATGAAACGTTTTACACACAAGTTTGAGAGCAACACACACACACACACGCACACACACACACACACCATTGTTTATGGGGACAGTTGTGTAGTTGTGATGGGAGGACTTCACACACTTGACAATTTCCAGCCATTTTTCTGTGTGTGTGTGTTTTGTGTGTGTGTGTGTGTGTGTGTGTGTGTTTTGTGTGTGTGTGTGTGTATGTGTGTTAGTTTCTCACTTCTTCTCTTGATGACCTCTTTAACCTCTCCCTGAAATGATGGCATTTACAAAAAAACAACACAAAAAACACACAACATAAACTCATACACACTCAGTAATGATCTCAGAATAAACTTTACTATGTTCACTTTATTGGGCTAACATTTGAACATTTGTTCGGTTCAGCATCAAAATAATAAATCAATAAACAAAATAATCTAATAAACAGATGCCTGAGATGAAGCTCCACCCATTCCTCAATGAGTACCATCAACCATCAACCAATCAAATAGACAGGGGCTGAATCGATCCATCACTGCAGCATGCTCAGTGATGGAGTTACACGCTGGAGTTACACGCTGGAGTTACCTGGATGTGTGTGTGTGTGTGTGTGTGTGTGTGTGTGTGTGTGTGTGTGTGTGTATGTGTGTGTGTGCAGTCTGATATCTGACCAGCTGAGCAACATAACTGTCCATACACAGACTCTGAATCTCCTATTTGATGCTCAATCTGAGCTGTGTGTGTGTGTGTGTGTGTGTGTGTGTGTGTGTGTGTGTGTGTGCGTGAGAGAGAAGTGTGTGAAGGTTCAGTAATTCATCTTCCGAAGGTAAGTAGCCATATCGTAGACAGGACAGTTGACCTTTCCTCCATGAGCATCTTTCGCTCCTCTAGCAATGACGAGAGCTGAGAGAGAGAGAGAGAGAGAGAGAGAGAGACAGAGAGAGAGAGAGACAGAGAGAGAGAGTTTATTAACCTCTGAACACTTTTCCTGTGTACATTAATAATGAGAACCAGTCCATAACAACAGCAAAATCAACTCCAGTATCTCACTGAACAATGATGTTCACGTCTACAGGACACTAGTTACTAGTTTATTTTACTCACTTGGTTATGTTGGTAAATGTTGCACAGTTTGTACAGTTTGTAAAGATTATTTTTATATTACCAGTATGTCTTTATCTATCTATCTATATAATGTTATATATAATATTTAAACCAAATTTCAACAGTTAGGGCTCTGGGGTACTGATCAGAAGGTTGAGGGTTCAAGCCCCAGCTGCCACTGTTGGGCCCTTAAACAAGCTGGGTTTTAGGTGACAAATAAATGCTTCTTCTTCACAATCATTGTTATCTTCACTGTTTTGTATTGTCTTCAGCAACTAGCAAGAATTTCCTTCAGGATCAATAAAGTTTTTCTTATTTTATTTTATCTTAACTCAAAGTCCATTATAATAGCAAAGTCCTGTATGATCTTTCGCTATACAGTTATGGAAGAGTAATAACAAATAATCACACTATGTTACCCAGATGAGGATGAGACTTCCTCTTTTAAAGTCTGGTTCCTCTCAAAGTTTCTTCCTGATGTTGTCTCAGGGAGTTTTCCCTCACCACCATCACCTCTGGCTGCTCATTAAAGATCTAAATCTATAACCAGATTTCTGTAAAGCTGCACTGTGACAATATCTACTGAAACAAGTGCTGCATAAATAAAACTGAATTCAACTGATTTAGTCTCCCCAAGTCCTCAGTAAATTAGTAAAGTCCTTTTTAGTCTACTTTAGTCCCCGTTAGTCCACTTTAGTCCCCGTTAGTCTACTTTAGTCCCCGTTAGTCTACTTCAGTCCCCTTTAGTCCCCGTTAGTCTACTTTAGTCCCAGTTAGTCTACTTTAGTCCCCGTTAGTCTACTTTAGTCCCAGTTAGTCTACTTTAGTCCCCGTTAGTCCACTTTAGTCCCCGTTAGTCTACTTTAGTCCCCGTTAGTCCACTTTAGTCCCCGTTAGTCCACTTTAGTCCCCGTTAGTCCACTTTAGTCCCAGTTAGTCTACTTTAGTCCCCGTTAGTCCACTTTAGTCCCCGTTAGTCTACTTTAGTCCCAGTTAGTCTACTTTAGTCCCCGTTAGTCTACTTTAGTCCCAGTTAGTCTACTTTAGTCCCCGTTAGTCCACTTTAGTCCCAGTTAGTCCACTTTAGTCCCCGTTAGTCTACTTTAGTCCCAGTTAGTGCACTTTAGTCCCAGTTAGTCTACTTTAGTCCCCGTTAGTCTACTTTAGTCCCAGTTAGTCCACTTTAGTCCCCGTTAGTCCACTTTAGTCCCCGTTAGTCCACTTTAGTCCCCGTTAGTCCACTTTAGTCCCAGTTAGTCCACTTTAGTCCCAGTTAGTCCACTTTAGTCCCCGTTAGTCTACTTTAGTCCCAGTTAGTGCACTTTAGTCCCAGTTAGTCTACTTTAGTCCCCGTTACTCCACTTTAGTCCCCGTTAGTCCACTTTAGTCCCCTGTTAGTCCACTTTAGTCCCCGTTAGTCCACTTTAGTCCCAGTTAGTCTACTTTAGTCCCGTTAGTCTACTTTAAGTCCCAGTTAGGTCTACTTTAGTCCCCTGTTAGTCTACTTTAGTCCCCGTTAGTCCACTTTAGTCCCCGTTAGTCTACTTTAGTCCCCGTTAGTCCACTTTAGTCCCCGTTAGTCTACTTTAGTCCCCGTTAGTCCACTTTAGTCCCCGTTAGTCTACTTTAGTCCCAGTTAGTCTACTTTAGTCCCCGTTAGTCTACTTTAGTCCCCGTTAGTCTACTTTAGTCCCAGTTAGTGCACTTTAGTCCCAGTTAGTCTACTTTAGTCCCCGTTAGTCTACTTTAGTCCCAGTTAGTCTACTTTAGTCCCCGTTAGTCCACTTTAGTCCCCGTTAGTCCACTTTAGTCCCCGTTAGTCCACTTTAGTCCCCGTTAGTCCACTTTAGTCCCAGTTAGTCTACTTTAGTCCCCGTTAGTCTACTTTAGTCCCAGTTAGTCTACTTTAGTCCCCGTTAGTCTACTTTAGTCCCCGTTAGTCCACTTTAGTCCCCGTTAGTCTACTTTAGTCCCCGTTAGTCCACTTTAGTCCCAGTTAGTCCACTTTAGTCCCAGTTAGTCTACTTTAGTCCCCGTTAGTCTA
>CM042570.1:195000-200000 GCA_023630585.1 Cranoglanis bouderius | reverse complement strand
ACCTCCACTATACCTCCTCTCCACCTCCACTATACCTCCTCTCCTCCTCTCCACCTCCACTATACCTCCTCTCCACCTCCACTATACCTCCCTCTCCTCCTCTCCACCTCCACTATACCTCCTCTCCACCTCCACTATACCTCCTCTCCTCCTCTCCACCTCCACTATACCTCCTCTCCACCTCCACTATACCTCCTCTCCTCCTCTCCACCTCCACTATACCTCCTCTCCACCTCCACTATACCTCCTCTCCACCTCCACTATACCTCCTCTCCTCCTCTCTCCACCTCCACTATACCTCCTCTCCTCCTCTCCACCTCCACTATACCTCCTCTCCACCTCCACTATACCTCCTCTCCTCCTCTCCACCTCCACTATACCTCCTCTCCACCTCCACTATACCTCCTCTCCACCTCCACTATACCTCCTCTCCACCTCCACTATACCTCCTCTCTCCTCCCTCTCCACCTCCACTATACCTCCTCTCCTCCTCTCTCCACCTCCACTATACCTCCTCTCCACCTCCACTATACCTCCTCTCCTCCTCTGCACCTCCACTATACCTCCTCTCCACCTCCACTATACCTCCTCTCCACCTCCACTATACCTCCTCTCCTCCTCTGCACCTCCACTATACCTCCTCTCCACCTCCACTATACCTCCTCTCCTCCTCTCTCCACCTCCACTATACCTCCTTTCCACCTCCACTATACCTCCTCTCCTCCTCTCTCCACCTCCACTATACCTCCCTCTCCACCTCCACACTATACCTCCTCTCCTCCTCTCCACCTCCACTATACCTCCTCCTCTCCACCTCCACTATACCTCCTCTCCTCCTCTCCACCTCCACTATACCTCCTCTCCTCCTCACCACCTCCACTATACCTCCTCTCCTCCCTCTCCACCTCCACTATACTATACCTCCTCTCCACCTCCACTATACCTCCCTCTCCTCCTCTCCACCTCCACTATACCTCCTCTCCACCTCCTCCTCCTCTCCTCCTCTCACCTCACTACCTCCTTCCACCTCCACTATACCTCCTCTCCTCCTCTCCACCTCCACTATACCTCTCCTCCTCCTCTCCACCTCCACTATACCTCCTCTCTCCACCTCCACTATACCTCCTCTCCTCCTCTCCACCTCCACTATACCTCCTCTCCACCTCCACTACTACCTCCTCTCCACCTCCACTATACCCCCTCTCCACCTCCACTATACCTCCTCTCCACCTCCACTATACCTCCTCTCCTCCTCTCCACCTCCACTATACCTCTCCTCCTCCTCTCCACCTTCACTATACCTAATATTTAATCTATTAATGAAGTACACGTCACACATTTTAATGGTTTATAATTGACGTTAATGTTGCAATAACCAGTTATAGTTCACCAACCTTTCTCTCTCTCTCTCTCTCTCTCTCCCTCTATCTATCTATCTATCTTTCTATATACAAATAGTGCACACCTACTGACCAATCAGATTCGAGGCTTCAACTGCACTGTGGTATAAGTAACTGTAAAAATCCATGGTAGTCTTATAGATATCACACAACAGCAATAATTCAAAGGAATACTTTTTATCCTTCATGTTAAACAAGGGGATGGCCCTGCTTGGCCATGCCCCACTTGGCCACGCCCCAGTTACTCACAATGTTAATCAGTGTGTGTAAACTTGTCTACATGAAAACAGATTCTGTTTGTGTATGGCTGGCTCAGAGATTAATGTCGTAAGAGTTTGTGCGTGTGTGTGTGTGTGTGTGTGTGTGTGTGTGTGTGTGATATTTAAAAGTTTCATGAACAAATTACACACATTAAGGGTGTGTGTTCAAGGATTACAGGATCACAGCCACACGTCTGTAAGTGATGATGTAATGTAAAGTTACAGTGATAATACTAAGAGACAGACAGGCAGAGAGAGAGGGAGAGAGAGAGACAGGAAGAGAGAGAGAGAGACAGGGAGAGAGACAGAGAGAGAGAGAGAGAGAGAGACAGGGAGAGAGAGAGAGAGACAGGGAGAGAGACAGGGAGAGAGACAGGGAGAGAGAGAGAGAGACAGATCTGCAAGTCCCTGTTTAATGTTAATGTAAATGCATTACTGTTCCACTGAAAATCTTTAATTAGAGACTGAGTCACTAAAAATAAACTTTTAATGCAATCAAGAAAGAAAAGTGAAATATATCTTACACCAAATTTAGTTAATAATTTCTGACCTCTGTTTTGCTGTGTTCATGTGACACCCGAAGCTATGAAAAGGCTTTTTTAATAGTTTTAAAGTGGACTGTATCTCAGTGAACTGAAGTTTAGGGTTAGGGTTCACTACAGTGTGCTCATCACTTCTGAGGAAACCAGGACATAAAGTAAACCTGAACCAGTTACAGATTTTAACTAAATAAATACATTAGTAGACTGAAAGTGGACACATGAAATGGAGCGAGTTCTCCTCTAAACACACCACAGCTACAGTGTGTGAGAATGAGGGTGAATTTATTAATATGTACTATTTACTCAACACACACACTGCACTTCTCCTCAAAGTAACCTCTGATAAAGCTGTAGAAGACGAGCTGTGACAGGAATGCAGAAACAAGTCTCTAGATGCAGAAAAAAGTCCAAAGAAAAAAATAACAACCAGTGCACTGAGGGTCAAACACACACACACACACACACACACACACACACACACACACACACACACACACACCTGAGACTGTCGTGGAACCTCTTCAGCAAAAAGTAAAGCTTCTGAGTCTCGGGGGAAAAAAATAGAGTTTATAACCGAAGCAAGACTCCGTCTGGATAGCACCAAGAGAGCAGCTGCAGCCACAGCACACAAACATGCTACTGGCCTCTGATCTCCCCCATGCTCCTGATCCAGGATCCCCGCTGCGGCCTCCTCCTTCAGTCACATATACAGTGAATGCCCAAGAAGCTTAGCACTTGTTACGTGGTACAGGGTGGAGGATAACCCCTGATCACGTCCTGTCGGCATTGGGAGCGTGAGAAAGGTGAGTCTCTGACCACAGAGCGAGTCCACAAACCCCTGAGGGAGACGCGTCCAGGCTTATTGTTGATTTTGGAATATGAAGGCGAGCAATGGCCTTGTGCTCCCACATGCAGGCACACTGAACATAAAAGCTGAACACAGGTCAACAACAGCAAAATATTGATGATCATGTGGAATGGAAGAGGTTACAGTAGGAACATCAGGCACTAATGGAGTTACTGGGATAACTAGTTCACTGAGCTACAAAAATGTATGTAAAACACCATCCTCTTCCTCCAGCCTTAGACACGGTGTGTTATATGGTGAAACTGTTGGCACAATCACGCCCTGCTGCAATAATGCCAGAATAACTGGGCGTATCCCTTCCTACTTTTCAGAGGATGGAGGATGGAGGGTATTGTTTACAAAACACAGGACGATTATGTTACACTTTAGCTTGATAAGGTGTACGTGTTACCTGTCCTTCTTCTCCTTATAGCCCATAATGTGTCAGGTATGTCAGTGAGATCAGGATGAGGGATGCCCATCATCAGGTGATTTAACACGCAGTGGGGGTGCATGTGGGCACTGAACTGGAACCCCATAAATTCCCACAGATTTAATACATGATGCTGTGTCTGCTCCCTCATACTGTCCCTCATACTGTCCCTCATACTGTCCTTCATACTGTCCCTCATACTGTCCCTCATACTGTCCCTCATACTGTCCCTCATACTGTCCTTCATACTGTCCCTCATACTGTCCTTCATACTGTCCCTCATACTGTCCCTCATACTGTCCCTCATACTGTCCCTCATACTGTCCCTCATACTGTCCCTCATACTGTCACCTTGCCCGTTTCTCCTCTTCTTCGCTCATAACCTCTTTCTTCCCCTATTTGTTACTCTTAACCACCCGTACCAGTTATCTGCTCTCCTGAGTGGGCTGATGCACGCTAGTGCTTCCCTTATCAGATCTTCAGCCCAATGTGTAGTATTCAAAACTTCTCTTACTACTGGTAAGGTAAAAATAGGTTTAAATGGATCTCCTCCCCTATATACTACATATAAGTAGAGATTATTCTGCAGAAATTAAGAGCATGTCCCTTTTAAGAATATCAACACACACTGATGTACTGGGCTTTATTACTTCATTATTTGTCCAGATAAAATGATCTCCCACATGAAACTCAATTTCTTCAAAGTTACTTGCAAACCAGTTTCCCCTATGTTTTACTACTGCATGAACTTCAGCTCTAATCACCACGACACCACAAGGATGTGTAAAGTCTCTATCTGAGGTCAAGTAAGCGTGTTCTCTAAACTCTGGGCTAGGAACACCATGCATGTGAAACGTATTAAAAGGAGATGTTAACTGCTCTTCTTTAGTTGATCTAGGCTTCTGTTTCTTTTTATCGGGGTGCTTTCATGGCATGAAAAGAAAAACCCCTTTATTATCACTTAATGTATGGAATATACTGTAGGTGAACGGTCCAAACGGACTCCCTTCCCCACGCTTTGAGCACCTGGCTCCTTAATTTCTCAACGAAGGCTTAGTCTCCCTTTCTGGATCATGTCGATGACGACCAGGAGAATCAACAATCTGCAAAACCAGTACCTTGGAACGTTTTTAGTTGTAGTATTACTCACAGGAATAACACTTTGCATACACACACACACACACACACACACACACACACACACACACACACACACACACACACACACACACAGCAGCATCTCTCTCTCAGAGACAGAGAGAGACAGACAGCGAGAGACAGACAGACAGACAGAGGCAGATAAAGAGAGCATTCTGCAAGCCTCAACCACAACGTCCTGTTTGCCGATGTAAAGTGTGTAAGTAGACAGGAAATGAAGCTGATGTTGGGCGTTTCCAACACACACACACACACACACACACACACACACACACACACACACATAGTGAGAATCAGAGAAACACTCTCTGACCCGTTGATGTGAATCTGTTAGTTCAGATCAGTGAACCTGATTGGACA
>CM042570.1:187500-190000 GCA_023630585.1 Cranoglanis bouderius | reverse complement strand
ACACTGAGAGATGGAGACACTGAGAGATGGAGACACTGAGACATGGAGACACTGAGACATGGCGACACTGAGAGATGGAGACACTGAGACATGGAGACACTGAGACATGGCGACACTGAGACATGGAGACACTGAGACATGGAGACACTGAGACGTGGAGACACTGAGAGAGTGTGTATGTGTTCGAGTGTGTGAGTGATCTTGTACTGAGGCAACTAGTGGTTGATACAGCAGACACACCCACACCTGCAGTCATCCGGCACACACACACACACACACACACACACACACACACACACACACACACACACACACACACACACTAACCATATCATCCTATTATCTAATGGATTATTAAACTATTGAAACACACTTAAACAATTACATATATACACTAATCACATGACATTTCTAAACTTACTTACACACTTATACTGTGTGTGTGTGTATTTATAAAACTCTAACATTAACTTGACTGAACTATACACACACACACACACACACACACACACACACACACACACACACACACACACACACGAGTGTGACCTGAGTGTGTTGTTCCACAGTGACGCTATGACTTCCTGTGTGGAACAGGAAGTGGTGAAACGGTCTCTGACAAGCCGCCATCTTACACCGCTCATCTCTCTTCTCTTTTTTACTCATCTCTCCTTCCACTCATCCACCATCTCCTCTCATTCACTCCACTTCCTGTTCACACACACACACACACACACACACACACTGCAACACACACCTTAGACAATACAACACACACTGCAACACAGACATCATACACTGCAACACACTCATCACAGTGCAACACACACTGACAATGACTGTGACCATATTAGGCAAAATACAGAGACAGAGAGATATTGGTTATCACACACACACACACACACACACACACACACACACACACATACAGGCACATGCATGCGCACTGTGCAGGTCCTGAGGAGTGTGTGTTATGTAATCTGAGAGGCTCAGACATGCCTACACACTCACACACACCACACAAGCACACTATATACACACGTGTGTGTGTGTGTGTGTATATATCTATCTATCTATCTATATATATATATATATACATACAGTCATGTGTAAAAAGTAAGTACACCCTTGGTCTCAGAAGCTAGTATTGCCCCCTTTAGCAGAAATAACTTCTTGTAGGTGTTTTGCATAATTGTCCACCAGGTTGCTGGAATTTTTGACCACTCTTCCCTGCAATATTCTTCCAGTTGTGAGATGTTTGAGGGTCTTCTTGCATGTTCTGCCCGTTTCAAATCCCCTCACAACACTTCAATGGGATTCAAATCCAGGCTTTGACTAGGCCACTCCATAACCCTCCATTTCTTCTTTTAGAGACATTCCTTGGTGGATTTGCTAGTGTGCTTAGGATCATTATCCTGTTGAAAGGTCCACTTTCTTTGGGTTCAACTTCAACTTTTTAACATTTTCATCACCGTGCTTCACAGTTGGTATGAGGTGCTTCTCCTGAAAAGCTGTCTTTGGTCTGCACCAAACATGTCTGCTGTTACTGTGGGCAAACAACTCTATCTTTGATTCGTCTGTCCAGAGCACATTATTCCAGAAGGCCTGGTCTTTGCCTATATGCTCATTGGCAAACTGTAGTCTTGCGAAAGTTTTTTCCTGCCACGCCTCCCATGCAGGTCAAACTTGTGCGATCTCTTTCTGATTGTAGAAGCTGTATTGATGATGTATTTCAAATAATTTGGAGAAGTTTTTAAATCCCTTGCCAGACTCATATGCATATATATATATATATATATACAGAACTGTGCAGAAGTTTTAGGCCCCCTATTTTTTAGTACAAACTTTGTTATAGATGTTTTATTTTATGACGTCTACATGATCAATTCAGTACAAAAACATTTTAGATTCCCAAACATTAGTTTTCCAGCACAGAATGAAATGTTACAGAAAAATGTTTGTACGTCATTAAAGAAAGCAGCGTATTACATAAGAGACACTTTTCAGACAGTAAACACAATGAAGGCTGCTGGGTTTCACTGCAGAAATAAGAAGCGAGTGCGAAAGTCAAAGTGTCCAGAAGAACTGTGTCTGGTTCTGCAAGATGCTCAATAAAACTTACCAGCTCATTTCCTTATAAAACTGCACACATTGTACCGGAGACTACTATTTTTATTTTTATTTTTTTGTCACACCAAATATTGACTTTGTTTCATTTACTACTGTTTACTGTAATTTCAACATATTTATTTTTAACATATTTAACATTTACTTTCATTATTTTGAAGGCATCTTTACTCTACAGCATTTCTTTGCATGTGTCTAAAATTTTTGCACAGTGCTGTATACACACACACACACACACACACACATATGCATATATGCTGATTACTGTATCCATATTTTAATTATAGAACTCACAGAATTATAAGTGTGTGTGTGTGTGTGTGTGTGTGTGTGTGTATACTGTAAGTGAATGTAAAGAGTCTGACACAATAAA
>CM042570.1:172500-180000 GCA_023630585.1 Cranoglanis bouderius | reverse complement strand
CCGTTCTGTGAGATAGTGAAAAGCCCAGGAGATCAGCAGTTTCTGAAATACTCAGACCAGCTCATCTGGTACCAACATCCATGCTCCAGTTAAAGTCACAGAGATCAGACTTTTCTTCATTCTGATGTTTGATGTGAACATTAACTGAAGCTCTTGACCTGCATCTGCATGATTTTATGCATTGCAGTGCTGCTGCTACGTGATTGGCTGATTAGATAACTGCATGAATGAGCAGGTGTACAGGTGTTCCTAATAAAGTGTAGTTATAGTCCAGTACGGTACGACCCAGAACATTATTAATTATTACTGTTATGAAGCTGTTATCTTAATCAATTTTATCATTTTCCTTTAGAATTAGACTTATTAAAAAAACTAATAGGTTAATTAGAGATGCCATGGGTGTGAATACAGTGAGTTTTACCAGTCAGTATGGAGTAAAAAAAAATATATTTTGAGGAGAAAATGTTAAACTCTAAATAATATATATTAATTTTTATTTTTTTTGTTTTGTTCCCTTTTAGCTGTGCTCATGTTCAACACACGTGAACAGAAGGGGGTTTGGCTGAATGCGCGTTGTGATGATGTCACATGACGTGTCTTGGTCCAAATCTGTGGAAAATCTGCAGTAATTTTGAAAAATTGCAGCTCCTCTGAATATTGTGGAGTTTGCTTGATTTTGCGTTAATTTCTGCGATCACAAAATCCTGGAGGGACTGAATACAGCCCTGAGAATATAGAAGGTTATAGAATCAGGTTGTTTACCACGGTGTAGAACGTTCAGTATCTCATACAACTCTATGTAATAAAATGCAACTAATATAAGATGTATTCACAAAAATTAAAATTCAAACATATTACAAGAATTCAAGAATAAGGAAAAAGTTTTTGTTCTTATTGTTCTGTATTTTTTTCCTAAGTAACAGTTACAGAATTAAATATGGACACACCCAATGAAATTTCACTAAGGAAAGAAGTGACTGCTTCTATAAAAACACTTGACAAACAAAACACAAAAGTATAATTGTTTTCTCCAAAGTAACAAAATTAGAATACAGTATATTTGTTGTCTTTTAAAATTGTAATACACATTGTTGAACCAGCTGTGAGGACCTCATTACAATAAAAACTCAGACTGATGTCTCTGCCACTGGCTCAGATGTGTCCATGTGGGCGGAGTCAGAAAGACCACACCTTTCTTTCATCCTAATTAGAGATCCCCAGCTTCCTGGTCCTCCTCCTCTCATCTCCCACTCACCCACCAGCCACTCTGTCTCTCCTTTCCTGTCCTCCATCACACTCCCACCCTCCTCCCTGAGGATCAGGCTGTACCGTGTCTTTCCTCTCTCCACCCCTCCCTCTCTTCTCCCTTTGTCTCTCTCCATCATCCCCCAGCACTTCTCCTCCACCTCCTTCCATCCTTCTATCTCTTCCTCTCGGCTTATCAGCCTGTATAAGGTTTTCCTGAACACTTCCTCCCTGCCTTTGGTTTCCGTCTCTTGCTCTCTGTGCAGAGTCACTGCCGGCAGCAGGTCTATTTTAGCCACTGCATCAGTTCCTCTTTTCTTTTCTTCGTGCTCATTCCTCGCTCCCTCTCTCCTCTCATCCGCTTCACCGTCCTCATCTCCTTTTGAGATGAACAGCACAGAACGGTACACTGCCTGAGTTTCTCGTATCATCTCCGGGGGTAAAAACAGCACTCTCTCTTCCTCAGTTGTGTCCACTGTCAGCGACTTGTCTGCTGTGACCTGGTACGCCCTCAGGGTCACTCCTTGGCTGCTGTGGACTTGCCGTTTGATTGGTTTGTAAAGTGTGATGTAAATGATGATGAGCCAGAGGAAGAGCATGCAGGAGAAAATGGCAGAGAAAATACACAGCAGCAAAACTGTGATAAATAACCACCAGCACCACGGCACTGAACGCTGGCCACCACCGTGTGCTGAGAGAATCCCTCCTGCAGGCCAGATCACCGTGGTAACTGACTTAATAGTTGTTGGGTTATTGGTTGTTAGTGTAGTTGGAATAGGAGTAGTACTGGACTCAGCAGTCTTTGGTGTAGTTGGTTGAACGGTTGTTGGTGTAGTTTTTTTAGTGGTTGGCTCAGCGGTTGTTGGTGTAGATGTTGGTGTGGTTGGCTCAGTGGTTGTTGGTGTAGATGTTGGTGTGGTTGGCTCAGCGGTTGTTGGTGTAGATGTTGGTGTGGTTGGCTCAGTGGTTGTTGGTGTAGATGTTGGTGTGGTTGGCTCAGTGGTTGTTGGTGTAGATGTTGGTGTGGTTGGCTCAGTGGTTGTTGGTGTAGATGTTGGTGCGGTTGGCTCAGTGGTTGTTGGTGTACGTGGTTGAACTGTTGTAGTACTTGGTGTAGTAGTTGTTACCATGTTGTCTATTTGTAGAGTTGGTTTAGTGGTTGTTGGTGTAATAGTTGTTGGGTTATTGGTTGTTAGTGTAGTTGGAATAGGAGTAGTACTAGACTCAACCGTCTTTGGCGTAGTTGGTTGAATGGCAGCAGATGGAGTTGCTAGGATAACTGTTGTTATGACCTTTGGTTGGATGATGGCTGTGGTCAGTGCTGTGGTTGGTCCACTGATTAGTTGAGTTGTGTGAGTGGTGGGGTGTTGTGAGTCGTTATCTGAACTGCAGTACTCCTCCTCCGTCAGGTCCACTATAGCTCGTCCCCGTAGTGTGCGCGGAGCAGAACACACCACACTCTCAGGGTCATTCTCGATGCTATAGGGTCCTGTGTGCTTGTAAACGTTATGACCCTGATCATCCAGGTAGCGCTGCAGGTAACTCACCTGGCAGGTGCAAACCCACAAATTTTTGGAAAGGAAGACATAAGGTAATTCAATTTTTGAGGCAAAAAAATTGTCAGGAAGGTGCTGGAGACGATTCTCTTCCAGATCAAAGTGCTTCAGGCTGCTGGAGGAAACTTGCTCCAGCAGGTGGGGGGGCAGGATGCGCAGCTTGTTACGTGAAAGGTCAATGAGCTCTAGGCTTTGCAGGTCACTGAAGGTCGCATTGTCAATGGAACTGATGGTGTTTCCATCCAAATAGACCTCCATGAGAGAAGGGGTGGACTTAAATGCAGCTCCGCCCAAACCAGTCAGACTGTTATTAGACAGCCGCAACACACGCAGGTTTTGCAGCACAGGACCTGAGAGAGACCAAGTGGAATTATGCATTACACTATTTACACAATTTATATGTGTGTTAGTCTGATCTGGAACAAACAATGACATAGCAAATGTAAGTCAAAAGAATGTATCTGATTGGTCAGAACTTTGATGACATCATCTTGTTGTTCCTCTTTACAAAATTCAATCAAAAGCAGAAGTTGAGGAAACAGAGATGTAGCTGATGTTCACTTGTACTTTTGCTCACTGTTGAGATACATGGCTTAATAATTTAGTTCAGGATGAAAACACAGCCCCGCCCACCTCCTTGGCCATTTACCGGATTGGTCGATGGTGCTGATCTGGTTTTGGCTGAGGTCCAGCTCATGCAGGCTTGTGAAGGTGGTGTAGGTGGCCCAGGATAGAGAGACAAACGCATTCTGAGAGAGGACGAGTGTCTGTGTTCCAGGATCTATCCCATCAGGCACTGCGGAGAGACCCTGATTCACACAGCTCACACGAGGGCGGTGGTCTGTGTCCCTGTCGCTGTGGCAACTACTGATGGTTGTTACCATGGAGTGTCGAGAGACGAGGAGGAAGAGGATGAGGAGCATGCTGATGAGAAAAACATGTAAACATTATTAAAGAAAACTGTAAATATTCACAATTTTAACAATTAAACATAAAATAATAAATAAATAAATAAATAAATAAATAAATAAATAATAATAATAATAATAATGAAGCCCAAAAAGTCTCCCACACACTCATCATTGTGTAACATTACTGTATTAAAGCCATCAGTTTACTGTAATTCCTGTATTTATTATTATTATTATTATTCTTATTATTATTATTATTCTCGAACAGCTCTGTAAAGATCTTACCTTAAAGCTGTGTTTCTCCTGCTGAGACGACACACACTGATCCTCACTTCACACACTCCACTATTTAACAGCACTTTATCATGAAGCACCACATTTCCTGTAATGGGAACAGTGAGCTCTGTGTGTGTGTGTGTGTGTGTGTGTGTGTGTTGTAATAAACTTGTGTGTGCAGTAAGATGAGAGTGTTAGAACACACACTCTTATCATTTGCAGTGTAATGTTTCAACATATAAATATATTACCCCCCGGGGCTGCTGAGTTCTGGATGCTGATTGGTCCGAAGGTGTTGATTAGTTTTCTATAACAGCAGCTCTGACAGAAGCACAGCTGCACATCACAGGTTTATATTAATGCCCTCGCTCTAATAGGTTATGGTTTCTATAGTAACGGCTCATTCACAGGGACGTACAGCGGACGCTCCACATAAATGGATTTAAAAAACTGTTGATATGATGAAGTTTATGTAACATTTATGGAAGGAGTCTCCAGTGTCAGGGCTTTAAAGCTGTAAACTTGAAGTTTTCTGACATCTTCAGGACAGAGGAGTTTACGCTTCTTTGCGATTTCTGTGTAACACGACAAGCTGCGATTGTTTTGTCTTATTAATTTGAAGAGAGAGAATAAAGAGACTCTTCACAGCTGCTATAATGTAACTGATTCGACTTCCTGTTTCTCTCTGCGTGTATTTTTAGGTATGTGTTTTTTACAGAATATCCGATTTCCCATGAGACAACAGATTATTTTTTGCAAACAAATAAAAACTGTTCTAGAGAAACCGTAGTGTTTGTCCTGCAAAGACAAAAATATGTGAAAATTCCAAACTGTAGGAAGTGCACTACATAGTGTGTATCCGATAGTGTACCCTACATAGTGCACTAATGTAGAGAGCTGTTTGGTCTCCGACACTCACAAGACACACACTTTATTTTTTATTTATTTTTATTCTATTTTATCACAAACCTGTGAAACACACACACACACACACACACACACACACACACACACACACACACACACACACAAAGAAAAAGTAACCAGACAAGATCAGATCCCTCTATCAGGTCTGAGTTTGTTTATTTATTTATTTTCTTTCTTCTTCAGTATTTGATTGTTTCTTCCTTTTTCGCTTCTTTTTCCCTCCATTTCCTGTATTCTTCACTTCACTTCCTCCATCACTTGCTTTTTTAGTTGTTTTTTTTTTTTTGTTCTTTTGTCTACGTTTATTCCTTTTCACTTCTTTTTCGTTCTTTTTCCTTTCATTAATTTTGCTTTAGCTTTCTCTCCACTTGTTTTTATCGGTGTTCTCTCTCTCTCTCTCTCACACACACACACACACACACACACACTCAGACAGGTGTTTGCTTGCTCTCGAGGTCAGGTGCACTAAGTCGGCGTCTCAGGCGAGGGGGTGTGGTGTATCTTTGGCTCCGCCCCCAGCCCCACTGGGCAAGTTCAGAGTGTGTGTTACTTGGCAGTGTGTGTGCAGTGGGCGGAGCCTGGTACGTCAAAAATGGGGGGACACACTGTAGGGGTCGGTTGTGCTGCTGCTGATGGTTGCCATAGTAATGTCGTGGATCCCCTCTTGCCACAGGGCTCGGTGACCGTCGCCGATAGTGACTGTGTTGGTTGTTGCTGTCACCATGGTAACTGCGGCCATGGTGACTGGCTGGACTGTCCACAGAGTTCCTCCTGTAGTGCCACTGCTGCTGTTGCTGCTGCTGTGGGAAGTGACTGTTGCTGAAGGGTGTGCGCATGCGCTGGGTTCCCATGGCAACTGGCAACTGGAACATAGATGGGAGGATGAACAATGGTACCTCATGGGCAGGACTGGGATTTGCTGATGGAACCATGTGGTTCAGAGGTGGAGTGATATGGTTTGGAGTGGAAGGACGTTTTGGCCCCTCCCTCCTCTCTTCCTCAGTGGGTGGGGTTATATTGTGGGCAGGGCTCCAGGAGTGCCTGTGCTGTGGGTTGCTCTTAAAGGGAAACTTCAGTTTGCACTCATGTGGAGGAATGAACCGCCCCGTTCCTGGCAGGTGAACCACGCCTCCTTCCCCAGCCCGACCTCCCGTCCCGCCCCCTGTCTGTCGCAGAATTTTTGTAATTTGCTGTTGCTGCAGATTTTGGAGTCGTGTCTGTTCCTGTTTAAGCCAGCGGAGCCGCCCCCTGCGGAACGCGGGGTCTTCTTCCATCAGACGCATAACTCGCTCTTCTTTAGAGTGCAGATCAGGGGAGACACACCCCTCATTATCATGACCACACCCCTCATTTTCCTCCTTGTCCTTTATTTTTCCAATTCCCTGATTCTCTAACGCTTCTCGATCCTGAAACACACACACACACACACACACACACACACACACACACAGGTGTTAGCATGTTAATGCATAGTGGTGTGTGCATGTTGTGTGTATATGTGTGTGTGATTGTGTGTGCATGTGGACAGCGTATGTGTGTTACCTGTCGTACAGGTAAGACCCTCTCCATCTTCATCATCCTGTCTCTGAGTGCTCGTATCTCTTCATCCTTCATGTTGTTTTGCTGCTTCACGTCCTGTAAAATGTCCGTTAGCTTCTCCAGGTGAGTCTTCAGCTCAGACATGCCACCTCTGACCCTGCCCCCTTCGTCACCAACTCCACCCCCTCCACCACTCACTCTGTCCTTTTCTTCTGTGGAGCCACCCACTGTGTCCCAGACTTCTTGGGCCACCTGCCGCCAGGCTCCATCCCCTTCAGCCCCGCCCATTCCATGTATACGCAGCAGTTCGTTCATCTTCATGATAGCCATGGCATTTATTTCACGGCGTGTGTTTCGGAATTCGCCAAGCGCCACTTCATAACACACTTCCTTCACTGCCTGCAGTTGCAGATCAGACAGGGACACACGCTCAGGGTCAAACACGCCCACACGTCGCCGCTGCGGGATCTGATACACACGCTGAGGCTCACGCCGCTTCCCACTGCTGGGTAAGCCACAACGCTTAACTATAGACTGCACCTACACACACACACACACACACACACACACACACACACGGATATATAGATTGATACACAAATAGATAGACAGACAGACAGACAGACAGATACACACCTTGCTAGCTGGTAGTTTCTCTCTGAGAGATGAGATGAGTTTCCAGCTCTCGTCACACGAACGCTTATCAGAGTCATCACCACTGTCTGAGTCTGCGTACTACACACACACACACACACACACACACACACACACACACACACACACACACACACACACACACACACACACTTTGTGATTATCTGAAAGTCTGTAGATTTAAGAACCTTAAGGCTTAAACTAAAAGAACACAGGGTATATAACTGGACATTAAGGAACGCTGGACTATCTTTTGGTCTCCTTTGACATTGTTTATACTTTTTTAATAAAAATGTGAACCATAATTTCACCGCAGGTTCACTACAGTTTTGTGTTAGTTTTAACACATTGGACTAGTTTTATAAAATGTTTTACCACAGTTTTACTAAAGT
>CM042570.1:142500-155000 GCA_023630585.1 Cranoglanis bouderius | reverse complement strand
CTTCTAATACACACAAATACACACATTAATGCGCATAGTTTGTGTGTGTGTGTGTTTGTGTGTATGTGTGTGTTTGTGTGTATGTGTGTGTTTGTGTGTGTGTGTGTGTGTGTGGTGTTTAATAACTATCTCTCTCACAGATGAAGTTGGTGCGTTGGTGTTTGATATCGGCTCTTTCTCCACCAGAGCAGGTTACGCTGGAGAAGACTGCCCAAAGGTACATCTCCATCTATACCTCCACCTATACCTCCATCTCTCCATCTATACCTTAATCCCTCCATCTATACCTCCATCTCTCCATCTATACCTCCATATATACCTCCATCTATACCTCCATCTCTCCATCTATACTTCCATCTATACCTTAATCCCTCCATCTATACCTCCATATTTACATCCATCTTTCCATCTATACCTTAATCCCTCCATCTATACCTCCATATATACCTCCATCTATACCTCCATCTCTCCATCTATACTTCCATCTATACCTTAATCCCTCCATCTATACCTCCATATATACCTCCATCTTTCCATTTATACCTTAATCCCTCCATCTATACCTCCATATATACCTCCATCTATACCTCCATATATACCTCCATCTATACCTCCATCTCTCCATCTATACCTTAATCCCTCCATCTATACCTCCATATATACCTCCATCTATCCCTTCATCTCTCCATCTATACCTCCATCTATACCTTAATTCCTCCATCTATACCTCCATCTATACCTTAATTCCTCCATCTATACCTCCGTATATACCTCCATCTATACCTCCATCTGTCCATCTATGCCTCCATCTATACCTCCATCTCTCCATCTATACCTCCATCTCTCCATCTATACCTTAATCCCTCCATCTATACCTCCATATATACCTCCATATATACCTCCATCTCTCCATCTATACCTCCATCTATACCTTAATCCCTCCATATATACCTCCATCTATACCTTCATCTCTCCATCTATACCTTAATCCCTCCATCTATACCTCCACCTATACCTCCATCTCTCCATCTATACCTTAATCCCTCCATCTATACCTCCATATATACCTCCATCTATACCTCCATCTCTCCATCTATACCTCCATCTATACCTTAATTCCTCCATCTATACCTCCGTATATACCTCCATCTATACCTCCATCTCTCCATCTATACCTCCATCTCTCCATCTATACCTTAATCCCTCCATCTATACCTCCATATATACCTCCATCTCTCCATCTATACCTCCATCTATACCTTAATCCCTCCATATATACCTCCATCTATACCTTCATCTCTCCATCTATACCTTAATCCCTCCATCTATACCTCCACCTATACCTCCATCTCTCCATCTATACCTTAATCCCTCCATCTATACCTCCATATATACCTCCATCTATACCTCCATCTCTCCATCTATACCTTAATCCGTCCATCAATACCTCCATATATACCTCCATATATACCTCCATCTATACCTCCATCTCTCCATCTATACCTTAATCCCTCCATCTATACCTCCATATATACCTCCATCTATCCCTTCATCTCTCCATCTATACCTCCATCTATACCTTAATTCCTCCATCTATACCTCCATCTATACCTTAATTCCTCCATCTATACCTCCGTATATACCTCCATCTATACCTCCATCTCTCCATCTATGCCTCCATCTATACCTCCATCTCTCCATCTATACCTCCATCTATACCTCCATCTCTCCATCTATACCTTAATCCCTCCATCTATACCTCCATATATACCTCCATATATACCTCCATCTCTCCATCTATACCTCCATCTATACCTTAATCCCTCCATATATACCTCCATATATACCTCCATCTATACCTCCATCTCTCCATCTATACCTTAATCCCTCCATCTATACCTCCACCTATACCTCCATCTCTCCATCTATACCTTAATCCCTCCATCTATACCTCCATATATACCTCCATCTATACCTCCATCTCTCCATCTATACCTTAATCCCTCCATCTATACCTCCATCTATCCGTTCATCTCTCCATCTATACCTCCATCTATACCTTAATTCCTCCATTTATACCTCCATCTATACCTTAATTCCTCCATCTATACCTCCATCTATACCTTAATTCCTCCATCTATACCTCCATATATACCTCCATCTATACCTCCATCTTTCCATCTATGCCTCCATCTATACCTCCATCTCTCCATCTATGCCTCCACCTATACCTCCATCTCTCCATCTATACATTAATTCCTCCATCTATACCTCCAACTATACCTTAATTCCTCCATCTATACCTCCATATATACCTCCATCTATACCTCCATCTCTCCATCTATACCTCCATCTATACCTCCATCTCTCCATCTATACCTTAATCCCTCCATCTATACCTCCATATATACTTCCATCTATCCCTTCATCTCTCCATCTATACCTCCATCTATCCCTTCATCTCTCCATATATACCTCCATCTATCCCTTCATCTCTCCATCTATACCTCCATCTATACCTCCATCTCTCCATCTATACCTCCATCTATCCCTTCATCTCTCCATCTATACCTCCATCTATCCCTCCATCTCTCCATCTATACCTCCATCTATACATTAATCCCTCCATCTATACCTCCATATATACCTCCATCTATACCTCCATCTCTCCATCTATAGCTCCATCTATACCTTAATCCCTCCATCTATACCTCCATATGTACCTCCATCTATCCCTTCATCTCTCCATCTATACCTCCATCTATATCTTCATATCTCCATCTATACCTCCATATATACTTCCATCCCTTAATCTATACCTTCATCTATACTTCCTTCTATACTTCATCCAGACCTTAATTATTTATTTTAAACCTCTGCAGGCTGATTTCCCCACATCACTAGGAGTGCACATGGAGGAGGCAGGGCCTGGAGAAATGGCAGCAGAGCAAGAGAACAGTGGGCGGAGCTTTTACCTGGACACCACAGCACTGCATGTTCCCCGAGCTGAAGTTGAGCTGATATCACCTCTAAAGAACGGCATGAGTATGGTGTATACACACACACACACACACACACACACACACACACACACACATGCACACACACACACACACACACACACACACACACACATGCACGCAGTCACGCACACACACAGATAAACTACTAATATCCTACAAACAATAAAATCTACAGTGTGCCTCAAATAAGTTATCTCTCTCTCTCTCTTTCTCTCTCTGTCTCTCTTTCTCTCTCTCTCTCTGTCTCTTTCTCTCTCTCTCTCTGTCTCTCTGTCTCTTTCTTTTCTCTCTGTCTCTTTCTCTCTCTCTCTCTGTCTCTTTCTCTCTCTCTCTGTCTCTTTCTCTCTCTCTCTGTCTCTTCTCTCTCTCTCTCTCTGTCTCTTTCTCTCTCTCTCTCTGTCTCTTTCTCTTTCTCTCTTTCTCTCTCTCTCTCTGTCTCTTTCTCTTTCTCTCTCTCTCTCTGTCTCTCTCTCTCTCTCTGTCTCTCTCTCTCTCTCTCTCTCTCTCTCTCTCTCTGTCTGTCTTTCTGCAGTTGAAGACTGGGAAGGTTTTCAGGCTATAATGGATCACATTTACAGTAAACATATCAAGTCTGAACCCGGCCTGCATCCAGTGCTCATGTCTGAGGCTCCAGTGAGAGAGAACACACACACACACGCGCACACACACACACACACACACACACACACACACACACACACACACACACACACACGATCTCTCTTTGTGTTTATTTGTGTTTAACAGTGGAACTCGCGGGCTAAGAGAGAGAAGCTGACTGAGCTGATGTTTGAACACTACAACATTCCCGCCTTCTTCCTCTGCAAAACTGCAGTGCTAACAGCGTATCCAATCACAGGCTGCCAGCGCAGGAGCAGCCAATCAGCCAAGTGCTGTAAGGTAGGTGGGCACTCGTAAAGGAGAAACCTGCATGAGTGAGTCAGTTTAGCAATGAGAGGCGATAAGGACAGTTTGTTATTCAGAACTACACCGAGGCTGCATGCAGTGACAGATGGTGAGATCTGAGAGTTTTCCAGGGAGTTCACAAGATTTCAAACTGGGGTTGCATCTCCGGGGATGTACATCAGCTCAGTATTGCTGGGAATTATTTTCAGATGATTAGCTGCCTTCAAAGATTAGATGTCTGTCAGACATGCTGAGATACATGCAGAAAAGAAAGTCTGAGGGAGGAAAGTAGACAATCAGCATCAGCATAGTAGTGGTTAGAAAACCCATGTGAGGATACGACCTCACTGAGAGAGCGGGTATAGAGGATACGACCTCACTGAGAGAGCGGGTATAGAGGATACGACCTCACTGAGAGAGCGGGTATAGAGGATACGACCTCACTGAGAGAGCGGGTATAGAGGATACGACCTCACTGAGAGAGCGGGTATAGAGGATACGACCTCACTGAGAGGGCGGGTATAGAGGATACGACCTCACTGAGAGAGCGGGTATAGAGGATACGACCTCACTGAGAGGGCGGGTATAGAGGATACGACCTCACTGAGAGAGCGGGTATAGAGGATACGACCTCACTGAGAGGGCGGGTATAGAGGATACGACCTCACTGAGAGGGCGGGTATAGAGGATACGACCTCACTGAGAGGGCGGGTATAGAGGATACGACCTCACTGAGAGAGCGGGCATAGAGGATACGACCTCACTGAGAGAGCGGGCATAGAGGATATGACCTCACTGAGAGAATAGAAAAGGACCCAGATCTGAATTGAGCAGATGTAGATCACCAGTTGCGGATGTCTTAGAAACCTAGAGTAGGTTTCTTCATGATACTAATAACCCTTGCTGTCTTGGAGGCAGTCTGTAAATGATCAGATGCTATGGATTCATTAATGATCGAAGATGATCGAAGATTAATGGATGGTCTGGAGCATTGTGGAAGGGATGGAATCCACCTGGCAGGTCAAAATAAGGACAAAATAATCTGCAGGATCAGATATAATGTTGAATGTGATGCAGTCTACAACTCTATGGAGAAATGTGCAGAAGAGCTAGCCCATAACTGTGGAGAATCATTGAGGTAAAAAAAAAATCACTGATTAGCTCCAGATGCGATTCCTGATGACATTAATTACCTATCCAGCTACAATCTGGCAAGTTCTAGCCTACTGCAAGGTGTAGGTTCTTAGTGAAAGTTAAGGTGTGAGGGATTAGGGTTAGATCTGTGCTCTGAGGGTTTGAGTTTAGAAGTTTAGAAGGTCAGATTTCATGTATTTTAGGTCACATCACACTGTATCAGAAAGAATTCTCTGTGACCTTCAGCCTTAACGCAGTTGTCCACAGTTTTGCGAATGGACGTGCCACTGGACTTGTATTGGACAGTGGAGCTACACACACCACAGCCATCCCAGTGCATGATGGGTACGTCCTACAGCAAGGTAAATTCATAATGAGTGTGAGACTGAGAGTGAGACTGAGACAGAATGAGACTGAGACAGAGTGAGACTGAGAGTAAGACAGAATGAGACTGAGACAGAGTGAGTTTAAGAGTGAGACTGAGAGTGAGACAGAATGAGTCTTAGTGGCACAGTGAGAATGAGACAGTGGGTTTGAGAGTGAGACTGAGACAGAATGAGACAGAGTGAGTTTGAGTGAGACTGAGAGTGAGACTGAGACAGAGTGAGTCTAAGAGTGAGACTGATTGAGACTGAGACAGTGAGATTGAGACTAAGAGTGAGAATGAGTGTGAGACTGAGACTGAGAGAGACCAAGTCTGAGAGTGAGACTGAGACAGAGTGAGTCTAAGAGTGAGACAGTGAGTCTGAGTGTGAGACTAAGACAGAGAGTGAGTCTGAGAGTGAGAACTGGATGAGAATGAGACTGAGACTGAGATAGAGTGAGACAGAGAGTGAGTCTGAGAGTGAGACTGGATGAAATAGGAATCTAACGGTATCCACTGATAAGAAAAAGTGAAATCATTTTGTTGTTAATAGCAGATAAAAATCAGAGAAAATTTATTATCTTCATAAACTACATCCATCTGTTTTTAAAAATATTCCTGCTGTAATAATGAAATATTTTATATTATTGATCTTTTATAACACTTTTCCTGCTGCAGTGTGATGTACCTGAGTTTAATTTATTCTACATATTAACACTGTTTGAGTGATTAACATCAGCATCAGTCTGCAGGAGACTGAAACTAAGCCGAAGGTCAGCACGTCCATGAGGAGTTTTTGGATTTCAACATTTTAACTTCACCATTTCTGTGAAATTCCTTCAACTTTGTTGTGTTCATGACTTCACTGAGAATGAACTCACACACACAAAAACCATGAGGACGTCACAGTAAGAGATGTACAGTTAATGGAAAATTCCTCATTATTAACCTCATGCAATGGAATAATCAGTCAAATACAGTGTGTGTGTGTGTGTGTGTGTGTGTGTGTGTGTGTGTGTGTGTGTGTGTGTGTGTGTGTATGTATGGGTATGGGTGTGTATGTGTGTGTGCGTGTGTGTGCATGTGTGTGTGTATGTGTGTGTGTGTGTGTGTATTTGTGTGTAGGTATAGTGAAATCTCCGCTGGCCGGTGACTTCATCACAACGCAGTGTAGAGAAATGTTCCAGGAGATGAAAATCGACATCATTCCACCTTACACCATCGCTTCCAAGGTACTCCCTATTCCCTACTTCCTCTTTTCTACTCTCTATGCAATTCAATTCAATTCAGTTTTATTTGTATAGCGCTTTTAGCAATGGACACAAACATCAAAAAGACCAAGGAGCTGGAGACAGGACAAGGAGCACACCCCCATCACCAGTGACTGGACGTGGAGTAGGTCAACAACTTCAAGTTCCTCTGTGTTCATATCAGTGAGGACCTCACATGGTCCAAAGCAGCTTTACAGAAAACCAGATATAACATTTTTATTTAAATTTTATCCCTAATGAAAAAGCCAGCGGTTTCAAGTTTCAAGTTTACTGTCATGTGCCTAATGAGTGCTTAAGGCACCTATATACAATGAAATTCTTGAAATTTAAATGTAAATGATAAAGTGCAATCTTTGAAAAGTTTTAATGGAAGATAGAGTGGGTTGGGCTTGTGGTGATGTTATCGGTTAGTGTTCAGCAGTCTGATGGCCTGCAAGAAAAAACTGTCCCTCCGCCTGATGCTGCAGGATCTGCCTGATGGTAGCAGCAAGAGCAATCCATGGTTCTGGTGGGTGGATGGTTCTCTGCAGAGCTTTGTGGTTGAGGGCAGTGCTGTTCCCTTACCAGGTGGTGATGCAACCAGTCAGGATGCTCTCCACAGGTCAAGTGTAGAATGATTTGAGGATGTTGGGGCTCATACCAGACTTCCTCAGCCATCTGAGGAAAAAGAGGTGCTGGTGAGCTTTCTTCCCCACTGTCTCGGTGTGAGTGGACCACATGAGGTCCTCAGTGATATGAACACAGAGGAACTTGAAGCTGTTGACCCACTCCACTGGTATCCCGTTGATTGTGATGGGGGTGTGCTCCTTGTCCTATCTCCTAAAGTCCATTACAAACTCCATGGTCTTTTTGATGTAGAGCAAGAGTTTGTTTTCCTGGCACCGGTGTGTCAGAGTGCGCACCTCTTCTCTGTAGGCTGTCTCCTAACTGTTGGTGATCAGACTTACCTCCATTGTGTCATCTGCAAATTTGATGCTGACATTGGAGCTGCATGTAGCCACACAGTTGTAGGTGCATAAGGAGTACAGGAGAGGGCTGAGATCACAACCCTACAGGGCTCCAGTGTTGAGGGTCAGTGGGGAGGAGATGTTGTTGAGAGAGAGAGAGAGAGAGAGAGAGAGAGAGAGAGAGAGAGAGAGAGAGAGAGAGACTCCTTACTCCCTATGCACTACCCCTACACATGACTCTACTCTCTACTCACTACTTCCTATTCACTACCTTCCATTTCCTATGCATTACTCCATGCTCACTACTACCTACTCACTGCTCACTGCTCACTACTACCTACTCACTGCTCACTACTCACTGCTCACTGCTCACTACTCACTACTACCTACTCACTGCTCACTACTCACTACTACCTACTCACTGCTCACTGCTTACTACTCACTACTACCTACTCACTGCTCACTACTCACTGCTCACTACTACCTACTCACTGCTCACTACTCACTACTACCTACTCACTGCTCACTACTCACTGCTCACTACTCACTGCTCACTACTCACTACTACCTACTCACTGCTCACTACTACCTACTCACTGCTCACTACTACCTACTCACTGCTCACTACTCACTGCTCACTACTCACTGCTCACTACTCACTGCTCACTACTACCTGCTCACTACTCACTGCTCACTACTACCTACTCACTACTCACTGCTGACTACTCACTACTACCTACTCACTGCTCACTACCCACTGCCCACTGCTGACTGCTCACTACTCACTACTACCTACTCACTGCTCACTACTCAATGCTCACTACTCACTGCTCACTACTCACTGCTCACTACTACCTACTCACTACTCACTTCTCACTACTCACTACTCACTGCTCACTACTCACTACTACCTGCTCACTGCTCACTACTCACTGCTCACTACTCACTACTACCTACTCACTGCTCACTGCTCACTGCTCACTGCTCACTACTCACTGCTCACTACTACCTACTCACTGCTCACTACTCACTACTACCTACTCACTGCTCACTACTCACTACTCACTACTACCTACTCACTGCTCACTACTCACTGCTCACTACTACCTACTCACTACTCACTGCTGACTACTCACTACTACCTACTCACTGCTCACTACCCACTGCTCACTACTCACTGCTCACTACTCACTACTACCTACTCACTGCTCACTACTCAATGCTCACTACTCACTGCTCACTACTCACTGCTCACTACTACCTACTCACTACTCACTTCTCACTACTCACTACTCACTGCTCACTACTCACTATTACCTACTCACTGCTCACTACTCACTACTCACTGCTCACTGCTCACTGCTCACTACTACCTACTCACTGCTCAGTAGTCACTACTCACTACTCAGTGCTCACTACTCACTACTCACTTCTCCTCTGTGTGTCTTTCTCTCTGTCAGGAGCCTGTGAGAGAGGGAGCTCCTCCAGTGTGGACAAGGAAAGACAAACTGCCTCCTGTCACAAAGTCCTGGCACACATATATGTGTAACGTAAGGGCAAACACACACACACACACCACACACACACACACACACACACACACATACACACACACACACCACACACACACACACCACACACACAGTTTATCACTGTATTTTATGTCTGTCTCTCTATCAGGAGGTGATTCAGGATTTTCAGACTTCAGTGCTTCAAGTTTCTGACTCACCATATGATGAGCAGTGAGTGGATATAAAAACAGCAACAACACACACACACACACACACACACACACACACACACACACACACACACACACACACACAAACCCAAACAAGGAAAAGCTGCATGAGGATGTTTTTTTGCAAGAATAATTGATTAACCCTGACTGATCTAATAGAGAAAGGTGAATATTTTACTTTTGCTTGTATGTATAAAATGTGAGAAATGTTTTAAATGAATTTAGATAAATGTAGGGAAATGTGTGTGTGTGTGTGTGTGTGTGTGTGTGTGTGTGTGTGTGTGTGTGTGTGTGTGTGTGTAGGGTTGCAGCTCAGATGCCCACGCTGCACTATGAGATGCCGAGTGGATATAATGCGGATTACGGAGCAGAGAGATTGCGAATTCCTGAAGGTCTGTTTGATCCGTCCAACGTTAAGGTACATAAACCTGATGGTCAACAGATGGTCACACATCACACTGTGAAGGTCACATGACAATGTGAAGGTCACAACACTGTGGAAGCTCTAAAACTCATGAAGTACTTCAAATGATGAAAGAACTAAATGAAGATTAGCTGATGCTGAACACATCAAATTACTCAACAATAAAGTGTAGTGTCTGTTCTTCTGGAACTTTCTGTGCTTTTCAGGGTACAGAGTGTGTTAAAAGAGTGCTGTGAGCTTAGCCTTACATTGTGCCGTAGAAGAGCTGCAGGTTAAATGTTGCTATGTAATACACACACACACACACACACACACACACACACACACACACACACACACACACACACACACACACACACACATCCTGTTTTTTACCTTGTTTTATAATAACTGTGTGGTTATTTGTGTTACGTTCATTGAAAATGTTGTTTACTACGTTTCATTTTACTACATCTACATCTCTGTGTATCTCTCCTGTGTGTGTGTGTGTGTGTGTGTGTGTGTGTGTGTGTGTGTGTGTGTGTGTGTGCAGGGTTTGTCAGGTAACACCATGCTGGGAGTCGGGCACGTTGTCACCACCAGCATCGGCATGTGTGACATCGATATCAGACCTGTATGTTCCCTACACAACTCTTTACAAACAGGTCTCTCTCTGTGTGTGTGTGTGTGTGTGTGTGTGTGTGTGTGTGTGTGTGTGTTTTAAAAACAGGGTTTTTAAAAAATGTTATTTATTTTTTTAGACTGATAGTACTTTTAGTCCATGACCTAGTGGACCAGAATCAGGATATATTTACTGATAGAAACTTATACACACGTATATCTTCTTCTTCTGCCAGCTGGTCCCGTTAGGGGTCACCACAGCGGATAATCCGTCTCCGTTATGGATTTATGATCCGCATATCTGATTTGGAACAAGTTTTTTACGCCGGATTCCCTTCCTGATACAACCCTATATTTTGTCTGGGCATGGGACCAGCGCTGTGTTTGGTGCCCATATGCAGTGTGTATATATATATATATATGGTGTGTGTGTGTGTGTGTGTGTGTGTGTGTGAGGGTCTGTATGGGAGTGTCATTGTAACAGGTGGAAATACTTTGCTGCAAGGATTCACTGAAAGACTCAATAGGGAGCTATCACAGAAAGCACCGCCTGTAAGTAACACACACACACACACACACACACACACACACACACACACACACACACACACACACACTATGGCACTGTGGTTTTCTCTCTCTGTAGAGTATGAGGCTGAAGCTGATTGCGAGTAACAGTTCGATGGAGCGACGCTTCAGTTCGTGGATCGGTGGCTCGATTTTGGCGTCGCTGGTGAGAAACACGTCTAAATCTTTATTCTGTAGCTTTACAACTGAACTTCCTCTTTAGCTCACCTTAGGATCACCCAGCTGAGTCTGCTCTGGGAAAATGCTCTGAAATTCCTCCCTTCTTCATCTCCAGGGCACTTTCCAGCAAATGTGGATCTCGAAGCAGGAATATGACGAGGGCGGGAAACAGAGTGTGGAGAGAAAATGTCCCTGAAACACAACTCATTGTTCAGTCTGTTTATTCCTGTAAGAAAACTGAAACATGAGGACTGCAAGCTCCATCAATGCCTCCGGTGTCCTCTGTTGATCACACACACACACACACACACACACACACACACACACACACACACACACACACACACACACATCAATGTTCATCTAACTACCTGCAGTTTCTGATTCCAGCAACTACACACTCTTTTATTACATGTTTAAGTGTAGTACATTTCTCTTAGTTTAAAGCCACAGAAACTGAAACTGAGCAGAAATGACCTGATAAAAGTGTTTATACGAGGAAAAGTGTGTGTTTATAAAGCCACATTTATACAGACAGTGAAACACATCTACACTGTTGTAACTACACACTTAATGACTCAATTTATTACAGACTTGTTTATTAAAAGTGTGAGAAACATTATTAGATATTTCACATTTACAGCATTTGGCCTCATAAAGAGCAACTTACATTTATCTCATTTATACGTCTGAGTAGTTGAAGGTTAAGGGCCTTGATCAGGGGCCCAGCGGTGGCAGCTTGGTGTTGCTGGGATTTGAACTCACAACCTTCTGATCGGTAGCCCAACCCCAGTGAGAGTGAGGTGTAATGAGTGAGTAATGAAATAAAATGTAAAGTTAATCTGTAACAGCTTGTTTTTTTTTAATACCTTGATGCTGATTTTCAGAAATTAAAATATTTTCTTTTCTGAACTTCTCTGATTTTTCTATTCACTTTCACAAAGCAGTTTGTTCTTCTCACTAATGAGGTTCTCAACAAAATAGATTTAGAGAAAGAGCTCGTATAAGAACCCTTGTTATAACCCTTGTATAATTGATAATTATATTAGTAACAGATGGACAAGAGAAGGCTGTGAGGAGTGTAAAGCGGAGAGACAGTGACCTCTAGTGGCGGAGAGGGGAAGCAGAATATTAAATATGAAAAATAAATAAATAAAGGTACATTTAATTTACTATCGTCTTCTTATAGACATGATAGGTTTATAAACACAGAGTGACCCCCTCACACACACACACACACACACACACACACACACACACTCTCTCTCTCTCTCTCTAACATAACATGCTCCGTTATGTTAATAATTTATTCTTTTTTTTAATTTAATTTCTTCTTTAGCTTT
>CM042570.1:135000-140000 GCA_023630585.1 Cranoglanis bouderius | reverse complement strand
TGTCTGGGGCGGTATACAGCTGTGTGATTGGCTGTGCTCTCTGGGGCGGTATACAGCTGTGTGATTGGCTGTGCTCTCTGGGGCGGTATACAGCTGTGTGATTGGCTGTGCTCTCTGGGGCGGTATACAGCTGTGTGATTGGCTGTGCTCTCTGGGGCGGTATACAGCTGTGTGATTGGCTGTGCTGTCCGGGGCGGTATACAGTTGTGGGATTGGCTGTGCTCTCTGGGGCGGTATACAGTTGTGTGATTGGCTGTGCTGTCCGGGGCGGTATACAGCTGTGTGATTGGCTGTGCTCTCTGGGGCGGTATACAGTTGTGTGATTGGCTGTGCTGTCCGGGGCGGTATACAGCTGTGTGATTGGCTGTGCTCTCTGGGGCGGTATACAGCTGTGTGATTGGCTGTGCTCTCTGGGGCGGTATACAGCTGTGTGATTGGCTGTGCTGTCTGGGGCGGTATACAGCTGTGTGATTGGCTGTGCTGTCTGGGGCGGTATACAGCTGTGTGATTGGCTGTGCTCTTCAGGGACTGTACAAAGTCATGTGATCGGCTGAGCTCAGTCAATTAATTCTTTTTTTCTTCTTTCTGGTTGATCCACAAGCACTCAGATGACGAGATTTCCTGCATCTCCCCGACACACTCATCCATTATATAATATAGTATGTTCTTGTGTGTGTGTGTGTGTGTGTGTGTGAACCACAGAGCACAGTGCTATGATGACCTCATCATCATTGCCTGAGTGAGTGGGGGAGGCAGAGATGGACAATGTGTGTGTGTGTATATATATATATATATATATATATATATATATATATATATATATATATATATATATATATACATATATATATATATATATATATATATATATATATATATATATATATATATATATATACATATATATATATACATATAATAGATAGATGGATAGATAGATAGAGAGAGAGAGAGAGAGAGAGAGAGAAAGCAATAGAAGACAGAATATAAAAGATAGAGATGAGAGAGACGAGAGAAAGAGGAAGATGGAGGGATTAAAATGAAAGCGGATTATAGATGTGCTGTTTTGACATTTGCTCAGGGCTATAATGAAGAGACGGAATAATGGAAAAGAATAATGGTGCGTAACTGGGTCTCACAAACACAATAACAAAACCTTAGAAAGTACAAACTTACACAAATCAGGCGACTACTCAGGAAGTGGAAGAACACAGAGAAGCTTCCAGGCCATTCTATTATAACATTAATAATTGATTGCTGTTATAATAAGGTCCACTCTTCTGGGAAGGCTTTCCACTAGATTTTACAATAGATAAAGTGTGTAGGCAAATTTTGTTAGAGATGTTTATTTAATTTTAGATGTTATAGTTTATTTTATGAAAATGTCTTGTCCACCATGGACAGTTCCCCCCGACCACCAGAGGGCACTCGCACTCCTTTTGTTGTCTGTGTGATTAGTTTCTCTGCTCAAGCTCTGTGTTTTCTCTCCTTAGTTGCTTGGCATTTTCCTGTAATAGCATTGTCTTGCTTTTGGTTGGTTTTGCTAGGTCTTGGTTCTTTTCTTACCTTTTGGTTGTTTGTTAGTTGTTTATTTAATAAAGCTTACCTGCACTTGCATCCACCTTCCTCGATTTGTTACAGAATGCCAAGCTTTAACATCGATGCAGCAGGCTTAATGGGAATGACTTGGGAGTTAATAGCACTGAACCTTCTTTTCTTGGAGCAGCAGTGGCAGCTTGAGATGGTCACCACCATATGGAATCAGCTCCCCCAGCCTGGCCGACTGGGGATCGCACTCCACCACCCTACCCTGCTGAGGACCTCATTCCACCATCCTGTTCTGCTGAGGACATTGCACTGTCTCCCCGCTATCATGAGGACGTCATTTGGCCTCCCTGCTTGGCTTTTGCTCTGCCTCCTTGCTTCGTGGAGGACATCGCTCCCCCCTCTGGCCTCACAGTGGTCGTGGCTTCCCCTTCTGGCCTCCAAGTGGTCTTCGCTTGCCCCTGTGGCCTCCAAGTGGTCGTCGCTTCCCCCTCTGGCCTCACGGTGCTCGTCGCTTCCCCTTCTAGCCTCCAACTGCTTGTTGCTCCCCCCTCAGGCCTCACAGTGGTCTTCACTCCTCCCTCTGGCCTCCAAGTCGTTGTCGCTTCCCCATCTGGCCTCACAGTGCTCATCACTTCCCCTTCTGGCTTCCAAGTGGTTGTCGCTTCCCTTTTCGGCCTCACAGTGCTCGTCGCTTCCCCTTCCGGCCTCACAGTGTTAGTCGCTTCCCCTGGTCGCCTCACAGTGCTTGTCGCTTCCCCCTTTGTCACCGGTATGGATGTTGCTCTTCCCAGGGTTCCAGGCCCTCCTGAGTTTTGGGTGCTTCAGGTGCTTCAGGAGCACAGAGACAGTGCACTGAGACACTCCAGCTTCTCCAAACTTTACCATATTACATGTTCACCACGGATGTCTTTCTTCTACTTGTGTGTGTGTGTAGGTTTGATTCTGCTCTTCTATGTGGTCTTCTACACGTTTCTTGCTGGAATGTTCTGCCTCACCATGTATGTTATGCTGCTCACACTTGATGATTATACACCAACCTGGCAGGACCGACTTGCTACACCAGGTATACACAAACACACACACACACACACATCCCACAGGGACATATACAGTGGGTATAGAAAAGAATCACCCCCTTTAAAATACATTTACATTTATAGCATTTGGCAGACGCCCTTATCCAGAGCGACTTACATTTATTTCATTTATACATCTGAGCAATTGAGGGTTAAGGGCCTTGCTCAAGGGCCCAACAGTGGCAACTTGGCAGTGCTGGGATTTGAACTTATGACCTTCTGATCAGTAGCCCAACATCTTAACCACTGAGTTACCGCTGCCCTTATAATCACAATTTTGTCACATTTTGTTGCTTTTCAGCCTGAAATGAAGATGGACACAGTTTTTGTTTTATCCAGCTGTATTTACTCAGTGCAACTTATAACATCCAACTGAAACATATAACACCAGCATGTCAGAAAAAAATTAAAAAACAGAATCACTGAGTTGGAAAAAGGATCACCCCCCTCCTAGCTTGTAAACTCAATCAGATGTAGTTAATCACCTTCTCAATGGCACACAAAGCCATTTGACTTTCAACTGTGATCAGCTGTGGTCATTTTGATTAGCTCAGCATGAAAAGAGCTTTCCTGGAGCATTTCAGTCATTGGTAGTGCAACTGAAGCAAACAATCAACTATGGGTGGCAAGGCACTGTCAAAAGATCTCCGGGATAAAGTTGTGGACAGGCACAAGTCAGGAGATGGATACAAAAAAACTTCAAAGGCTTTATTAATGCCTAGAAGCACAGTGAAGTCTATTATTAAGAAGTGGAAGGTATTTGGTACAACACAGACCCTCCCTGGATCAGGACGTCACTCCAAACTGGATGAAAGAGCCAGGAGGAAACTGGTCAGAGAGGCCTACAGCAACTCTGAAGCAGTTGCAGGAATTTATGACAGAGAGTGGTCATTGTGTGCATGTGACAACAATATCACAAATTCTCCACAAATGTGGCTTGTATGGGAGGATTGCAAGAAAAAAGCCACCCACGACTGAGCTTTGCCAAAACGCCCCTTGAAGATTCTGAGGCCACATGGAAAAAGGTGTTATGGTCAGATGAATTATTTGGCCTCAACACCAAATGATATGTCTGGCGAAATTCCAATACAGCTCACCATCCAGATAACACCATTCCTACAGTAAAGCATGGAGGTGGTATGGGGGTGTTATGGGGGTGTTTCTCTGCAGCAGGGACTGGAGCACTTGTCAGGATAGAAGGAAAATGGATGGGGCAAAATACCATCAAATTCTTGAAGAAAATCTGCTGCCCTCTGCCAGAAAGTTGTCAATGGGAAGAAGGTTTACCTTCCAACATGACAATGACCCAAAGCACACAGCAAAACTGACCACACAGTGGTTGAAGGAGAAAAAGGTGAATGTCCTTGCATGGCCTAGTCAGAGCCCTGACTTAAACCCCATTGAAAATCTGTGGAATGACTTGAAGACTGCAGTCCACAAATGGTCTCCATCAAATTTAACTGAACTTGAGCAGTTCTGCATAGAGAGTGGGCAAATATTGCAAAGTCTAGATGTGCAAAGTTAGTAGAGACATATCCCAACAGACTAAGGGCTGTAATTAAAGCAAAAGGTGGTTCAACAAAATACTGACACAAGGGGGTGATACTTTTTCCAACTCAGTGATTCTGTTTTAATCTGTTTGTAAATACAGCTGGATAAAACAAAAACGGTGTCTGTCTTCATTTCAGGCTGAAAAGCAACAAAATGTGATTATTTTAAAGGGGTGATTCTTTTCTATACCCACTGTATGTATACACACATATACACAAATTGTATTTTATTGTAATATCATTACACAACGTACTCTTACACGTGTGTGTGTGTGTGTGTGTGTAGGATTGATGATCAGGCCTAAAAGTGATGATTTGGAGATCATATATAATATAAAAAACACTGAGAGCTGGGACAAATACGTTCAGGCCCTCAACACCTTCCTCATCCGTAAGTACAGTACATGTGTGTGTGTGTGTGTGTGTGTGTGTGTGTGTGTGTGTGTGTAGTGAGTGTGGGTCAGTGTGTGTATGTGAGAAATTAAATTCCGAAAAAAAACAACTGTGAAACACCTGAGGCAATTATTCTTTCTGTGTGTGTCTCTCTCTCTCTCTCTGTCTGTCTCTCTCTTTGTGTCTCTCTCTCTCTGCCTGTCTCTAGCTTATAATGATTCTCAGCAGGTGCTGAATAATGATGCATGTGCTCCGGATAAGTATTATATTCAGGAGGACAGCGGGAATGTGCGTAATAACCCCAAAAGGGCGTGTCAGTTTAACCGCACCATGCTCGGGGACTGTTCGGGAAATCTTGACCGAACCTACGGTTACAGCGATGGAAAACCCTGTGTGCTCATCAAATTGAACAGGGTACTGACCAATCACAGCA
>CM042570.1:112500-120000 GCA_023630585.1 Cranoglanis bouderius | reverse complement strand
ACACTCTGTGTGTGTGTGTGTGTGTGCGTGCGTGCGTGCGTGTGTGTGTGTGTGTGTGTGTGTGTGTGTGTGTGTGTGTGTGAGACTCACAATTCGTCCACGGCCACAGAACACTGTGGTGAGACCAGTGTGTGTGTGAACGGGCTTCAGAGAGTGTGGCTGCTTCAACTCTTTCAGTAACTCAGGACTTCCCAAACCCACTGCAGGACAGAAGGGGAGCCATGTGATTCTCACACACACACACACACACACACACACACACACACACACACACACACACACACACACACACACACACACACACACACACACTTACTGGCCTGGCTGGGAGATTCTGGAGCTTTGGAAGTTGGAGTTGTGGGTGGAGACTGAGAGAGAAAATATAAATATCTTTAGTCATGCCCCCTAAAGTCAGCCACACCTTAAACTCAGCCAGGCCTCAATGTCAACCACACCCCAAGGTTAGCCACACCTTAGAATTAGCCACACCCTAAAGTCAGCTACTGATGTACTAAGCGTTAATATCGCTTGTTTCCAGACATGGGAGATCAGATTTTCACTAGACTTTGTCACCAAAATAAACTTTTCTTTTAAGCAAATGATTACAATAATTATAAATGTATACAAATTTAATAAACAAATCTAATAAGTAAGGAATAACACATGACAGACCATGCAGTCATACATGAATAATCAACACTGAAATGGAGTATAACAGCACGATCTGGAGTGTGTTATTCCATTATTCCATGTCATGCATTTTAATGATTTATTGTTAGATTTAATGTTGTGGAATTGTCTGAGAGACAAATTAATTCCTGTGATCACTTATTTTATAGCAGTGATAAACAGTAATTACCTCACCAGTCTCTCTCTCTCTCTCTCTCTCTCTCTCTCTCTCTCGCTTTCACAAAAAATGCAGCCTGTCTTTTTACAGAGAAACTGGAAAGCATAAACTCCTGCTAGAGCTGACTTGCCTGCTAGATAGACTGTGGCCACCAGAGGGAGACATAAGCAGTCTGTCAGCTAATTACTCTAAATCAGTCTCACCTGTCCCATGCTCTATTTAAGGGAAGCTTGCCACTCACTCGTTGCTTAGTTTTGAGGTCATTTGGTGAGGGCATGACTAAGATGGTATGGGTAATTTTGAAACCCAGAGCTGCACTCCAGCCTTTCTTCTGTGGCAGGTTGGCCTCATTTTGTCAGCTTAGCCATTCTCTTGAGTTTTTGAGTTCCTTCCCTTGAGAGGAAAAAAACCTTTCTACTTCTGAGTTCACTCTTTTCCTTCAGTGGAGGAAAGGTGTTTGTGTTGTGGTTTTTTTTTTTGGGGCTGTGGCTCAGGAAGCTCAGGTGGAAGAGCAGGTTCTCCACTAATTGCAGGGTTGGCTGTTTGTTTCCCAGCCCACGTGCCTCCACATGCCTATGTGTCCATGGGCAAGACGCTGAACCCCAAGTTGCTCCTGATGGCAAGCTAGTGCCTTCCATGGCTGCTCTACTGTCATTGGTGTGTGAATGAGAAACAGTGTAAAGTGCTTTGTAGAACCGCTAAGGTTAAAAGGTACTATAGAAGTGCAGACCATTTACAATTTTTTTTTTCAGTTTCAGTTATTGCTCTGTCCACTGTACCACCTGCACTTGGACCCATTATCTTGTCTCTCCTGCCTCCCCATTACATAAATATACCTTTCCTAACAAAAAAAAGTCATCACATCAATGATTATTTGTTTTACTTTGTATAACAAGGTTTTAAAATTTGATTATTATCATCAGTCTTAGATTATGTGGAGCATCTGCTGTAAAAGTCCCTGTGTGCATTAATTTAAACCTATTGCTCATATTGCAGTTACTGTCTGTGTTGTACAAAAATAATACTGAGCCATCATGTTCGAGAGTTCAGCCTCACTGTGGTATAAATTATAAATAATATATTTTAAAGAAGTTTACTCTTATGGATGAAAAAAAGGATGCTATGCTTGTTTTGCTTCAGAATGGCATTAGCTTTTACCTCAGGATTGTAAATGTTAACGTGACGGTATTTATGTAGAAAACTTACATGAGCCCAGAGAAATCTGTCAACTTCATCAATATAAAGAAATAGTGAATAAAGTTAACATTGTTATATAGAACAGATAAAATCACAAACCTGCTGTTGGAGCTATTTTGGCATTCTACACAATAATAAAGCTCCTTATATTATAGGACAGATAAACCACACCCCCTTATCTGACCATACAAACCCCACCCACTACCAACCCCCATACCAATGATTATATTAGATTATTATTTTGCTTACCTTTGTTTCTTCCATCACATTCATACAGTTACTGAGAGAGAGAGAGAGAGAGAGAGAGAGAGAGAGTGTGAGTGTGTGAGAGAGAGAGAGAGAGAGAGAGTGAGAGAGAGAGAGAGAGTGTGAGAGAGAGAGAGAGAGAGACTTTAAGATGCCTTTAATGCATCAGTCTGACAAATTTAAATTTTTACATATTTACAAACCACACCAGTCTGTTCTCATTTTCAAGTCCACACTCAGAACACGTTTAAAAGTCCATGCAATCAGAAAGTCCACACTGCTGATCCAGTCTCATGTCTCCAACTTGTTTGAGGAATGTTTCGTGAAGCCAGAATGTTCAGATATTAAACAAAAATTGTTTTGTGTCATATCTGTGATTTGTTTATATGCTATGAAGTAAAAAAGCCGGATGAACATCCTCTAAGTGTGGTGATTCCATCATTTTTGCCAGGGGTTGTACAAGTACCACCCATAGCGTCTCTTTCCAGCAGATGTCTGGATGGTACCACAGTCTCTGTGGTCATGAGTCATGATGTAGTGTGAAAACCGTGAAGAAGATAGTGAGAAGTCCAGAAAATCTGAAAGAGTGCCAGATAGATCCTGTCCATAAGTAACATAGAAGAATCTACTGTACTGCTGATGTCCATTTCTAAGTCTAAATCTTCTCCTAGGTGAGAGCTTTGATGATTTTCTTTCTTGGTGACATGTTGTGCTGATAACATTTACGGCATTTGGCAGATGCTCTTATCCAGAGCGACTTACATTTATCTCATTTATACATCTGAGCAATTGAGGGTTAAGGGCCTTACTCAAGGGCCCAACAGTGTCAGCTTGGCGGTGCTGGGATTTGAACTCACAACCTTCTGATCACTGACACACTCACCTCATATGAGGAGATCTCACCCTTCTCCTGCTGTTCTCCTGTAGCACCTGTACTGCACTCTGGCCTTTCTGACATTACAGTGTTTATTGATTCAGTGCAGTTTTCCAGTGTTACTGACTATTTTCTTCTCTAACAAAGTTTTTTCCACCATTGCAAAATTTCTCGGCTTCATTTTGCTTTTGCTCGAGTCCTGTGTGTTCCGCTGCATCTTTGTAGGATCAGTGACGGTCTTGGTGTCAGCATTAAGGCCAGCATCAATGCTAGCGCTACTGCGATCTCAGGTTTAGAAACTACGCTATCACCTGCACCAGTGTTAAACTCAGCATCCATACAATTATTAACATTAATGTCAGTGTCGTTTGCAGTTTTAGCATCGTTAGCATTACTGTTGTGTCCAGCACTGATGTCTTCCATTTTGGGCTCCACTGTATCAATGCTCTGTGACTCATTAGCCTCAAGCTTGAGCCCCCAGTACTCTCCCGCTGACTGTCCCCGCTCTGCTGGTGCTGTACCTCGGCCCTGACGCCCCCTGAGCTCCCTGGCTGCACAGCTCTGAGCGAACAGCACTTTTTATGTCCCCACACTCAAAACATCTCAGGCTTTTAATACCAGTATACGAATACAGTGTAGCTGCTGTCTCCATGATTACATTTAAAACTTATATCAGTGGTTTCATCTTGTGTGCTATGAAACATAAACATGTGTCCACAAAAAGACTTGTTTCACTGCTGAGTTTTTACAGCCAAGCAGAATCACTCCCATGTGAACTTCTCATAGTGAGCCACCTCTTTCATTATCATCTCGTTTTTAAAAATGGAGGCATGTTCGAGGTTACATCTCATGTTGCAGGTGCGAATTAAAGAGACACCGGTACCATAAGTCCATTCACCCATATTTCACTTTAATGAGTCTGTTTACTAAACTTTCCTTTTTCATGAACTCCACTACAGCTTTATTCATTTGGGATGCAGAGTAGATGTTCTCACACCCAACCTGTTCTCCCACCACTAACAACACCTCCTCCACTACCACTCTTCCTCTCCGGCACACACCTGACAACATACCGGAGAGACAGCTTCCCCCCACCAGCCTCAGAGGCCATGGCATTCTGCTGACTCTCACTCGACTTTTACAACAGTTTCCAACTAGTATGTCTTATTTATGACTGTAATTATGCTCTTCTCTCAGGGGGAAAAAACACGATAGAAGTAAGAAACATTGGCAAAATGTCAAAGTTCTCTTGAGTTAATTGAGACCAAGAAAGACAGACACAGAGAGAGAGAGAGAGAGAGAGAGAGATGCACACTGACGGATACTGAGAGAGGAACAGAGACTCATTAATCTATAGACAAGACAGAAGTACTTATACTAGGACCACATGCAGCTAGAAGTAAGTTTTCTGATTCCACAGTAACTCTGGATGGCCTTTCTGTTTCATCATGTGCAGCAGTAAAAGACCTTGGTGTGATTATTGACTCCAGTCTTTCCTTTGACGCCCATGTAGATAATATTACTAGGATAGTCTTCTTTCACCTCAGAAATATTGCTAAGATAAGAAATATATTGTCACTACATGATGCAGAAAAATTAGTCCATGCTTTCGTCACCTCTAGGTTGGATTATTGTAATGCCTTACTGTCTGGATGTTCCAGTAGGAGCATAAACAAACTCCAGTTAGTCCAGAATGCAGCTGTAAGAGTCCTCACTAGAGTCCGAAGATGGGACATCACCCCTATCTTCAGATGGATTATAAAATACTACTATTGACCTATAAAGCACTAAATGGTCTCGTGCCACAGTACCTGAGAGAACTTTTGGTCTTTTATGATCCGTCACGCCTACTTCGATCAAAAGGTGCAGGCTATTTGTTGGTACCTTGAATAGTGAAGGTTACAGAAGGGGGAAGAGCTTTCTCTTACAAAGCCCCACAGTTATGCAACAGCCTTCCAATTAGTGTTCGGGACTCTCAAGTCTTTAAGTGTAGAATAAAAAACCATTTGTTTAGTCAAGCCTTTTGTTAATAGCTTTTCTCTTGGGTAAAGGCACAGATGTGGAGGGTTCATGAGTATAGAGAGTTTTGGGAAACTAGGATGTGTGCATGCTGTCGCCCCCAACCGCCACCGTGTCCCCCTGTAAAGATGTCCATGGCTGTTTTTAATTGGATAGCTTAAGCATTGCACTTACTATAACTTCACTTGAATATTATAGATTTAACGCTAAAATTCTAATGAAATAAAAAATGACCCTGCTGCTCAAACTGAAGATCATTTCAACACACATAGCACTGTGAGACTCTCTGTAGTATACAGTTGCATAAGAGAAACGATTTATAATCTCACTATTCAGTATCACCCAGACGAGGATGGGTTCCCTTTTGAGTGTTTTCCCTCACTGTTCCTCATGTCGCCTCTGACTTGCTCATCGGGGATCTAAATCTATATCTGGATTTCTGTAAAGCTTCTGAGTGACAATGTCCATTGTTATAAGCACTAAATAAATAAAACTGAATTGAACTGAACCCCCCACACACTCAACACACTATATTCACCACACACTCTAACCAAACCCTTCAAACTCCAAACTCACCCCTCTTACTCAAAACACACTCGAAATGCACAAACCCCCCACACACTGCGAACATACCCTTCACACTCCAAATGCACTCCACACACTCAAACAGCATGCACATGAACCCACTGACTCCAGAGATCTTTACCCCAAATAACAAATTAAATTTTGTTCAGAATTATCCAGGATAAAAGTGCTAACATACCTGCTGATGCTTGATCATTGATCAATACCAACTGACCATCCTGTTCAACTCTCTCACACACACACACACACACACACACACACACACACACACACAGAGAGCGATAATTCTGCTGACTGACACAGCACTGCATTAATTATTCACCTGTTTATGGCTCCAAAGTCCAGAAGTACAGAGCAGAAAGATCTCCAACCATAAACAAATAAAACCTCTAATTGTACACTACACATGTGCACTACACACTACACACTCTGTACTCACTCACTCTCACAATACACCTCACACACTGCATTTATATTTATATTTACAGAGTCTGGCAGATGTTTAAGCTGGACATTGGTGTATAAGTAACATCTTGCTCAGAGCAGCAGCAAAGAATTGTTCATAAAGCTGGGACTGGAGCTCATGAGAACCCCTTTAATTAACGACATGGTGTTAAAATCATGCCAGAGGGAACAGGAAGACTGAACACTCACTCACTTCACCAACATGGATGCCTTCAACTGTCCATTAACAGAGGACCCGATGCTCTTTGTTAAAATAAAGATGGAAAACTCACTTTCGCTTTTATTTATCATGTACATGATCAAATAATTTAAAGCATTTTGTACAAAGCTGATAGCAAACTGTTTTACAAAAAACTATTCAACAGTTTAAAAACTTTATACGACTTTGTATAAAATAAAACTAAAAGGCCACAAGAGGTAAAATGTTGCATCAAAAATTTTTTTTGAACTCAATACAAGGTTTTTATAAAATTATTGCCATTGAGTTTTCAAGGCAAACACAAATAGCCTCAATACACCAGAAGAGACACTTCTGTCTTAATAATAGAGTGTTTAATCACAGTGAACACACACACACACACACACCCACCCACACACACACACACACACACACTGTTAGGGGTCTACAAATGACACCATGATGTATCGAGTGCCTTTGGTTGTAGGCAGACCCTCGTGGTAGTGTGTTAAACGTCCCGGGTGCATTAAAGACCAGCCTTTTCTCGGAGCTTCAATTTTGCAGTCATAACGCAGGAACCTGCAGCCCCCTCCCTAAAACACACACACACACACACACACACACACACACACACACACACCAAAATAAGTATTATCATTAACTGCAGTACTGTACCTATAGAGAGTGTGTGTGTGTGTGTGTGTGTGTGTGTGTGTGTGTGTGTACCTCATAGTCTTTCCCCTTGCTGTTCAGAGCAATGTTGATGGTGAAAGTTGATGAGTCGTGATGTGGGCGGAGTGAAGGTTGTTCATCAGGACGATAGCGAACCACAAAGTTCATCACAGCTTTAGCCTGAAACACACACACACACACACACACACACACACACACACACACACACACACACACACACACACACACACACACAGACACTTAGCTTGGTAGACTCATAGTACTGGACTAAAGGTTCGATACAATACATGCTCTTCACTTACACAACACAAACATTTATCAAGCTGAATACAAACGGATTTATTCACAAGTCGTTCATACAAACATTTACACAAGAAATTTGGTTTTCATGAAAAT
>CM042570.1:95000-105000 GCA_023630585.1 Cranoglanis bouderius | reverse complement strand
ATGACCCGATACCCCCACCAACCCCTAACACACACACACACACACACACACCCTCTGCTCCTTGTCCAGGTAGATGCGTGTGTAGTAGAGCTGGTCATCATCGTTATCTTTGTGTTTCCACTGCTGAACTATAGCGAAGATCTCTGGAGCATATCCAATAAAACCTTCACACACACACACGCACACACACACACACACACACACAATATTCAACACTTTGTAATATCATAATGAACACCTGAAATCCATCAGGTAACAAAAACTCCCACCCCAATTAGTAAGCAGCCTAACACCCTATAATAATAATAATTATTGTTATTATTATCTATAGCTTATTATCATTAACACTACAGATTTTGTAAAATACAAAATAAAGTAAGATATTAGCACTAAGACACACACACACACACACACACACACACACACACACACCTCCGGAGTTCAGGTAGCGTTTGCCGGTGTGTACTGCAGGATATTTGGAAGCGAGGCGCTGATCGGGCCAGCAGAATCCCTCAGCAGAGAAAACAACACGATGGTTAAAGCGAGAAAACTTCATCAGCAGCTCATCAGGGCCGGTCGCCAGGATGACATCATAACTGTGGAAGGAGAAAAACTTCATCGGCTTCAGCTGCTCAGAGCGCCATCTACAGGCCAATTCACCAATTTACTGGTGACCTTAATGACTTCATTTTCCAATCTCATACAACTCTGTATTTCATTTATTCAACCTGAGTAAGCGCTTTATCCTGCTTAGGGTCACAGTGAATCCAAAGCCAGTACCAGGAACACTGGGCTCAAGGCAGGACACATTCACACACTCTTTAACACCTGGGAGAAATTTAGGGAAGTCAGTCCTTTTAATGGCATGTTGTTGGACTGCGGGAGGAACCCAGAACTCAACACAAGTAATAAACGTGATTTAAAATCTAACCAAGAGAGTCACAACAATAAAACCACAAGAGCTAAACAAACAGAGCTTGACTATAGTTATACTAACTATAGTGAGGAGTGCGTAGTGTCGAAGGTTAGGAGTGTGAAGTGAGGAGTGTGAAGTGAGGAGTGTGTAGTGAGGAGCGCGAAATGAGGAGTGTGAAGTGAGGAGCGCGAAATGAGGAGCGTGTGGTGAGGAGTGTGTAGTGAGGAGCGTGTAGTGAGGAGCGCGAAATGAGGAGTGTGTAGTGAGGAGTGCGAAGTGTCGAAGCTTAGGAGCGTGTAGTGAGGAGCGCGAAGTGTCGAAGGTTAGGAGCGTGTAGTGAGGAGTGTGAAGTGAGGAGCGTGTAGTGAGGAGCGCGAAATGAGGAGTGTGTAGTGAGGAGTGCGAAGTGTCGAAGCTTAGGAGCGTGTAGTGAGGAGCGCGAAGTGAGGAGCGTGTAGTGAGGAGCGCGAAATGAGGAGCGTGTAGTGAGGAGCGCGAAGTGTCGAAGGTTAGGAGCGTGTAGTGAGGAGCGCGAAATGAGGAGCGTGTAGTGAGGAGCGTGTAGTGAGGAGCGTGTAGTGAGGAGTGCATAGTGTCGAAGGTTAGGAGCGTGTAGTGAGGAACGCGAAGTGAGGAGCGTGCAGTGAGGAGCGCGTAGTGAGGAGTGTGTAGTGTCGAAGGTTAGGAGCGTGCAGTGAGGAGCGTGCAGTGAGGAGCGTGTAGTGAGGAGCGTGTAGTGAGGAGCGTGTAGTGAGGAGTGTGTACTGAGGAGCGTGTAGTGAGGAGCGTGTAGTGAGGAGTGTGTAGTGAGGAGTGTGTAGTGTTGACTGTATAGTGAGGAGTGTGTAGTGTTGAAGATTAGAAGCGTGTAGTGAGGAGTGTATAGAGAGGAGTGTGTAGTGTTGAAGGTTAGAAGCGTGTAGTGAGGAGTGTGTAGTGAGGAGTGTGTAGTGTTGAAGGTTAGGAGTGTGTAGTGAGGAGTGAGGAGTGTGTAGTGTTGAAGGTTAGAAGCGTGTAGTGAGGAGTGTGTAGTGAGGAGTGTGTAGTGTTGAAGGTTAGAAGCGTGTAGTGAGGAGTGTGTAGTGTTGAAGATTAGAAGCGTGTAGTGAGGAGGGTGTGGTGGTGAAGATTAGAAGCGTGTAGTGAGGAGTGTGTAGTGAGGAGTGTGGAGTGTTGAAGATTAGAAGTGTGTAGTGAGGAGTGTGTAGTGAGGAGTGTGTAGTGAGGAGTGTGTAGTGTTGAAGGTTAGAAGCGTGTAGTGAGGAGTGTGTAGTGAGAAGTGTGTAGTGTTGAAGATTAGAAGCGTGTAGTGAGGAGTGTGTAGTGTTGAAGGTTAGAAGTGTGTAGTGAGGAGTGTGTAGTGAGGAGTGTGTAGTGTTGAAGGTTAGAAGCGTGTAGTGAGGAGCGTGTAGTGAGGAGTGTGTAGTGTTGAAGGTTAGAAGCGTGTAGTGAGGAGTGTGTAGTGAGGAGTGTGTAGTGTTGAAGGTTAGAAGCGTGTAGTGAGGAGTGTGTAGTGTTGAAGGTTAGAAGTGTGTAGTGAGGAGTGTGTAGTGAGGAGTGTGTAGTGTTGAAGGTTAGAAGCGTGTAGTGAGGAGTGTGTAGTGTTGAAGATTAGAAGCGTGTAGTGAGGAGTGTGTAGTGAGGAGTGTGTAGTGTTGAAGGTTAGAAGCGTGTAGTGAGGAGTGTGTAGTGAGGAGTGTGTAGTGTTGAAGGGTAGAAGCGGGGAGTGAGGAGTGTGTAGTGAGGAGTGTGTAGTGTTGAAGGTTAGAAGCGTGTAGTGAGGAGTGTGTAGTGAGGAGTGTGTAGTGTTGAAGGTTAGAAGCGTGTAGTGAGGAGTGTGTAGTGAGGAGTGTGTAGTGTTGAAGGTTAGAAGCGTGTAGTGAGGAGTGTGTAGTGAGGAGTGTGTAGTGTTGAAGGTTAGAAGCGTGTAGTGAGGAGTGTGCAATGAGGAGCGTGTAGTGTCGAAGGTTAGGAGTGTAAACATTCACTACACTTCATGAACATACACACACACACACACACACACACACTGTTCCCACCTGTCCACGAAGAGGATGATCATGTCCTGTTTATCTTTGTATTTCTGCATTTCCTTCTTCAGCCAACGAACCTTCTGTCCTCCTCCAACAGTTTTAGCAACATCACCTCCTCTCCATTCTTCACCCAGACCCAGCACCTATACACACACACACACACACACACACACACACACACACACACACACACACACACACACACACACAGTGATGATGGGGAGAGAGAGAGAGAGGAGTGATAGAGGAGTGACAGAGGAGTGATGATGGAGTGATAGAGGAGTGATGATGGAGTGATAGAGGAGTGATGATGGAGTGATAGAGGAGTGATGATGGAGTGATAGAGGAGTGATGATGGAGTGATAGAGGAGTGATAGAGGAGTGATGATGGAGTGATAGAGGAGTGATGATGGAGTGATGAAGGAGTGATAGAGGAGTGATAGAGGAGTGATGATGGAGTGATGATGGAGTGATAGAGGAGTGATGATGGAGTGATGATGGAGTGATAGAGGAGTGATAGAGGATTGATGATGGAGTAATGATGGAGTGATAGAGGAGTGATGATGGAGTGATGATGGAGTGATAGAGGAGTGATAGAGGAGTGATGATGGAGTGATAGAGGAGTGATGATGGAGTGATGAAGGAGTGATAGAGGAGTGATGATGGAGTGATAGAGGAGTGAGAGAGGATTGATGATGGAGTAATGATGGAGTGATAGAGGAGTGATGAAGGAGTGATAGAGGAGTGATGATGGAGTGATAGAGGAGTGATGATGGAGTGATGAAGGAGTGATAGAGGAGTGATGATGGAGTGATAGAGGAGTGATGATGGAGTGATGATGGAGTGATGATGGAGTGATGAAGGAGTGATAGAGGAGTGATGATGGAGTGATAGAGGAGTGAGAGAGGACGAACCTTCACAGTGTAGTTGAATTCTCGTGCTGTTCTCATGAATCTCTTAAAGCCGTCTGTTTCATCAGTTGCAGCGGTGATCACCAACAGATCACCAACATCTGCACACACACACACACACACACACACACACACACACACACACACACACACACAGGTCATGTGATACATCAGAATATTCACATTTTAAAACCCTCTGAATCCCACAATCTGCTGACACTCTTCCTGCATTTCATTTTGGAGGAAGCTCCTTTTCTGCTCTCTAAATATTTGGCTTTGTGATCAGAGACACCGAGACACGGGGACGCAGAGACACGGGGACGTAGAGACACAGAGACACGGGGACGCGGGGACGCAGAGACACGGGGACGCAGAGACACGGGGACGCAGAGACACGGGGAAGCAGACACACAGACACATGGGGACGCAGAGACACGGGGACGCAGATACATGGGGAAGCAGAGACACAGAGACATGGGGACACAGAGACACGGGGAAGCAGACACACAGACACACGGGGACGCAGAGACACGGGGACGCAGAGACACGGGGAAGCAGAGACACAGAGACATGGGGACACAGAGACACGGGGACACAGATACATGGGGAAGCAGAGACACAGAGACATGGGGACACAGAGACACGGGGATGCGGAGACACGGGGACGCGGAGACACGGGGACGCGGAGACACGGGGACGCAGAGACACGGGGACGCAGAGACACGGGGACAAGGGGAAGCAGAGACACGGGGACGCAGAGACACGGGGAAGCAGAGACACGGGGAAGCAGTCCTCTTCATCATGGACCAGTTCATACACATGTTGGAGAAGGTTATCCTGAAATTCTAGACCAATTCTGGAGTTTATGATGATGATGAGGTGTTGGACTCTGCCCCATCATCATCACTGATTGGCCAGTATCAATATGTGAATGAGTGTGTGTGTGTGTGTGTGAATTAGTGTGTGTGTGTGTGTGTGTCCCTCTCCTCCTCACACAGTCTGACCTTCATGATTAGTGCTGCATTCGACTACAGGGGAAAATCAAACCACCTCCTCGGCTTGAAATTCCTACTCTGGTAATTGTGACGTTCTCCTCAACCCCGAGTTCAGAAAGTGGCAAATCAACACAGCTGTAAACAATCAACCTACAGACATATTCGCTTATTAAATCTATAACAGTAACAACACAGTTCACTGATTTCAGAAGTAAAATATAACTTGATTGATATAAAGCTAATGTATATATATACAGTATAACAGTAAGAAATGCTGCTGTGTTTTACTGCTGACGCTGTGAGCGGCCATGTTGATTTTACGTCACTCTCTGAACTCGGGGTTGAGGAGACCATCCTGAGTTTCTGATTAGGAACTCTGAGTTGAGGAGCGTTTTCTTGTTTTTGCCTAGAAAGTTGAACAGTATGAGTGTGAGCTTTAGTTGAATACAACATACTATTACATGGTAATAACATTTATATTATATACCATATAACATATATCATGATATATAATGGGGTGTTTGTAGCTCAGTGACTTCAAATCCCAGCACCACCAAGCTGCCAGCTGGGACCATGATCAAGGCCCTTAACCCTCAACTGCTCAGTTGTATAAATGAGATAAATGTAAGTTGCTCTGGATAAGGACATGTGCCAAATGCCATACATTTATATGTAAAGGACACTGCTAACCTTTTAGCTAACTGGCTAAACTGTAGCATATGCTATGTTGGATACAGATAATTTGAAGTGCTCAGTGTAAAGGGTTCTCCGTGTAAAGGGTTCTCAGTGTAAAGGGTTCTCAGTGTAAAGGGTTCAGTGTAAAGGGTTCTCCGTGTAAAGGCTCCATTGTAGTATGTAGTGCACAGTCAGGATCATTTTTATCAGAATGAAACGCTATTTCTGTGTTGCCTAGCAACAAGACGCTCCTGGTGGGACTTCCTGTTTGGAATGAAACAAGTTAAATATTCAGTGAAACAGTGTGACACTTAACTCTCTTTACTGTTTTATTAAAAACGCTTTCAACTGATTCCTCACTCACACTCACACACACTCACTCACACACACTCACTCACACACACTCACTCACACGCACGCACACACACACACACACTCACACTCACTCACACGCACACACACACACACACACACACACACACACACTATTGTGACGTTTAATTTTAAAGGAAATAAATACATGGTTTTAAAGCGGACATTCTCAGATCAAATGCAGAGGTGACTGTCTGCAGTTAAAACGTTACCTGTTTTAGCTCGAGCTCCCTCCGTTACCGACTGCAGCAGCAGAAAGATGAACACCGGGAGGAACCGGACCTCCATCTTCTCACACACACACACACACACACACACACACACACTGAGGCTTCACGCGCACAGTCGGACGCGCACAGTCGGACTCGCGCGGTCCAGTTCGGTTCAGTTCGGGTCCAGCAGTGAGCGGTTCTCGCTGTTCGGTAAAGAGGAAGATAAAACTCCGACTGCAGTGTTGGAGAAAAATACAGAGCGAAAGAGCGCAAAAGGACACGCCCTACTTCCGGGCTTAAAACCAATCACAGCACAGAAACGTGAGATTGTCGAAAGCTCAGCCAATCAGAGTCGGACAGATGGGGTTTACTTTTTCCTCCCAAAAATTCCATGTCCTCGAGCTACAGAAAGTTCGCGAGAGCCGACAGAGCCTCAGTGTGCCACGTGTTACCGCCGTCAGTGCGCGAGCGTGTGTGGGGTCACGTCCGGAATCTCACGAGCTCTCTCACAGCCCTGATATTTTTAACCGGGAAGGTGGTGTGTGTGTGTGTGTGTGTGTGTGTGTGTGTGTGTGTGTGTGTGTAATTGCGGTTCCAGGAAGAAGACTTTTAACAGATTTTACCAAAGAAAATAAGATACAAATTCTTAATAATACCGGTGATGTAATTATATAGCTCCGCCCACATCAATATTAAATATTGCACAATATCACTGATGATGTAATAATGATTCAGTAGCTCCGCCCACTGTAATTTTCAATGTTATGTTTCCCCCTTGCTTTCTGACATGAACTTTAGGAGGTGAGATGCAAGTGTGTGTGAAGGCGGGGTGAAGTGTGTGATGTGTAACCGTGTGGGGTGAGAGAGAGGGACAGATCACTAATAATGTCACCATTACACACTTACATACAGGACAAATTAAAGGAAAATGCTCATCCTAACCCATCAAGCAGGAAGAAAATCCTGATCAGCATTTTACATCAACAAGAGGAAATGAAAATGGAAGAGACTGAAAGAGATCTGATATGATGCAGGAGGTTTAGACGTGAAGTCTGCTCAACCAGCTGTAAGAACACTAACTACATTAGTGTAACTGTGGGAAAGACTGTAAATATGGTGGATATTGTGGTGTAAAGTACACATTCAGTCAGTGTGTGCTCGTGCGTTAGTGTGATATGTGCATACACACAGAAAAGCAGATGTTCTTCAGTTGAGAAGGTCAGGATGAGATCAGAGCGTGAGAGAGAACACACTCCACAGTGAGGGATGTTACAGCAGTGCAGTGTGTAAACCCCTCATTACAAAGACAAAGTAAAGTAATGGAAACATCACACACACAGATCTACATTTCTCCACACACTGGCAATAAATCACTTTTCACAGCAAATAATAAAAGTCAAACACTGTGTTCTCTGTAATATCTGGCTGAGACATGGCGAGAGACTGAGATGCTGAGACACTGAGATGCTGAGACACTTTGAGACACTGAGATGCTGAGACACTTTGAGACACTGAGATGCTGAGACACTGAGATGCTGAGACACTGAGATGCTGAGACACTTTGAGACACTGAGATGCTGAGACACTTTGAGACACTGAGATGCTGACACACTGAGATGCTGAGACACTTTGAGACACTGAGATGCTGAGACACTGAGATGCTGAGACACTTTGAGACACTGAGATGCTGAGACACTTTGAGACACTGAGATGCTGACACACTGAGATGCTGAGACACTTTGAGACACTGAGATGCTGAGACACTTTGAGACACTGAGATGCTGAGACACTGAGATGCTGAGACACTTTGAGACACTGAGATGCTGAGACACTTTGAGACACTGAGATGCTGAGACACTTTGAGACACTGAGATGCTGAGACACTGAGATGCTGAGACACTGAGATGCTGAGACACTGAGATGCTGAGACATGACACGGTGAGACACTGAGATGTGTCATGCTACAACGGTGAGATGTGACACGTTGAGATGCTGAGACAGTGAGACAGTTTGACTCAGACAGTGAGATGTAACATTGACAGTGAAACTGAGGAAAGATTGAGATCTCAGTTCCTGTTGTTGAATTATTTGCTGGGAGTTTCTCACCTGTCTAGGCGTTTAAACTATACAGTTTTTTCTATTTCATCTATAATTTTACACTATCATTTCATTTTCTTTTTCATTTTCTTGAATGTTTTTTTTTTCTTCTATAGACAGCAAGCCAGGGCCATCCATGTCAGAGCTGACTAAATTAATTTCCACAAAGCTTTGACTAAGGTATGTCTAACACTCAACATGGCAAACATTCAGCTTGTTGAGTGCAGGATGTTTAGTCTAACTTGCTCCATCATTAGTAGGAGCTTTGGCTGTGATTAGTGTTTATTAATTAGCTCTCTGATGGAGAACATTGCAGCATTAGAAGTGTGCATCCAGCACCTCTGTTATTAGCTAGGTCTTTAAAATTCAAGATTCAAGAGTTTATTGTCATATGTACAGTCTGTTACACAACACAATTAAATTCTTACTCTGTGAATCCTCTGACATACAGGACATAAGGAAAAACACAAAAGTATTAATTACAAATAGTGCAAAAACAAAACAAAAAAACAAAACAAAAGAACATGTGCAAGAGAAGGTGTGTATGCGTATTGTACACATGAGACTTACTGTGCAATAAAATAAATAAGACGTGACAGTGTGTAATGTAAACATGTGAAAGGCCTGCAGAGGTAGGCTCAGTAGTGGTCTATGGTGTTCTCATGTAAATGAGTGTGTGGGGTAAGCAGGGTGGGGTAAAGCTTGGCACCACTCAAGATCAGAGGGCAAACTGTGTCTGCAGTGTTGGGGGGAGGGGCAGTGTTGGGGGGAGGGGCAGTGGATGAGAGTCGTTCACAAAACTGATGGCTTGTGGGTCTTGCTTTTGCACTCCTGTAGCGTCTGCCTGATGGTAGGAGTGTGACTAGGCTGTGTTGAGGGTGGTTATTGTCCTTAATGATGCTGAGGGCCTTCCTGATGACCCTGGCCTGGTAGAGGCTCTCCAGCGTTGGTAAGGCTGTTCCAGAGATGGTTTGGGCAGCTCTCTCCACCCGCTGTAGCGCCTTACGGTCCTGATCTGTGCAGCTTCCAAACCAGACTGTGATGTGAACACAGAGGAATTTAAAAGTGCTCAGTCTCTCCACCTCTGTCTCACCATCATGTTGTGCTGAGTGCTGCACCCTCTGCCTCAGTGGATCAACAATCATCTCCTTTCTTTATTAATATTTAGGGAGAGATTGTTGTAAAATGGGAAATGGTCTGCACTTATATAGCACCTTTTAACCGTAGTGGTTCTACAAAGTACTTTACACTGTGTCTCATTCACCCATTCACTCACACACACACACACACACGGTGCTAGCTTGCCATTGGGAGCAACTTAGGGTTCAGTGTCTTGCCCAAGGACAATCGGCATGTGGAGGCATGTGGGCCAAGGATCAAACCACCAACCCTATGATTAGTGGACAACCTGCTCTACCACCTGAGCCACAGCCTCCGCTGTCCTGGCACTACTTCAGTAGGTCAGCCACTTCCGTCCTGTACACTGTTATCAGACCAGTGACTGTTGTATCATCAGAGAATCTGATGATGCTGGTGTTATTCTGGGAGGCCACACAGTCACATGGGTGAAGAGCATGTAGAGCATGGGGCTCAGCATCCAGCCCTGTGGAATTCCTGTGTTTATAGTTATTGTCCTGAATGTGTGGTTCCTTATTCTAACAGACTGGGGTCTGCCCATCTTAGTGGCACACCAAGTGCGGAAAGCTTGTTGGTGAGTTTAGATGGTATCACCATGTTGAATGCTGAGCTATAGTCGATACACAGCATTCGACCATAGCTGTCCTTGTTC
>CM042570.1:0-90000 GCA_023630585.1 Cranoglanis bouderius | reverse complement strand
TATACACTGTACCTTATAATCTATACACTGTACCTTATAATCTATACACTGTACCTTATAATCTATACACTGTACCCTATAATCTATACACTGTACCTTATAATCTATACACTGTACCCTATAATCTATACACTGTACCCTATAATCTATACACTGTACCCTATAATCTATACACTGTACCTTATAATCTATACACTGTACCTTATAATCTATACACTGTACCCTATAATCTATACACTGTACCCTATAATCTATAAACTGTACCCTATAATCTATACACTGTACCCTATAATCTATACACTGTACCCTATAATCTATAAACTGTACCCTATAATCTATACACTGTACCTTATAATCTATACACTGTACCTTATAATCTATACACTGTACCCTATAATCTATACACTGTACCTTATAATCTATACACTGTAGCTTATAATCTATACACTGTACCCTATAATCTATACACTGTACCTTATAATCTATACACTGTACCCTATAATCTATACACTGTACCCTATAATCTATACACTGTACCTTATAATCTATACACTGTACCCTATAATCTATACACTGTACCTTATAATCTATACACTGTACCCTATAATCTATACACTGTACCTTATAATCTATACACTGTACCCTATAATCTATACACTGTACCCTATAATCTATAAACTGTACCCTATAATCTATACACTGTACCTTATAATCTATACACTGTACCCTATAATCTATACACTGTACCTTATAATCTATACACTGTACCCTATAATCTATACACTGTACCCTATAATCTATAAACTGTACCCTATAATCTATACACTGTACCCTATAATATATAAACTGTACCCTATAATCTGTACCCTATAATCTATACACTGTACCCTATAATCTGTACCCTATAATCTATACACTGTACCCTATATTCTATACACTGTACCCTATAATCTATACACTGTACCCTATAATCTGTACCCTATAATCTATACACTGTACCCTATAATCTATAAACTGTACCCTATAATCTGTACCTTATAATCTATACACTGTACCCTATAATCTATACACTATACCCTATACCCCATACCCTTACTCCATACACTATACCCTATACACTGTACCCTATAATCTATACACTATACCCTATACACCATAAACTTTACCATATACCCCATACCCTTTACACTATGCACGAAACCACATACCCTGTATCCTATACTCCGTACACTATACCCCATACCCTATACTCTATACCCTATTCACTATACCCTATACCCCATACTTTATACGCTATCCACTATACCCTGTACCCTATGCCCTATACCCCATACCTTTACTCCATATACTATACCCCATACCCTATACTCTATACCCTATTCACTATACCCCATACCTTATACTCTATACCCCATACCTTATACTCTATACCCCATACCTTATACTCCATACTCTATACACTATACCCAGTACTCTATACACTATAGATGAAAAGACTTACACTCCTCATACTCTTAACTACACACTACTCACAGTCCTCACACATAACTACACACTCCTCCATACACTCCTCACACTCATCACTACACACTCCTCACACATAACTACACACTCCTCCATACACTCCTCACACTCATCATTACACACTCCTCATACTCATCACTACACACTCCTCACACATAACTACACACTCCTCCATACACTCCTCCATACACTCCTCACACTCATCATTACACACTCCTCATACTCATCACTACACACTCCTAACACATCACTACACACTCATCCATACAGGCCTCCATACACTCCTCACACTCATCATTACACACTCCTCATACTCATCACTACACACTCCTCACACATAACTACACACTCCTCCATACACTCCTCACACTCATCATTACACACTCCTCATACTCATCACTACACACTCCTCACACATAACTACACACTCCTCCATACACTCCTCACACTCATCATTACACACTCCTCATACTCATAACTACACACTCCTCACACATCACTACACACTCCTCATACTCTTAACTACACACTACTCACACTCCTCACACAAAACTACACACTCCTCACACAAAACTACACACTCCTCCATACACTCCTCCATACACTCCTCACACTCATCATTACACACTCCTCATACTCATCACTACACACTCCTCACACATCACTACACACTCCTCCATTCACTCCTCCATACACTCCTCACACTCATCATTCCACCCTCCTCATACTCATCACTACACACTCCTCACACATCACTACACACTCCTCCATACACTCCTCCATACACTCCTCACACTCATCATTACACACTCCTCATACTCATCACTACACAGTCCTCACACATAACTACACACTCCTCCATACACTCCTCACACTCATCACTACACACTCCTCACACATAACTACACACTCCTCCATACACTCCTCACACTCATCACTACACACTCCTCACACATAACTACACACTCCTCCATACACTCCTCCATACACTCCTCACACTCATCATTACACACTCCTCATACTCATCACTACACACTCCTCACACATCACTACACACTCATCCATACAGGCCTCCATACACTCCTCACACTCATCATTACACACTCCTCATACTCATCACTACACACTCCTCACACATAACTACACACTCCTCCATACACTCCTCACACTCATCATTACACACTCCTCATACTCATCACTACACACTCCTCCATACACTCCTCACACTCATCATTACACACTCCTCATACTCATCACTACACACTCCTCCATACACTCCTCACACTCATCATTACACACTCCTCATACTCATCACTACACACTCCTCACACATCACTACACACTCCTCCATACACTCCTCACACTCATCATTACACACTTACTAGTTTCATTACAGTTACTAAATCATTCAGTGATTGCTGAGTAATCTGCCTTAAGATGAAGAACTGTGTGTGTGTGTGTGTGTGTGTGTGTGTGTGTGTGTGTGTGTGTGTTTATAGACACCCAGCATCAGTGTTGTCCATCAGGTTGGCAGCTTTTCTTTTCACACTGTTATTATTTTTCTGATACTGGAAAGTCGTGGAATGAAGCTCGAGATACGTGTGTGACGATGAAAGCAGAGCTACTGATCCTGAAGAACAAAGAGGAGAAGGTCAGTGTTTGTCAAAATGCTATACTAATATGCTAATATCTAGAGTTGGGGTACTCCGATTATGAAGGAACTCGGACTTGTCACACTCGGGTAAATTTGTACTCGAACTTCACACGGACTCGGAAATTTTGGACTCGGAAATTTTCCCAAGTACAGTCGAGTCCGCGTCACGTGCAGGGGTGTAACCTGGCCTGGGCATTTTATCTTTAGCCCCGAATAATTCTCCACTTGGAGCAGTTTGTCACTACATAACTGAACATCAGTAAAAGAAGGCGGTCTGTAATTTTATATCCTCAGTGAACGGAGGTGAGCTCAATCAGACGGAGTTTACAGGAAAAGTGAATGTAAACAGTTGGGAAATCGGAGGTGTGTCAGTACAGTATATCGGATCTGTGCATCAGGTCTTAAAGTGACAGCAGTCTAATAAACCTGCTGCTGTCTGAGTCATTAATGTTCATCACATAACAAAACACACAGAGAAAATCACTCACTCACTCATATGACTGAATAACTTCAGTAAATCTAATAAGAATCACTGTATATGTCACACAGTAAAGTCTATTTCATTTTACATTTAATTGCTTTATTCAATTTCCGTAGTATTTCTTACTTGAACACTACCGATAGACCTGCCTGAGAAAACGTATCGTTATGGTGGAATAAGATTGTAGTTGTTAGGTTTCCTCCGCATTCCATTGCGCGCATTCCAGCGCTATTCAAAAACTCTCTGATGGACGTTTCATTCATGAACTCATGTTTTGTTTACTTCTGCCATGTGTTCTCATGTTTTCGTTCGTGTCATGTCTCCGCCTCCTCATTTCACATTGGTTCATGTTTGTGGATGTCAGGTGTTTTTGATTTGGACATGTGATTGACATTTGTTTAAACACACCGCTCCGTTTCCGCTTCGGGGCGGAGTATTAGTTTAGTTTAGTTCAGTTTAGTTTAGCTTAGATGTGTTTAACCTGGCGCGTTTTTCCCTTAGCTCTTTTTCCGTGGTTTCCAGACCACCTTTCTAGCCTCGCGTTCTTATTCCATAGCTCGTAGTTAGTGGTTTCCAGACCACCGCCTAGCCTAGCGTATATTTCCCTGTGTTTTCTGGATTTTCTACCCGTTGTGGATTACTGTGTTTCTTTTTTGGGATTACTGTTACCTTTTTTGGATTACTGCCTCAACGGCCAAGTATAGTATTATTTTGGGATTACTGTGACATTTCTGTTCATGGATTTATGTTCGATGGAGTCTTTTGTTTGTTGATGTTTGAACTGTTCCTAATAAACTGACCACTTTCCCCTGCAAGTGCATCCTGCTTCCTTTACCCCACGGGTCGTAACAGTAGTCCAGCCCTAAACATTAGCATTCGGTGATTCCAGTCTTGAGTTTCACGTAAAATGTGAAATGGACTTCTTCTTAATGTATCATAAACCCTGCTGATAGGGATTTATTTATTTATTTTCATTTTAATTCCTAAAATTAAAAAAAAAGTTCCTAAAAAGTTAGAAGAACAGAGCTGTGTTCAGAAATGAGTTTGTTGTTGTTCATAGACAGATTAAAAGCAATAATAAAGTGTGAAGCTTGTTGTTATGACCTTCTGCTAAATATAACTCTACTCTCTCTCTCTCTCTCTCTCTCTCTCTCTCTCTCTCTCTCTCTCTCTCTCTCTCTCTCCTCTGCCTGTATAACTGTGGGGGAGACGCATCAAATCACTGAAATGTCAACTCCAACTGGAGGACACAATATAGTGTGATACAATAACAAAACAGGTTCATTTGTATTTTCATGCACTTGTAATATAATAAAAGTTCTACCTCTATTAGGGATGGGCAATATTTTATTGTTTGAGATATACCGGTGGAAATTCTCCCCACAGTAAGTATTAGGGTCATTATAGCGTCCCGCTATAATAACAGTAAAGCCTAGTTGATGACGTATTTCTGTGTGCGACGGTCTGAGAACCATTCACAGCTCACGCTCAGACCGATAACAAGTATGGCGGAAGGCGGATGTGAAGCTGAGGAGGAGTTTATCGGTGTTACCTGGTGTTTATATTTTTACTGTTTTTTATTCTTTTATGTAATTGATATATTTTAGGAGCCTATCTGATGATGGGTAAGTTTTACTTTTAGATCAGTGTTTGTGTTTCTAAGTCTCTCGAGACTGCATGCAGCTATCACTTGTAGCCAAAAACAGTGGTGAATGGTACTATATTTATAATGTCACTGATATTGTTATTGCAATAAACACCAGAAAATATGGTGATATAGTTTTAAGTCCATATCGCCCATCCCTAACCCTATATCCCTCTTTTTCATTGAAACCATTTTTTGATAGGAAACTAGTTGAGGTGCTGATGATGTGAAATAAAAATATTAAATGTCAATGCCAAGATGTAATAGTGGTATTTTTTGTTACATTTATGTTGCCATTGGTTTGTGAAGGTTAAAATATTAATTTAACAGCACAGTGTTGAGTTTACAATTACAATTTCAAATCTTTTTTCAACTTAATTACTTTTTGGACTCGGCCGGACTCGACTCGGACTCGGTCATTAAAGACTCGGACCCAACACTACTAATATTAGTACTACTAACATTTAGCTAAAATAATTGTCGATTATGAGATCTGCCTCAGTGTGAGTTACAGAGACATAACAATAGCAATCATAATAAGCAAAATAAAATAATAGGGCAAAATAATGAAGGAAAACTTTTCACAAAGTGACTGTGAGCTGTTATTACTTCACTACTGTATGGTCATAAATACATCTTATAAAGTAAGCTCAGTGTGTGTGTGTGTGTGTGTGTGTGTGTGTGTGTGTGTGTGTAGGAGTTTGTGATAAAGAACACCAGGCCTTTTTTTTACTGGCTTGGTCTGAGTGATGAGAGAACGGGGCAGTGGGAGTGGCTGGATGGAACACTGTACGAGATGGACGAGAGGTGAGTGTGTGTGTGTGTGTGTGTGTGTGTGTGTGTGTGTGTGTGTGTGTGTGTGTGTGTGTGTTAGTTATGGGAATGCCAGCATTATTCAGTAAGAGTGTGTGTTATTGATCAGAATAACCAGGTCAGTGTGTGTTAGTGATGGGAATTCCAGTTCACTTCATTTGGCTCAGCAGTCAGTAGGATGAGTCAGTTACAATTGACTCCCAAATAGCTTTCTTTTGGAAAAAAAAGTGTTAATTTTCTTCTTTTGGCTGATTTATTTCATGTAATCTTACTTTAACCTAAAAACATTACTTTGAGTTTTATATTTTGAACGATTATTTAAATAATTGTAATTAGTTGCCTTCCCTAATGCACTGACTACACACACTGCCTCAAAAACAGACCCTGCCTCATACACACATTGCCTCACATACACACTAACCAACAGCTCAGATGTTTAAAAGATGTTTCTAGTGCAATAACATTTATACATCTGTGAAAAATATATAAACTATATTATTATATTAAAAAATGCTTCATATGTGAGATGGCTCTCAATGTTCATCTAAGAAAGCTAAATCGTTCATGAAAAACACATCACTAGTGTGTGTGTGTGTGTGTGTGTGTGTGTGTGTGTGTGTGTGTGTGTGTTTGTGTGTGTGTGTGTGTGTGTGTGTGTGTGTTTGTGTGTGTGTGTGTGTGTGTGTGTGTGTGTGTGTGTGTGTGTGTGCATACAGTGAATGGAGGCCAGGTCAGCCTGATAATTGGCAATTACATGGTCTGGGTGGAGGAGAAGACTGTGCTCACTTCCACAGAGATGGACGATATAATGATGATCACTGCTCCCGAAATTACCGTTTCGTCTGTAAATCACATGCATACACAGTGTGATAAACACAACACACTCATTCACATTCAATGTGAATTAGCGAGTACTAAGAGCTAATAAACCACTCATTTAGTGATCACAAACAGGCACAAGTTCACTCATGCTTTCAATATTATATATGATTGATTTGATTTTTGAATTTAAGAATCAGTTGTAGTTTGTTTTTATTGGCATTTATGATAATGTTTTTATGATTAACATGTCTTAAAATATAATTCTTATTTATCCTCATCTTATCACCGTTCCATTTAATTTTAACAAATTGTGTAATTGACTTATGTTAAGTTTGGATTAAATCACAAAAGGCATTAGATCAGGTTATCTGAGACATTCCTAATCTTCAGCTTCATGTCTGTAAGACTCCTGAATGAGCTCCACTCTGGAGAGAGACACGTCTCTGCTCTTCAGCAACGTGAACCACACAATCATTTCACATGCTCAGTGAGACGGGATGTTAAAACCCTACTGAAGACCTCATGAATCTTACTGGATGATTACTGATGAAGGAATTGTCTCTGAGTGTGAATAAAAATCTGTTAAATGCTTCAATAAACAATAAACAATAAACTCAATAAACAAACCTGTTGAATATGTCAAAAGTTGCCCAAGATTTATTAATCACACACACACACACACACACACACACACACACACACACACACACACACACACACACACACAAACACACACAAACACAATGTCCTCCATTTTAAGTTCCAGAGAAAAACATATTGAAATTATTTAGTTCACTTAGCTAAATTTTTGATTTTGCTTAATTCAAATTAATCAACTTTTAATCTTGTCTACCTCCAGGCCGGACGTACAGGTTTGACCTTAAAGTTTTTTATATGACCATGAGGAAGTTGTAGATCAGTACTTCCTGTTCTACTGGGCATGCTCAGTTGGCTTGGTTTGTGGGGTACTGTGCGATTCGGTGAAGACGCTTTTGGAGCATTCGACACATCCTTCTGGCTGAGAGGAGTGTTACCGGTGGTGACAGCACTGCGAGTGGTGGAGGCCACAGTGCTGCAAGCAAAGTGGGGTGTGGTTTTGTGAGTGTGGGTGTGACTTTCCTGAGGGGGCATGGCAAGTGTGCGCAATGTAGATCTACATATTTTCTCTTTGGGTGCAGATTTCTGGCGAATCACTGGCTTCCTCACCAAAGACTTCTGAACAGATGAGACCTTGGGGGTGGGGCTTGTGTTCACTGATGTAGATGTGCATGAGGAAGCATATGTAGTTGGGGGCAGGACTTTAAAACTCTGAGAGTGTGTGATGGGGTGTGGCTTAGTGCTGCTAACAGAAATAACCTTCCTCATACTTTGTTTCTCAGTGTGAGTAAGGGTTCGTACAGGATGAAGTGGGCGGAGTTTCAGAGATGATGAAGAGGGGGAGGGCTCAGGAGAAACTAGAGATTTTTTCAGTGGCATTTTTCTGAATGAGTTCACACGTTTACTTGCAGTGTTATTTGATGATATGGTGTTTTCTGAATTTACTGACTGAATCCTCTTTTCATCTCCTTCTTTAGATGCTAAACAATTATGGGTGTATTTGCAGTCTAATTCCTGATTGGTGGACTCAGCTGAATTCCTGGTGATTTTCAATTCTGATGGGTTGCTAAGGGAAGCAGTAGGTGAGATGATGAGCTTGTGTTTAAGACTCATGTTGCTGCTTCCTTCCTCATTCTGTATTTCATGGTGTTTGTTCATCAGATCTAGAGTTCTACCCACTGACTCCACCCCCAATATCACATCTGAATCTGCCCCCAGTCCCACTTCAGAGTCTGCTCCCAATCCCACCTCTGACTCCACCCCCAATCCTACATCTGGCTCCACCTCTAATCCCACCTCTGACTCCACCCTTAAAACCAACTCTGTGCCAACCTCTAACCTTGACTGTGCAGGGTCAGAGGTCATTGCCATGTGTCTGTTCTGGTCTAGCTGTTTGATATCAGTGTCTTGGTGTGGAAATTCTTCATCATTTGTTACATCGCTGCTGGATATCTCAGTGGGGTCATCACCATGGTGACCATGAAACAAAGTTTTAAAGGGACTGTTTTGCAGTTCAGGAAACAGTGTGTGGGTTTCCACGTGGACAGTCATGCATGCTGAGTGAGAGTGTGTGTCTGATGGTAAGTGTGTGTCTGATGGTAAGTGTGTGTCTGATGGTGAGTGTGTGTCTGTTATATTCATGTTGCTGCCACTGAGCCGTTGCCGTGGAAGATGGAGGCCAAACCCCCCCAGAGAATTGTGGGAGCTGGGGGGTTGGGCATTAAGGAGCTCCATAAGCCCCTCCCACTTCACCGCTGCCCGAACATCAATTTCACTGCTGCACCTGGACCTCAGGACTCCGCCCACCAAATGTTGTCCCGCCCAGGAAGGCAGCTTTTCATTCCCAACTTTCAATCGTTTCAGCCGAGACTCTGTCCGCATTGCACGCTCCATATTCTCCTACACAGAGAAAAATAAATAATGTGTGTGTCTATGTGCATGAGTGTTTGTGTGAGTAAGTGTGTGTGTGAGCGTCTGTGTGTGTGTGTGAGTGAATATGTGTGAGAGATAGTGTGTGTACCTGTACTGCTTTAGTGAATTTGGAGCAGAAATGATAGAAAATGTAGAAACACTCGTCCAATTTGAAAGTCTCTCTGTCTTCACAAAAGAAATCAATCATTTCATCTCCTTCAGTCTTCAACAGAGAACGACAGACACTGACTTCCTTCAGAGAAACAGCTGCACACTGCAACACACACACACACACACACACACACACACACACACAAATCTTCAACTTCAGAGACAAACAGATGCACTCTGCAAAACGCACACACACACACACACACACACACACACACACACACACACACACACACACACACACACACACACACAAATCTTCAACTTCAGAGACAAACAGATGCACTCTGCAAAACGCACACACACACACACACACACACACACACACACACACACACACACACACACACACACACACAGATCTTCAACTTCAGAGACAAACAGGGGCACTCTGCAAAACGCACACACACACACACACACACACACACACACACACACACACAAATCTTCAACTTCAGAGACAAACAGGTGCACTCTGCAAAACGCACACACACACACACACACACACACACACACACACACACACACACACACACACCTGTAGGAAGGTGTGTAGTTGCTGCAGTAGTTGTGTATCACTCTGGATGTTCTGCTGTAAGTTTTTTATTCTCCGGTTCAGATTCTCCAACTCAACATCCAAACTGTCCACACTCACCCTGGATGCAGAGGGGCAGAGAGGCACTGGTGAGGGCGTGTGCTGGAACCTTTGGCACTAGAAAAGTGTAACTGTCTCCCCCCCATCATTTTCTGTTCCCCTACCAACGATTCCAGCTGAGTGTTTTTGAGTACCTGCTCAGGGGTATCAGCACAGTTCGTTACTGGTTGGTAATGTGCATCACACAACATACAGACCATCAGAGAAACACTGAAAAGTGACTTTTGACCATCTCTGTCGGTTAGTAATTACGGTTTTGGATTAGTAATAATTGGGGTTTAGGAATTAATAGTTATTAGCACTTAAATTTTATTAGTAAGGGTTTATGGTTTAGGTATTGGTTTAGTTTAGTTTAGGTCAGGGGTCGGGAACCTATGGCTCTTTCACTGATTGCCCATGGCTCGACAGCAGGAAAAAAATAAATAAAAACAATCATGAAAGCTTGTGTGTCGGTTCAATTAAAACTCTACATAATACATATACACATTAACAATGGAAATTGTCAAAGTAGCTTTACATAAATCCGGATATAAAATTAAATAAAAATGTAAAATTTATCCTTAATGAGCAAACCAGAGGCGACGGTCTCCCTGAGACGATATGAGGAAGAAACCTTGAGAGGAACCAGACTGAAAAGGGAACCCATCCTCATCTGGGTGACACCGGATAGTGCGGTTATAAATAAATAAATAAATCCCTTCTATAAATGTAGGGTCAAAAAGTGCTAATTGTTTTAAATTAGTCTTTTAAAACACAAACAAACAAACAAAGCCTGGCTTCTGGTTAGGGCTTTATCCATATTTTCATGAGTTTTTTTTTAAATTCGTGTTTGCTGCAGTGACGTCCTCACCGTGCTGCGCTCTCGACATACTGAAGCTTCTCAGGGAATTTGAGCAGCTGGTCATCTTTCTTTTGGGCCTCCTGCAGATAGAAGAACACTGACATGGTAAAGATAAAGACACACACACACACACACACACACACACACACACACACACACACACACACACACACACACACACACAGATGTTTTGACCCACCAGAGCAACAAAGTGCAGCAGGTTCATTCCTGGTTTATTGGATTTGGTTTCAGCGAGAGAGAGAAGAGAGGAGAGTTTAAAACCCACAGCATTTCCACCGTAACCACCCTGAGAGCAAAACACACACACACACACACACACACACACACACACACACACACACACACACACACACACACAGAAAAGGCAACAAATCTGTATTAACAAATAGAAAAGAGTTTTAAAAAATTGATTAGATTAAAAAAATTAAGTTTGAGTGTAATTTTTAGGAATCCTACGGTGTTTATGATGTTTCCTGCTTCTAGCACCAGATGAAGGACCGAGTGAAGCTCCACACAACTCAACAACTCTATAAAATGAAACAATATAAATCAAAACAACACACTATAAATCAATATACATTTACATTTGATATACATGAATATTACTTTTTAATATTTACTTTCAAAAACATTGATCTTGTTGTTCAACACAATATTTAAAATGTAAAAAATCAAACACAACTTAGAATGTCACCTAATACTTTAATAACTAGTATTTATTTATTTGTTTGTTTGTGTTAATGGATAGTGAATTTATATAACTTGAATATTAGAAAAATAAATGGAGCATTTGATATAGTAGAGGATTAAACAGAGTGAAAAAATTACACAGTGACTGAGAAGCACCTTTGATGGCAGCGCGAATAATGAACACGTCCTGTTTCAGTGATGAGCATAAAGCAGAAAACTCCTCCTTCAACAGCATGGCCTCTACACGCAGATCAAACCTACACACACACACACACACACACACACACACACACACACACACACACACACACACACACACACACACACTAAGATGACGCCCTTCAAATCCATAATCTGGGTGTTGAAGATTGGGTGCCAGTGATTAAAACCTGCTTAGGGAGTGCAGGTGGAGCCGGTCTTATTTATCCCCCTCTCATATCTAGTGTCTGATGTTCGCTTTGCTATTGAGGTATGTGGTGTCATCATGCCAAGATATAAAGAGTTCTGTAAGGCCTTCAGAAAAAATGTTGTGGATGCCTATGAGTCTGCTGTCACAGTAACAGCAGACATGTTTGGTGCAGACCAAAGACAGCTTTTCAGGAGAAGCACCTCATACCAACTGTGAAGCACGGTGGTTGAAATGTTATGGTTTGGGGTTGCTTCGCTGCATCACGGACTGGACAGCCAGCATTCATTGATTCAACTATGAATTCTGCATCATATAAAAGAGTGCTTGAAGATAATGTGAGGCCATCTGTCCGAAAGTTGAAGTTTAACCGAAAGTGGACCTTTCAACAGGATAATGATCCTAAGCACACTAGCAAATCCACCAAGGAATGTCTCTAAAAGAAGAAATGGAGGGTTATGGAGTGGCCTAGTCAAAGCCCAGATTTGAATCCCATTGAAGTGTTGTGAGGGGATTTGAAACGGGCAGAACATACAAGAAGACCCTCAAACATCTCACAACTGGAAGAATATTGCAGGGAAGAGTGGTCAAAAATTCCAGCAACCTGGTGGACAATTATACAAAACACCTACAAGAAGTTATTTCTGCTAAAGGCGGCAATACTAGCTTCTGAGACCAAGGGTGTACTTACTTTTTACACAGAAGAATCAAATCTATTGATATTTCTGTTGAATAAATGATTGAAAAAGCTAATTTTACTTGCGGGTTTGTTCAAGTATCTCAACTTTATTAACAGGTACTGTTTCAAAGAGGATCAAATGTTTGCTCGTCCAAATATATCAAAAAAGCCAACAATTTCCATGGGGTGTATTTACGTTTTTCACATGTCTGTATATCAATAAGAATTTATTTGATTTACTTTTAAAATAAAATTAAAACAATAAAATTCAGCTTCTGGCTGAAGGGATAAATTAATACATTTAAAATCTATATCGTGCATGTATATATTTCTGCAAAGCTTCTTTGGGACAATGTCAGTTGTTAAAAGTGCTATACAAATAAAACTGAATTGAATTGAATTGAAAATTGACATTTGATATTTTATGTCAAAAGTTGCGATGTAATTTCATAATGTAATGTAAGACATGCCTCAGAATGATCTTTAATTAATGTTAGCAAGCTAGCCTCTTAATGTTCCTGTAAAATTGCCAAAAAGCCTATCCAAGGCATACCCAAGGCATAATAAAAATAAAGCTGTTCTTTAACCATTTGGAGTACATGCTTGGTTTTGGTCTCTTTTCAAAGGTGACACTCTGAAGTATTTCCCCCCAGAATCACTCTAAGTGCTACTGGTATTGAGTAATAGATGTTTGAACACACTGAAATAGAAGGTTTTTTTTTCCACCTTATTATTATTTTTTTTGCATACAGAGGCCTGCAGATGACTACAGCTGGGAGATATTAGCTGGAAAACACAATTGGACCACAGCATGATGCCTTACTTAGTCCAAGATCAAATTTGATATAAATACCAAAGAAAATTAATATTTTACACGTTTATCTAAGGGTATCTCCATGCGTTTTTTTTTTTACCAAAATCACCTTTTCGAGACTCCAAAGTGCCCTTGGTAACCATGTACACATACCTAGGATAAAAACGCTACTCCTATTGATTTTTCTCATAATTTTGGGAACTAATGAAAGGTGACTAAGAGGTATCATATCCCATATACAAACTATATATTGTATATATTCATAATTGAAACCTATGGGTGCTTTTACGTGCAAAAAAGATACATTTTCCACTTTTTTATGCAGTTTCACGCAAGGACTTGTAATTGAAGTGTTGAAACTCACCCCTGAAGCCGCCTCACCCCTGATGGACAGGACATGGAAGCTCCTATTGGTTCAAATGAGGTGTCAATCGACACCGAAGAGTCCAGCGGCCATTTTGAAATCTACCCATAAGGATTATTCACACGTGAACTGGAGGTATAACGGAGAAGATGTGAAAATTTAGGCGCATCTGCCGGCAGTTTGAAATGATGCAGCAACAGTCTGTGGGTATTTACGGATGTATAATGTGTTTTGGACTAAATGTTTTTACATGATTGGATCGTTTGGGCCTTTGCCAGTGTAACAAGACTGTTTTTGTCGGGATGTAATGAACCAGTGGACTAATATGAAGCTTCATAGGTGAGTTGCCTCACCTATTTTTGTACCTACTATACCAGAGTTTTGTAAGTGTTTATTTGTATGTTGATGGTCTTTCCAAAGGTATATGGCATGAGTACTTATGTAAACACAGCAGCTTTGGACATAACAAAGCTTTGCACACAACATGGTGATGGCCCGCCGGTGGGCCGCCGGAACTTAACCTAGCCACCGGAACTTAACCTAACCACCTGAAGTTAACCTAACCACCTGAAAACTTAACCTAGCCGCCTGAACTTAACCTAGCCGCCTGAACTTAACCTAGCCGCCTGAACTTAACCTAGCTGCCTGAATGAACAGGATGTTCACATAATTTATGTCAATATGACAAATTCTAATACACACACTGAGTTAATATTATGACTTCTAGATAGTTAGCTGTTTTTTTAAATTTCCCTTCATGGTGTTTGCCGATGTTAACTAGCAGCTAGCATCTGGCTTCGCTACAGAACCTGTCAAAGTCAACACTGTAAGTGTTTGGTACAAAAGTGTGAAGTTTGAAATGAAGTATTCTGGGCTGTAGTCTCAGTAAGAGCATCAGGTGTGAGCTTCAGGTGCACACGTGCACTTTATTTACAGTAGTCCTGTGTATGTCTGTGTTGTCTTATTTAGTCCTGTGCGGTCTTATTTAGTCCCGTGTGGTCTTATTTAGTCTCGTGTGGTCTTATTTAATCCCGTGTGGTCTTATTTAATCCCGTGTGGTCTTATTTAATCCCGTGTGGTCTTATTTAGTCCTATGTGGTCTTATTTAATCCCGTGTGGTCTTATTTAGTCTCGTGTGGTCTTATTTAATCCCGTGTGGTCTTATTCAGTCCCGTGTGGTCTTATTTAATCCCGTGTGGTTTTATTTAATCCCGTGTGGTCTTATTTAATCCTGTGTGGTCGTATTTAGTCCCGTGTGGTCTTATTTAGTCCCGTGTGGTCTTATTTAGTCCCGTGTGGTCTTATTTAGTCCTATGTAGTCTTATTTAATCCCGTGTGGTCTTATTTAATCCTGTGTGGTCGTATTTAGTCCTATGTAGTCTTATTTAGTCCCGTGTTGTCTTATTTAGTCCTATGTGGTGTTATTTAATCCCGTGTGGTCTTATTTAATCCTGTGTGGTCGTATTTAGTCCTATGTAGTCTTATTTAGTCCCGTGTGGTCTTATTTAGTCCTATGTAGTCTTATTTAGTCCTATGTAGTCTTATTTAGTCCTATGTAGTCTTATTTAATCCCGTGTGGTCTTATTTAATCATGTGTGGTCGTATTTAGTCCTGTGTAGTCTTATTTAGTCCCGTGTGGTCTTATTTAATTATATGTGGTCTTATTTAGTCCCGTGTGGTCTTATTTAGTCCCGTGTGGTCTTATTTAGTCCCGTGTGGTCTTATTTAGTCCCGTGTGGTCTTATTTAATCCCGTGTGGTCATATTTAATCCTATGTATTCTTATTTAGTCCCGTGTGGTCTTATTTAATTATATGTGGTCTTATTTAATCCCGTGTTGTCTTATTTAGTCCCGTGTGGTCTTACTTAGTCCCGTGTGGTCTTATTTAGTCCCGTGTGGTCTTATTTAGTCCCGTGTGGTCTTATTTAATCCCGTGTGGTCGTATTTAGTCCTATGTAGTCTTATTTAGTCCCGTGTGGTCTTATTTAATTATATGTGGTCTTATTTAGTCCCGTGTGGTCTTATTTAGTCCCGTGTGGTCTTATTTAGTCCCGTGTGGTCTTATTTAATCCCGTGTGGTCGTATTTAATCCTATGTATTCTTATTTAGTCCCGTGTGGTCTTATTTAATTATATGTGGTCTTATTTAATCCCGTGTTGTCTTATTTAGTCCCGTGTGGTCTTATTTAGTCCCGTGTGGTCTTATTTAGTCCCGTGTGGTCTTATTTAGTCCCGTGTGGTCTTATTTAGTCCTATGTGGTCTTATTTAATTATATGTGGTCGTATTTAGTCCTATGTAGTCTTATTTAGTCCCGTGTGGTCTTATTTAGTCCCGTGTGGTCTTATTTAGTCCCGTGTGGTCTTATTTAGTCCCGTGTTGTCTTATTTAGTCCCGTGTGGTCTTATTTAGTCCCGTGTGGTCTTATTTAATCCCGTGTGGTCTTATTTAATTATATGTGGTCGTATTTAGTCCTATGTGGTCGTATTTAGTCCCGTGTGGTCTTATTTAGTCCCGTGTGGTCTTATTTAGTCCCGTGTGGTCTTATTTAGTCCCGTGCTGTCTTATTTAGTCCCGTGCTGTCTTATTTAGTCCCGTGCTGTCTTATTTAGTCCCGTGTTGTCTTATTTAGTCCCGTGTGGTCTTATTTAATTATATGTGGTCGTATTTAGTCCTATGTAGTCTTATTTAGTCCCGTGTGGTCTTATTTAGTCCCGTGTGGTCTTATTTAATCCCGTGTGGTCTTATTTAATCCCGTGTGGTCTTATTTAGTCCCGTGTTGTCTTATTTAGTCCCGTGTGGTCTTATTTAGTCCCGTGTTGTCTTATTTAGTCCCGTGTGGTCTTATTTAGTCCCGTGTGGTCTTATTTAGTCCCGTGTTGTCTTATTTAGTCCCGTGTGGTCTTATTTAGTCCCGTGTGGTCTTATTTAGTCCCGTGTGGTCTTATTTAGTCCCGTGTGGTCTTATTTAGTCCTATGTGGTCTTATTTAATTATATGTGGTCGTATTTAGTCCTATGTAGTCTTATTTAGTCCCGTGTGGTCTTATTTAGTCCCGTGTGGTCTTATTTAGTCCCGTGTTGTCTTATTTAGTCCCGTGTGGTCTTATTTAGTCCCGTGTGGTCTTATTTAATCCCGTGTGGTCTTATTTAATTATATGTGGTCGTATTTAGTCCTATGTGGTCGTATTTAGTCCCGTGTGGTCTTATTTAGTCCCGTGTGGTCTTATTTAGTCCCGTGTGGTCTTATTTAGTCCCGTGCTGTCTTATTTAGTCCCGTGCTGTCTTATTTAGTCCCGTGCTGTCTTATTTAGTCCCGTGTTGTCTTATTTAGTCCCGTGTTGTCTTATTTAGTCCCGTGTGGTCTTATTTAGTCCCGTGTGGTCTTATTTAGTCCCGTGTGGTTTTTATTTAGTCCCGTGTGGTCTTATTTAGTCCTGTGTGGTCTTATTTAATCCCGTGTGGTCTTATTTAATTATATGTGGTCGTATTTAGTCCTATGTAGTCTTATTTAGTCCCGTGTGGTCTTATTTAGTCCCGTGTGGTCTCATGCACCTTTGTGTTGTTTTTATGAAGCAGCATGGTTCTGAAGGAATGTTGTTTTGTTTCACCGTGTACTGTACCAGCTGTATATGAACATGAGGATGGTTGGGGACAATTTGGCTTCACTTTTGAACCCCTGCTGCAGTGGGTGCTTCTCATTTCTTATTTGTGCATCCTCGCTTCCTTTCCTTGCTTCCTTTCCTCACTTCCTTTCCTTTCATCTTAGCTCCACCTACTTAGATGCGAGTGAAGGATGTGAGGAGACAGGAATCAAAACAAGTGGAATGGAAAATCCTCGCTCTCTCAAGCGTCACTTCAAGGCTACGTCAGTTAATGATGGCTGCTCAGCTGGATGACCTCACTGTCTTGCTTTTCAAAGAAAGAATCAATTACAAAACAACACTGAACATTTTTAACATTCCAGCAGACATTATACCAACAAAGCACAATATAAGTTAAATTAATTAGTAAAATAAAGAGATTTTTATTTGGTTATCTTTGAGCCCGCCTTCTTTAATAGCCTATATTAGGCCTATAACTGACTGCTGAAATAATGTAATGTACTCTGTACACCTACAACTAAAAAGTGAATTGAAAAGAGTACAGAAAAGTGCATGGAGCAGACAAGTACAGTACCTAGGATCAGAATCGTTAAATATTTAAATATTGCCGTTTTTTGACAGTTGCTCATTTCAAAACAATTATGCCTCAGAGATAATGAAATGGTTGAAAACCGGTGTAGGCCTACTATTCCACACTGAAAATAGTACAAAATACATAATAAAAAATATAGGCAACACTTTACAATAAGGTTCCATTAGTTAACATTATATAATGCATTAATTAACATTAACTAACAATGGGAAATACATTTGTTACAGCATTTATTAATCTTTGTTAATGTAAGTTAATAAAAATACAATTATTCATTGTTAGTTCCTGTTAGTATAAATGCATTAACTAATGTTAAGAGATACAACTTTTGATTTTAATACTGTATTAGTAGATGTTGAAATTAATAAATGCTTTAGACGTATTTATCTTAGTTAATGTTATTCATTGTTAGTTCATGTTAACTAGTTTGATTAACTAATGTTAACAAATGGAAACTTATTATAAAGTGTTACCAAAATATAAATAAAATCTTTCGTTCCTTTCCCATCCCTACGAGTAGCCTACCTGCGTGAATCCCTCACTGACCCCTAGTTAAATTGTGTGTGACGTGCACCGTATGCCTTTCAGATCGCTGTCTTCCATGGCTTTGGCCATATTTATTGCGTTGTCACTGACTACCGCATGCACTTTAGATCGGTCGATACCCCAAGTGTCAAATGTTGTCGAATGCCTCAGAGATGGCTGCAGCTGTATGGGACACCCTAAACTCTCGTGAGTGAAGCACAACCTTTTGTAGCTTGAAATCTGAGTCGATCCACTGTGTAGTTAAACTCAGCATACTGGTGGGGCTTACATCCCAGCTCCATATATCTGTCGTGAACCTGAGGGCTGCAATATCTGTAGCCAGGAGCTTGTGGACGTGAGTTGAAACGACGTTATATATCTCAGGTAAGCACACATCTGGGAAATACCGTCTATTAGGCATGTTGTAACGGGGCTCAATATAGTTTATAAGCCTGTGAAATCTTACGACCTCTACAGCCGAGAATGGTTGATCATCCAAGGCGATGAGTTCCATTGGCACGGTCATTGGCAAACTTTTTTGCCTTTTCTAAGAAGTCAGCCACAGATGGAGTGGGTGTGCTGGGACCGGGAACTTTCCTTTTCTCTGCTGTTGCTGCTGCCACCGTGTCTTTCTCGCACTCTGCATGCTGTTCGGGGTTTCTTGATTTTAAATGATAAATTAAACTTGTAGTGCTGAAAGTTTTTGCAGATGCACCCTCTCTAGACAATTCAGCAGAACAGTGTCTGCAAACGGCCATTTTTGCGTCTTTCTCTGACACTTTAAAATGCTCCAACACTGCCGACATGTTTGCTGCATTTATAAAGCAAACCTCTCACTCTATGCTGGTTGCTATTTGATCGCCTCATCAAAAACGTCATTGTTCAGTAAAATTTATTCTGTCTTTTCACTTATTTGACTTTTTTTTGCTGTTTTTGGCCGAATAATTTTGGTTGCCGAACATTCGGTGTATCCCTAATAACATTCTTAAAGCAAAATGCACTGATAGTTTGTGAAATGTCTGTGTTATTCAACAATGAATTAATGAACAATACATAATTTATCTCATTTTGTGCAGCTTTGCATCTCCAAACATGCAGTTACAGTACTCATTGTAAGTATATTATTATTTCATTATATTTCGCACAAAATTCCATCACATCATCAAAGGACTTTTTGTAGGAGGAGGGGAATTAATACGTGCTTCAGGTTTTTCAACAAGAAACACGTCTGCATAGGATACACCTGTGTATCTTCGATCCTCTGGAAGCTTCCTCACTCCTCGCGGTGCAATTAGAGGATTGATATGTCCTTCAAGATGGCTGACTTCGATTGATTTCTGGGTCACGGGCTGGAGGACGGAGTATGTATATGTATATATATATATGTGTATGTCTTTCCCATGACGTGTTGCGCATCAGTGGTTAAAACTGGCATTACAAAGCCTTAGTTAGCGTAAAGCCGGTTTAACAGTTAAAAAGTTCCACACTGACATCAGCAGCTGGCATTCACTCTCGACAGAGAAATGAAAATCTTATCCACAATTATGCCGTACTCATTTAATTATGCCGTACTCATTGAAAACAACAATGAGCAATGATGAAAAAGACCCAAAGGACAGTCGTTACTTTCAGACACACACTTTGTGTATTTCAGACTTCCTGAGAATCATTAGAAAAAGCTAAAATCATGAAAATGTAAAGATTTTAAACCTTTAAATGGATAAAAACCCTCTTATGTTGATCTTTGATGATGGACTGTAACGTCAACACCGGATATTATTTATTCCCGCTGTCCTTATTCACATTCCCAGCTGTAGTGCAGAAAATTTAAATTTGAACTGACCAACTTGAGACTGTTTAATGACATCGGTGAAGCGCACTAGTACACTATGTACACTATATAGTAGACTACTCGTATTTACTAATCAACCAGTAATTCAATAAAGTCATTGACTAATTACTAATTACATAATTGAGTAATTGCATTTTCATATTATCCTCATTGTAGTTAAAGCAAAAAAATGTTTCAGAACATCACTATTATACTATTTTATTTGTCACACAGCCTACATATTAAATTTCCTGCTTTAATGATTTTTACACTACACTGCTAACGATGAAGGTAAATAAATCAGTGATGTAAATGTGCAAAATAAATAAAATAGTACATCATATTGCTCTATGGACATACCAGTATTTAAACTGCACTTGTGTGGATGAGCTGACGGCTCAGCAGAAATCGCTGATTGAGAGAAGCGTGTAAGAAGGTGTGTAAACTCCTTATAGCTTAATGATAGCTGGATGATGTAATGTCTGCAGTCTGGGAGTTTTTAATGCCACGTTCAACTCCAGCATCTGTAGCTTGTAAACACTGTTTTTTCCACAGCAACCACTGGTAAATGTACTCATCCAATAGTCCATAAAACCCCTAATTCACACACAATCACTGAAATAAACACACTGGAATCTAGTGTGTGTGTGTGTGTGTGTGTGTGTGTACCTGGGTAAGAGTGTAAGTTGATACATAAAGGAGTCCACAGTGTTTAGGTGTGTTTTATCTCCTTTATATGAATGCAGCTTCTCCACCTGTAACACAGATTTACACACACACACACACACACACACACACACACACACACACACACACACACACACTTTACAATTCAGCTATGTTACTCATATTGCTCTAAACTCATTTCTTCTTTAGTGTGTGTGTGTGTGTGTGTGTGTGTGTGTGTGTGTGTGTGTGTGTGTGTGTGTGTGTGTGTGTGCGTGCGTGCGTGTGTGTGTGTTTCACCTCGTGTGTGTCTGGCAGTAGTTTGTTCAGTTCTCTCAGTCGTTCTGCCCCAAACTCCTCACTGTTTCCATGGACAATGTCATCAATGACAGAGTGAATGGATCTGAGAAAAGTGACACAAACACAAGAATAAAGTAGGCCTGTCTGTCTGTCTGTCTGTCTGTCTGTCTGTCTGTCTGTCTACCCTAAAAATACTCACTTTTTAAAGCATTTGAGGAAAATTGCTACATTCATACTCCTTTTAGGGTCAAGGATGCTAATCTGAAGACATAAAAACACAAAGTAAAGTAATGATGATGATGACACCTATTTTTATCAAGGTGTCAACACACACACACACACACACACACACACACACACACACACACACACACACACACACAGATATTAAAGCAGTACACGACTCAGTAATTACTAATAAACTTAGTAATGTTAATGAAGTTATCTTTTGTCATGTGATCAGTGACCAGTCAGAAATCTTCACCTCCTTCTTCTGCCCAGACACACTGCTGTACACTCGGCTGGTTTTGCTGCTTGCTGTGGTGACTGTGTTTCTGTCATTGTGACCAAACAGGTCCTCGATGGTGCTGATGTCGATGTGAAATTTGTGTTTATCAGAATGCTTTCCCAGTGTCCACAGGTTGTTCGCCCCCCACTGGTGAATGCGTTCCTCTGGAATTGGCTTCCAGTAAAAACTCCTAATTCTTCGCCTCCTTTGAATATTTCCCACTGGCAGGGGTGGGGGAGGGGCAGGAGGGGGCGGGGTGACGACGGTATCATGGTCAAAAACCGATGGGGATATTATGACTCTGCTACCCTCCTTATAGTCCTCCTCCGTATTGGCTGCTGAGATGAGGCTCATCACATAAACTGTTTGAATTATGAGATGAAGATCATGAACATCAGTGAAATGAACATTAGAATTATGTTGATTCATCACAGACACAATTCATATTTTAGCACACTCAATACTAGTCTTTACTCTTTTACACATATATATTTTAAGTTTTTATAATCCCCCCACCTTGTTCCCTGAGTCCCCTGGGAAAGGCTCCAGGCTCCCTGTGACCCTGTGTAAGATAAGCGGTATGGAAAATGGATGGATGGATAATTGTACTATGCGTGTCACCCAGAAGACGATGGGTTTCCTTTTGAGTCATTGAGTTCTTCTCAAGGTTTTTTCCTCAAGTTTTTCCTCACCCATGTTGCCTTTGGTTTGCTCATTAGGGATCTAAATGTGAATTTCTGTAAGGCTGCTTTGAGGAAATGTCTCACAATAAAAGCATTTTACAATAAAAAAAAAATTGTTTTCACTTGCAAGTATGTTTATAATTCTTTTATTCACTTTAGACCATGAATTAATTAAAATTTTATTTATATAGATGAGTCAAGTTCCAATCCTAAATCCTGAGCTGGTGCAGCTTTGATACGGTAAATAAAGAGTCAGGTCCTGATGAGACGTGCAGATCACCTCACATTCCACATCCTCAGTACCGCACAATGTCTCTTATACACAACTGCTCCTATATACACAATTAAAACATTAATATGGTGATCCACATTTGAGCCTCTGATTCATATTTACTGTAATGAAACCTCATTACCTGTATTTTGGTTAAAGGGTCTTGTGTACACTATTCTGATTATTAATATTTTATTTTATTTTTATTAATTATACTACTCTACTTACTGTACTTGCTCTACAGATTGATGATATTGATGTTAATTTTTATGATATAACTGCAAATTTCTTTTTATTTTATCATACTTGCATTTATACACACTCTAAGCAGATCTTTATTGAGACAGAAAAGGTAAAGATGAAACTGATGAATAAAGAAATGCCAGGCGAATCCGTGGTCGCTAGTTTAGATCAGATTATCTGTACACAACTCTGATAACTAAGTGACAGAATTTGCACATTTTAACTTACCTTCAGAGGCAATACAGCAGATATTTCTCTAACTTACAGTGTGAGGATGGTGTCAGACACACAGGCGTCTGCAGTGAAGAAAGCTGCTCATGTGTGTGAGGATAATTCACTCAAAAGTCTGCATGCAATCTGTGTTGTAGATGATGATTATTCCCTTACATATATTAAATTAAGAAAATAAAAACTTTACAAGCCTTTTGACAGTTTTTACTTCACAGTTGTGGGTGTGTAAATGACAGGAAGAGTGTGTGAGTGTGTGTGTGCTTTACACTGATAACACGTTTGTACGTCACACCCTGCCCCTGTGTGTTTGTTTTTGTGGTAACTGTGTCTGAAAATGATCTGTGCTCAGTTTCTAAAGTTCAGGAGATCATGATAAAGTCTTCATGTCAGGATGATGTCATGGTGAAGCTGCTGGTAAAATGAAAAAAAAAACAACAACAACAACACACAAACAAAAACTATTAAACAACAACAACAAAAAAGTTTGCCGTGTGTGTGTGTGTGTGTGTGTGTGTGTGTGTGTGTGTGTGTGTGTGTGGTGTGGTGTGGTGTGGTGTGGTTCAGTGTATGCTAAAGGTGTATAACAGAAAAGCAGATAACAATGTAGCTGTTTTTTTATCAGCATGTCAGGGAAGATTAAAATTTAAAAACAGATATATTACAAATGTAAAGTTGCCAAACCAAAAGAAAGAACAAAACTAAGGCAACTGAGTGTAAATATCACGTACTGACCTTTAACAGCTTTAGTCCATTAAACCCCCACAGCTTGTATTCTACTCAGTGTAACCCATTTTGTGTGGTCCTTCAACATTTTACAAATAAGCCAAAAACCAAATAAATCTGTTTCATGGTTAGTTTCCCTATTAAACCTCATGCATTACAAGTTTACATTAAAATGACAGTTTTTTATTCATGATATATTTCATTATTTTTAGTTAACGTTGTGATGGTTAAAGGTAATCCATGCTTTTCCTGATTTTGGATAGATCTGGAAGTTCTGGGAAACATGACATCGAGTGCGATTGGTTAGGGTTAGTGAGGACACAGACATCTGGGGACACAGTGAGGACACACAGACACACACACAGACACAGTGATGGTCTAAAATGTTAATAATGCCTGATATACTAAGTGAGAAAGCATTACACAGTGGTGAAAAAGTGGTGAAAGCCCCACCCATGTCTCTTTCTGTCTATCTGTCTTTCCATCCAGATGTCTGTCTGTCCTTCTCTAGGGACTAGTGTGTGTCTTAGTGTAGTGTAGTGTGTATGTCTTGTACAGCAATGTAGTGTGTGTCTCAGTGTAGTGTGTCTCGTACAGCATTGTAGTGTGTGTCTCAGTGTAGTGTGTCTTGTACAACAGTGTAGTGTGTCTTGTATAGTAGTGTAGTGTGTGTCTCAGTGTAGTGTGTCTCGTACAACAGTGTAGTGTGTCTTGTATAGTAGTGTAGTGTGTGTCTCAGTGTAGTGTGTCTTGTACAGCAGTGTAGTGTGTGTCTCAGTGTAGTGTGTCTCGTACAGCAGTGTAGTGTGTCTCGTACAGCAGTGTAGTGTGTCTCGTACAGCAGTGTAGTGTGTGTCTCAGTGTAGTGTGTCTTGTACAGCAGTGTAGTGTGTCTCGTACAACAGTGTAGTGTGTCTTGTATAGTAGTGTAGTGTGTGTCTCAGTGTAGTGTGTCTTGTACAACAGTGTAGTGTGTCTTGTATAGTAGTGTAGTGTGTGTCTCAGTGTAGTGTGTCTTGTACAGCAGTGTAGTGCGTCTCGTACAGCAGTGTAGTGTGTCTCGTACAGCAGTGTAGTGTGTCTCGTACAGCAGTGTAGTGTGTGTCTCAGTGTAGTGTGTCTTGTACAGCAGTGTAGTGTGTCTTGTACAGCAGTGTAGTGTGTCTCGTACAACAGTGTAGTGTGTCTTGTATAGTAGTGTAGTGTGTGTCTCAGTGTAGTGTGTCTTGTACAACAGTGTAGTGTGTCTTGTATAGTAGTGTAGTGTGTGTCTCAGTGTAGTGTGTCTTGTACAACAGTGTAGTGTGTCTTGTATAGTAGTGTAGTGTGTGTCTCAGTGTAGTGTGTCTTGTACAGCAGTGTAGTGTGTCTCGTACAGCAGTGTAGTGTGTCTCGTACAGCAGTGTAGTGTGTCTCGTACAGCAGTGTAGTGTGTGTCTCAGTGTAGTGTGTCTTGTACAGCAGTGTAGTGTGTCTCGTACAGCAGTGTAGTGTGTCTCGTACAGCAGTGTAGTGTGTCTCGTACAGCAGTGTAGTGTGTCTCGTACAGCAGTGTAGTGTGTCTCGTACAACAGTGTAGTGTGTGTCTCCTATGTAGATCATTGTGATAAATGATCTGTTCAGAAATACAAAGTAATTTGTATATTCTAATGTGTTGCACTTTAAATGTTTTGGGCTCTTTAAGAACGGGCTCTCCCTCATTGGATATATATACGAGGAACACAGGAGTGCTGGTCAGTGTGTGATATGTCGTGTTTGTGACATGAGCTCTGTTAATAAAATATCGCATTAACATGTGGGAGTCACGGTGTTAATTCTTGGAACTTAGTCTACAACATCCTACATCAGAGTAGTGTCTCTCGTACAACAGTGTAGGGTGTGGTGTCTCTCCTGTAACAGTGATGTGATCCCAGAAGATGATGTCCCAGTGTTTGGAAACATGGTAATGATAGTGGACACGAAGTGTGCTTTTTGTTCAGTGATGTTTATATGATCCTTCCTAAGCTCTGCTGTGTGTGTGTGTGTGTGTGTGTGTGTGTGTGTGTGAATGCATGCAGATCAGCAGGGTGTGTAGTCGGCCGTGTCCACCAGAGGGTGCTACATGACTGCAGTGTGTACACACTTCCACACACAACTAAACATCACAGTATCAGCGCTGCTTTGTTAATCCTGGTGTATGAACAGATCAGGCTTTAGTATCCTCACCTTGTGTTCACACTATCAGCCACTGAGTTGCCTGGGTTTCTTATAGTGAGCAACAACCGTTAATGTTTTTTTTGTTTGTTTGTTTGTTTGTTTTTAAGTACGGATTTACATTATGTTTGATGTTTTTACATTATTTATGGATTTTATGCCAAACACTATTACACACGTGTATTGAACGTTTTATTTAGATTGAACTATCCAAAACACAAAGACCTGCTCCATATTTTTGCCTTACAAATTCTACATTCTGCCTTTATGTTGTGTGTTATTAAAATGCATGTATTAAATGTATTAAAATGGAGAATGTTTTCACACGTAATTGGTCGCACGCACATACACGTCAACACAACATTAAGTAATGTGAGTTTGCTGACTAACTTAACCTCAGATAACTAGTTGCTTCAGTAACATTAACTTGCCAAATCAAGTTACTTTGTCGGTTAGTAAGTAAGTCGAGTGTGTTGTGATACATTTTTTCTTAACGTTACCCCATCAAAATTTTCCCAACCTGTTGGTAAGCTTGTTAGCATGTAAGCTAACGTCAGTCAGTTCAGAATGAATGGGAATACTTTTGCTGAGTTTAAGACTAACTCCCACTGCATCCGTATTTCTGTCTGATTTTAACGTCTGTTGTTATCGAAAGTTACAAGTGAAATAAAAACGAACACGTAATGAAACAAAAGCCGCTGTGTTTTAATGAGTGATCGTGTTGGTCATGGTTGTGTGTTAACATGATCAGTGTTGTTTGCTAATGTATTCAATTTAAATGTGTAAGATTAGGGAAGCATTTTTTCTTCAGTTTTATGTTTCAAAGTCGAAACAACAATTGGGTTTTTAATATTTGTGTATGAGCTTCAGCTTGGTCATATATGATGCAATTATCTGCCGCTACAGGTGTGGTGTGGGGCAGAGGATGTCTCTAGAGGATCAGCGAGTGCGCTGGAGTCTTTGCTTTAAACCGAAACAGCGGCTCTGGCGGATTATTTAAAGTTGACGGATGCACTTGGAATCAGCCTTAACAAACTTTTATGATGATACAAAAAAGAGCTAAAGCAAATGTTGTCTTTCCCCTTTATTTTCTTGTCAAAGTGCACCAGAATGCATCGTTTGCATGTTAAAATCACAAAAATTTTCTTCTGGTGGAGGATGCCCCCAGACCCCCCCACAGGGATTTAATTCTTAAACATGTCACCTTTTTCACCTCTTGTGAGTTTGCAGGTCTGATATATATATATATATATATATATATATATATATATATATATATATATATATATATATATATATATATATATATATATATTTGTGTATATATATACATCACCAAAGCCTAAATCAGGAGTAACAAATTAGCCTCAAACAACTGCCACACTCAGCTGTGGTTAAAGCCTTGCCCAAATTCCATCCCCAAAAGCCTGATTCGGGAATAACAACTTAGCCCAAACCAGTACCAACATAATACCCAACTACGGACAACCGAAGCCATCACCAAGACATTACCCACAACATAATACCCAACTATGGATAACGTCATGGCTAATTACCATCACCAAAACCTGAGTCAGGAGTAATAACTTAGCCCCAAACAACTGCCACACCCGACTGCGGATAAAGTCTTGCCCAATTTCCATCTCAAAAACCAAACCCTAACCCCTAACCCTAACCCTAACCCATGCCCGAATCGGTGCCCGAGTCTGTGCCCGAGTCTGTGCCCAAGTCGGTGCCTGTGTCTGTCTCCCTCAGGCACACACCCGGGTACTGACTCGGACAAAGACCCTGGCACTGACTCGGGCACTGACCCTGGCACACACCCTGGCACCAACCCTGGCACAGACCTTGGCACATGCCTGGGCACCGACCCTGGCACACACCCTGGCACACACCTTGGCACCGACCCTGGCACAGACCCTGGCACTGACTTGGGCACCGACCCTGGCAACGACTTGGGCATGCACCCGGGCACCAACTCCGTGCCCATGTCTGTGCATGGAATCTGTGCCCGGGTGAGTGCCCGAGTCGGTGCCAGGGTGTGTGCCAGGGTCTGTGCCAGGCTCGGTGCCCGGGTGTGTGCCCGAGTTGGTGCCCGGGTGTGTGCCCGAGTCGGTGCCCATGTCTGTGCCCGGGTGAGTGCCCGAGTCAGTGCCAGGGTCTGTGCCAGGGTCTGTGCCAGGCTCAGTGCCCGGGTGTGTGCCAGGGTCTGTGCCCGAGTCGGTGCCAGGGTGTGTGCCAGGGTCCGAGTGCCTGAGTCGGTGCCCGTGTCTGTGCCCGGAGTCTGTGCCCGAGACTGTCTCCCTGTCTTGTCTCTCTCCCTGTCTGTCTCCCTAACCCTAAACTAACCCCAAACCTAAAACATAACGCTAAACTTAAGCCTAACCCTTACCGCTACCCTAATAGTAAGCTTGTCCCTAATCCTAACCCTACTCCTAATCTGAACTCTAAACCTAACCCTAAGCATAACCTTAATCCTAAACCTAACCCTAACACACCCTTAGTCCTAAACTCAACCCCAATCCTACAACCCAATTAAAATAAATAAATAAATAAATAAATAAATAAATGTAAAAAAAGTTAAATATATAATATAAATAAATAAATGAATTATAAATAATAAATAAATAAAATTAAATAAAATACAAAATTTAAAAACATTTTGACCTTAACCTTAGCCATAATCCAAATCTCGGGGGAAAAAAAAAAGAAAAGTGGGAGGAGCTTTAAAACTTTGTCCCACCCCCCATCGTGACTCAACCGGTATAGGGGCCGGACCTTCACAGGCCTCCTTCGTGGGTCCCACTTTTATTTAGTGCTTGTGGAAAGCACAGTGTAATGGATGAAGGAGGCCCATTAAAATCAGCAAAACTGCACATCACAGCCTTTCCTTCTCAACACACGTCCCGCTGAGGGTAGACGCGCAGCTGCTTATGATTCACTGGACAGGATAATTATGTGCAGCACTAAACTACTTTATATTCGAGAAAAAGAGAATCATGGTTCTTTTCATTTTACTACTTTAAATGCAAATATCTCAGCAACCGTTGTAGCTATTCGCACATGGTTTTCTTCTACTTACACAACAGAACCCCCTCTTTCTGATGTTCACACACATATAGGCCTTAGGAGCGATTCAAAATTTTTAGACTCTACCATATCCAGGAACACCGGTTCCTAGCAATGACTTGGTCAGACACAACCACTCACGCTCCGAGCCGGGGGGCGGCTACCTCAGTAAAAGCCTGATTACTTCCCGAATCTACTCTTACAGAGTAATGTAAGGAAGGAATCCGCTGACACACGCTTAATCCTAGGAGACACAACCCAGTAGAAGCTTGATGGCTTCCTGAAGGGTTCCAGCTCCTTGTGAGCTGGTTACAGGTAGAGAAGTCATTTGCTGGGTTGCTACCCGACCAGGGCCATCTGGAGGTGACGTATTGCATGGGATCTACCTCCGGACCCCTGGCTTAGCTAGAGGGGACGTGGCCAGACAGCCTGGATGTTATCGAAAGTTACAAGTGAAATAAAAACGAACACGTAATAAAACAAGAGCCGCTGTGTTTTAATGAGTGATCGTGTTGGCCATGATTACGTGTTAACATGATCAGTGTTGTTTGATAATGTATTCAGTTTAGAGATGTAAAACTAGTGAAGCATCTTTTCTTCGGTTTTATGTTTCAAAGTCGTGAAACAACAATTGGGTTTTTAATATTTGCCTATGAGCTTCAGCGTGGTCATATATGATGTAATTATCTGCCGCTGCAGGTGAGGTGTGGGCCAGAGGACGTCTCTAATGTTTTCCGATCAGCGAGTGAACTGGAGTCTTTGCTTTAAACCCGAAACAGTGGCTCTGGCGGATTATTTAGAGTTGATGGATGCAGTTGGGATCAGCCTTAACAAACTTTTATGCTTCATTTACATGTTGAAATCACAAACACTTTCTTCTGGGGGGGAATGTCCCCAGACCTCCTTACAGGGATTTCATTCTGAAACATTTCACCTTTTTCACCTCTTGTGAGTTTGCAGATCTGTACACACCCCTCCAACCCCCTTTACCCTCCTCTACACACCCCTCTACATACCCTTTTAAACCCCTCTACAACCCCTTCTAAACAGGCATATAGGCATCTTTGCTCTACAGCATTTCTTTGCATGTGCTTAACTTTTGCGCATTACTGTGTATTGGCTCCAAAATATTCCAATATATTAATCTTGATTGCATATTTGATGCCTCATTTCTTGATTCCATATTTAAGATCTCCATTCTAAAAGCCAATAGTTGTCCCAATACCCCATATAACACTTGTGCAAACAATCATTCTAATTCCAAACATAGCTGTAAGGTTCATTGATTTGGAACATTCAAATAAGGCCCTAATGATGGAGGCATGCCTTGTCTTAGTTGGAAAAATGATTCAACAGTACCGAAGTCGAAACAGAAGTGTCAAATTATTATGAAAATATTCTTTTGATTTGGAATGTACAAGAACAGTTATTGTACTGTTCCCTATGTAGTTTATTTTTAGAGCCACTAGGTGATGCTATTACATGTATGTTTTAGATGTAGTTATATTGAGTGACCTCTGACCTTGGTAGCAGCCATCTTGTTTTACTCAGTTGATACTGATATTCACATGGTTTAAGCAGCTATCTTCAATCTAACCATCATTGCAATTGTGTATAGAAGCTTTGTTTGTAAGTATCAGTGTGTTTATAAGATGATTATCTTTATCTTATGTTTGTAGTTGATGACCTTATTGAAAGTTACATTTGATTATTAGAAAGATATCCTGTGCAATGGTACATGCGTCTACATCATTATTGTGTATATTAGGATACTATACTCAGCTATCCTTTAAGCAAACTGTTACATTTCTTTTATGTACAGACTTTAGAAACTTAATTCTTCCCTTTTTCTTTTATTTCAGTTTTAGTCTTACACTTTCTAATTTGCAGTGATGGTGCTAATGATCCATCCTTCAAGTCAACCCAGTTGTGGAAGGAGTTTATCTTTCTGCCTAGTTGAACAAGGGGAACTCTTTTATGTTGCAGAAAAGTAAAAAGACATCTTATCAGTGATTGTTGCATCAGTGGATGATATTTCATATTCTACTTTCACCTCAAAATGGCAAAACAGATCAGTGTGCCCATGATCATCATGACACTAAAACAAGTCTGCAGCACGCTTGGCTGCATTAGAGGCTCATACAAAGGTAGAAGCAGCACGGACTAGAGCCGCATATGTACAAAAGGAAACGGAAGTGAGAGTAAAACAAGCTCAAGTACAACCTCAGCTTAAAGTGGAGGAGATTCGTTTAGAGGCTACACTGAAGGCACTCCACCAAGAAAATGCAGTTATCAATGCTTTCAGAAACCTCTGAGCCCAAAACTAACATTCCTGTTCAAGACTTGCAAGAGAAACTGCTCTCTACTCCTGTTCTCACACATACTGAGACACCCCTCAGCTGCCACACCATGCACACCCATGCTGAATCCTTCAAACATTTGGATGGAAACATCACATTTTAACTCTGTATTGCATGATGCACCATCTCTAAGACAAAACATTAAATTGACAAGCCACGCACCCTCACATTGTAATGAGCCCCATACCGCTATCTCAGATGTGTTTGAGCTTAAAAAAAGTTTATTGATAAGCCAGAAAAATATTGGGCATAGAAGTCTACCTCCTGTAATGCTATCGAAGGACTTGATCTTAAGACAACTTTTAGCTGGGTAGACCTAGTCGCAGGCTCTGCTCGGGTGACTCGGGAAACCTTGCGGTGTTAACAAGAGTCATTCTGGTCAGGGCAAGGTAAGTAGCCAGCCTTCCTGGGTCCACTAGGACAGCACGCAGGTGGGTGGTCTGAGGCCAACAGACCTTAAATGGGGTCAAGTCTTCTACCTGGTGATTAGCACCAATCATACACCAGGCCATGGTACACCACACTTGGTAGCAATTAGACAACTCCTATTTTAGGTTTTTGACAACTTGGTTATGACGGCAGGTAAAAATTAGTGGACTCCTACTTATGCTATTCTAGTCAGAGTAATTAAAAAAAACCTTTGGGTTCGGGTTAGTAAATAGATGGACTGTTAGATTTTTATTAAACCAACCTAGATTATTCTTCTTCTTCATCTTTGTACTTTAGCCCACAGCATCCTGGGTATTATGACATCACAGCTTAGGAGGTGGCAGTGTTGGAAACTAGGGTTAGGGTTATCATTCCTGCGCTACCACACGGAGACCAAATTCCTCAGTACCTACAAAGGAAACCTCTACAGTCTCTTCAAGGTGATAAACATTCATTCCTGGAGGCTTCGCTTTAGAAATGTTGTCCTGTTGCCATTAGCTCTGATTGAATGTCTTCAAGTGGTAATGTAACCCTAACCCTAATCTAACACCAATCTAATCCTCCTCTAAAAAAATCCTCCTTTTTCATGGTCAAGTTTTCGTGGCACTACAACAATTCTGAGGTAAGTTTGCTGACTAACTAAACCTCAGGTAACTAGTTGTTACAGTAACGTTAACTCAAATCAAGTTACTTTGTCGGTTAGTAAGTCGAGTGTGTCATGATACATTTTTTTCCTAACATTACCCCATCAAACTTTTCCCAAACTTGGTAAGCTTGTTAGCATGTAAGCTAACGTCATTCAGTTCAGAATGAATCGGAATACTTTTGCTGAGTTTAAGACTAACTCCCACTGCATCCGTATTTCTGTCTGATTTTAATGTCTGTTGTTATCGAAAGTTACAAGTGAAATAAAAACGAACACGTAATAAAACAAGAGCCGCTGTGTATTAATGAGTGATCGTGTTGGCCATGATTACGTGTTAACATGATCAGTGTTGTTTGATAATGTATTCAGTTTAGAGATGTAAAACTAGTGAAGCATCTTTTCTTCGGTTTTATGTTTCAAAGTCGTGAAACAACAATTGGGTTTTTAATATTTGCCTATGAGCTTCAGCTTGGTCATATATGATGTAATTATCTGCCGCTGCAGGTGAGGTGTGGGCCAGAGGACGTCTCTAATGTTTTCCGATCAGCGAGTGAACTGGAGTCTTTGGTTTAAACCCGAAACAGCGGCTCTGGAGGATTATTTAAAGTTGATGGATGCAGTTGGGATCAGCCCTAACAAACTTTTATGATGGAAAAAAAAAGAGCTAAAGCAAATGGTCTCTTTTCCCTTTATTTTCCTGTCAGAGTTCACCAGAATGCTTCATTTACATGTTAAAATCACAAAAACTTTCTTCTGGGGGAGGATGCCCCCAGACCCCCCTACAGGGATGTAATTCGTAAACATCACCTTCACCTCTTGTGACCTTGCAGGTCTGACACACCTCTCTCTCTCTCTCTCTCTCTCTCTATATATATATATATATATATATATATATATATATATATATATATATATGCTACGCTGTTTATGCCTTGTTACAAATAGATCCCTTACAGATTGCTCCCATTATAATAAAGGACAGAATTAACACTGCAAATACACAAATACAGCATTTGAGATGATACTAGGGTTAGGTTTTGGTGAGAGTACAATTATTCCCCCCATCACAATATTATTGCATGGTTGAATAGGGAACCAAGGAAAGTGCACGGGCCGGCGCTTGTTTAGCACGACTATTGTTCCTGTAGCAGACCCTGGCTTGGTGTCTGCTAATTTAACAAATCTAATCAAGTCTAACTCGATTAGTTTTTTCAGTTGGTGGGTCAGGAGCTGATTTTTTTTTTAAGTGATTGTCTTTAGTAATAATTTTATCCGTAGTTGGGTATTTATGGGAAGTTGTCTTCGGGTTAAGCTGTTACTCCTAACCCAGGTTTTGGTGATGGAAATTGGGCAAGACTTTCTGCTGTTGAGTGTGGCAGTTGTTTGAGGCTAATTTGTTACTCCTGATTTAGGCTTTGGTGATGTTAATTAGCCGTAGCTTTATCCGTAGTTGGGTATTACATTGGGGTTAGGGTCAGGGTTAAGGGTTGGGGTTATGGTAAGGGTAAGCGGTTAGGGATAGGGTTATGGTAAGGGTTGGGGGTTAGGGTTTGAGGTTAGGGTTAGGGGATTAAGGTTAGGGTTAGGGGGTTGGGGTTAGGGTTAGAGGAAAATAAAATGTTCTTGTGTGGGCAATTGTCCCTTATGGCACGGGCACACTGTGTTTTTTTTTTTGTGAAAGTGCATGTGCATTACCATGGGGTGGTGGTATAACATCTGCCCTCTGGACCACAAGGTCCCCAGTTCAAGACCCACACCAAACAAAACCTAAAACCACATATAAAATGAAATGTCAAAAAAGGAGGAAAACAAAAGTAGTACACACACACACATATATATATATATATATATAAAAGTAATGAATAAATAAAATAATAATAAATAGATAAAAAAATAAAAATACACAGGCCAAGAGAAAACCAATGAAACAAACACAGTGTGTCTAAAAGAGAAAGAAAGATCTGACCAAGCCAGATCCACACCCCTCTTTATATGTATCTTTCCTGGGGTCCAGGGTTGGAAACTAGGTCCTTCGATTTTATTCATCAAGAAGGTTCAGGAGATATATTGCTTACATAGTTAGGGATTGAGGTTAGAGATTAGGTTTTGGGGGAGGAGAGGAGGGGGGGATGGAGGAGATGAGGGGAAAGGAGGAGGGAAGGGGTCTTGAGATTGAGGGAAGAGGGTTCTGGTTAGGGTTGGGTTAGCCCTAGGTATTAAGGGTAAAGAATTGGGGTTAAGATTAAGGGGTTAAGGTTAGGGTTAAGGGGTTGGGGTTATGGCTCAGGGCCTAGACATTAAGGGGTGAAGGGTTAGGGTTAGGATTAAGGGTTGGAGTTGGTATTACAGGTTAGGGTTAGGACATGGGTTAAGGTTAAGATTAGGGCTAGGGGATTAGAGGTTAGGGTTAGGGGTTAGGGTTTTTAATTATAGAAAAAAGCTCGACAGAATACATAAAATTGGACAAATTGGTAACCAGAATTTAAGTTTTATTTGAAATTGGATGTACTGGGACTAAACATGGTGCCAACAGTTTTCGTGCAAAGTGCTATCAATTATATAAGTGCTATCAATGTAAGTGCTACCCACAGCAAAAAAAAGGTGAAAAAAAGATACCATCACACTCTAAATAAGTAATTTTGTGTTGATAAATCCACACATCATAAAGTGAAAACCTTGTGTGCCCCTTGAATAGTCCCAAGATAGTATAAAAATAATTAATTTCATATATATATATATATATATATATATATATACACACACACACATGAAACCAGTGTATAAAATCTCAGGTCTTAAATCATATATCTCTCCCTCCAAAACGATCCCCACATAATCCCTTGTTCTCATATATTGTCATTAAATCTTGTGTTGAAACCCCGGGGATGTTCAGTTTCTAACTCTCAAATCCAATAAGCTTCCCTCCTCCTTCTCTGTTCCGTGGACCACATCATGTTGGCCTCCAACCCCGAGATCCTCAGGTTGCTTATACCTACTGCTACAAAATGTGTTACCAAATGTGTGTTCCGTGACTGTTTGTGAATGGTATGTGTGTTTTAATCTTTTCTCAGTGCTGTATCTGGTTTCCCCAATGTACCTTTTCCTGCAGTGATTGCATGTAATCATGTAAATCACATTTTTGGTTTTGAGTGTTATTGATTGTGAAATTGGATGACACTTGTTCCCCATCCACAGGATCTTTAGTTGTTGAAAGTGCATAGTTCCAGCAGAAGGCGCCGCTCTCCAACCAGATGTGAACTTGGACCTGACCAGGAGATCGTTGATGTTCTTATTTTTCCGGTAATCTGAAATGGTCCAATATGGTTTAAGTGGTGTGTATTTGTTGTGTTTTCTCGAATTGTTGTTTTAACTTGCTGTTTAAAGTTCTAGATCTTTCTGAAAAGGTTGTGATGATGGGGATGACATCCTTGGGTTCTGGCATCAATCGTGTCTGTAGGTAGGTGAGGGCACTTTTGAAATAGTGTCTCTTCCCACTCCGCCATGTATATGTTGGCATATGCTGGGGCAAATTTCTTACCCATGGCCATTCCTTGGACCTGCAGATATGTCTGGGAATTGAACTCAAAATCATTCCTGGTCAAGTTTATTTCTGATAACTGTAGAAGTTCAGCATCTGGTCGGTCAGGGTCTGGATACCTGTTCAGACATCGTGCCACCGCCTGCAATCCTGCCTCTGTATTAATATTTGTGTATAAGCTTTCTACATCAATGGTGAATAGGAAGGACGAATCTGGAAAGGTCCTGTTCCTAATTTTGTCTTTGAAATCATATGTATCTTTTAAGTAGCTGGTATGTAGTTGTGAGACAGGATTGAGGAAGTGGTCGATGTACTGTGCCACATTATAGGTCTCACTTCCACAATCTGATACTATCGGACGTCCCTGTGGGACCTCAGAGGGGACTGTCCATGTCTGTGGATCCTTGTGAATTTTTGGTAATAAGTAGAATTGTCTAGGTCTAGGGGGATTTGGGCCAATGAGATAATTAAACTGTTTGTTATTGATGTACCCTTTCTGTTTTATATTCTGCAATATGGATATTACTTGTGATTGTGTTTCTTGTTGTAATGAATGTGGGAGTAGAGTGTAATGGTTGGTGTTTTTTAATTGTCTGTTGGCTTCTAATAGGTATTGTTGTTTATCCATAATGACCACTGCAGAACCTTTATCTGCCGGTTTGAGAACAATGTCCTTATTGGTTTGTAATTCTTGAAGGGCTGTGCGTTCTGCAGGCGATAGATTATCTGTCAGGGGATTTAGAGGGTGTGAAAGGTGATTAATGGTTTTAATGTTATGCTGAATCAATTGATTGATGGGTGGGCTAATTTGTTCTGTCTTGGGCTCCCACTTGGATTTGCCTGTGAACTGTAAATGTTCCTTTAATGTTGTATATTGGAAATAATCTAATATTTTGAGTTGTCTATTGCAGGCATGGACATCCCCCCTCAGCTCTCAATCTAAACTAGGTCTAGATTGAGTGGCTTCACTGTGAGATAGCAGCATCATGTCTGGTAAAGGCAAAGGCGGAAGTATTTAGTGAGCCGCGAGAGTCCGTGTTAAGTTTCGGCCGCGGCATCTCGCGGTGTTTGCGGCCCTATTATTTCATTTTTTCCCCTTTATTTCTGTGTCATTTTTTGTCACAAAACAGCTCGGCTTCCCCCGGAAGTTTACAATTTATTACTCGTCACGTTCCCGCCTGAAAAACAAAGAAATGGCGTCTTACAATCAACGGTATGTTAAGAACTGGGTGAAACTGAAATACACCGGTACCGGAGATCCTCCTGACCGGAATCATCTTGGCAAGCTTTTACTACAATCCAGCTGGCTGAACGTACAGGATATTTTTTCCTTCATTAGCCTGCCGAACCGGAAGGAATTTGAAATATGCTTCTGCAGTGAGTGTGCGCTTCACGTGTTTATGGAACTACAGCATTCAAACAAGGAGAAGTGGAAAGACTTTGAAGTCTTCTCTCCAGTCAACACGGACGTTAAAGTACTCTTTGTTAAATTTTGGACTGGGAGGATTATGGATGAGGATGTCGAATTACAGGTGCATCTCAATAAATTAGAATGTCATGAAAAAGTTTATTTATTTCAGTAATTCAACTCGAATTGTGAAACTCGTGTATTAAATAAATTCAATGCACACAGACTGAAGTAGTTTAAGTCTTTGGTTCTTTTAATTGTGATGATTTTGGTTTACATTTAACAAAAACCCACCAATTCACTATCTCAACAAATTAGAATATGGTGACATGCCAATCAGCTAATCAACTCAAAACACCTGCAAAGGTTTCCTGAGCCTTCAAAATGGTCTCTCAGTTTGGTTCACTAGGTAAGCCACAAACATTCATTGCCAAAGAAGCTGGCTGTTCACAGAGTGCTGTATCCAAGCATGTTAACAGAAAGTTGAGTGGAAGGAAAAAGTGTGGAAGAAAAAGATGCACAACCAACCGAGAGAACCACAGCCTTATGAGGATTGTCAAGCAAAATCGATTCAAGAATTTGAGTGAACTTCACAAGGAATGGACTGAGGCTGGGGTCAAGGCATCAAGAGCCACCACACACAGACGTGTCAAGGAATTTGGCTACAGTTGTCGTATTCCTCTTGTTAAGCCACTCCTGAACCACAGACAACGTCAGAGGCGTCTTACCTGGGCTAAGGAGAAGAAGAACTGGACTGTTGCCCAGTGGTCCAAAGTCCTCTTTTCAGATGAGAGCAAGTTTTGTATTTCATTTGGAAACCAAGGTCCTAGAGTCTGGAGGAAGGGTGGAGAAGCTCATAGCCCAAGTTGCTTGAAGTCCAGTGTTAAGTTTCCACAGTCTGTGATGATTTGGGGTGCAATGTCATCTGCTGGTGTTGGTCCATTGTGTTTTTTGAAAACCAAAGTCACTGCATCCATTTACCAAGAAATTTTGGAGCACTTCACGCTTCCTTTTGCTGACCAGCTTTTTGAAGATGCTGATTTAATTTTCCAGCAGGATTTGGCACCTGCCCACACTGCCAAAAGCACCAAAAGTTGGTTAAATGACCATGGTGTTGGTGTGCTTGACTGGCCAGCAAACTCACCACACCTGAACCCCATAGAGAATCTATGGGGTATTGTCAAGAGGAAAATGAGAAACAAGAAACCAAAAAAATGCAGATGAGCTGAAGGCCACTGTCAAAGAAACCTGGGCTTCCATACCACTGTGCCACAAACTGATCACCTCCATGCCGCGCCGAATTGAGGCAGTAATTAAAGCAAAAGGAGCCCCTACCAAGTATTGAGTACATGTACAGTAAATGAACATACTTTCCAGAAGGCCAACAATTCACTAAAAATGTTTTTTTTATTGGTCTTATGAAATATTCTAATTTGTTGCGATAGTGAATTGGTGGGTTTTTGTTAAATGTGAGCCAAAATCATCACAATTAAAAGAACCAAAGACTTAAACTACTTCAGTCTGTGTGCATTGAATTTATTTAATACACGAGTTTCACAATTTGAGTTGAATTACTGAAATAAATGAACTTTTCCACGACATTCTAATTTATTGAGATGCACCTGTATATCTCAAGTGATATTGTGACATTTTGAAACTGGTTGAGAAACCAGTGGACCATTTTGGATTTTGGTACGGAGTCCGGAAATACCAGGTTAAGGTACGGAAAAATGCAAATGGACAGCCTTTCGTTATTCCAAATAGCATTGCACTGGGGCCATACAAAGTCCAAATCATATATCGTGGCCAAATCACGCGCTGCTTTATCTGCCAATCGGAAGAACACCAAGCAAAGGATTGTGGCCTGGTTAAATGTTGGCAATGTGGCCATTTTGGACATAAATCTAAAGAGTGCTCAAACACTGCTTCCTGCACATTGTGTGGGGGAATTGGGGCACACTTTCTTTACATGCCCAAAGTCCTACGCAAACCGTTTAAAAATGAGCGTTACCAAAAATCCACCTGACTTACCGGACCGTCTACAAAGTGAGAACTCCAAGGATAAAGAGCAAGATGGGAAAGCAACTGAACCCAACCAAAGGGAAGAGATGAGCCTCAATGAGGACAAAGAGAAACAAGATAATATGGAATCCACGATAACCCCGGAGCAAGAACATCGAGAAAAAGTGGATTCATCTGGGGACAGTGAGGACAGCGGATCATCGGATAGTAACAGTGAGACGGAGACGTCAGATGAGGACGACACTCCTTCTGATGGAGCATCTGGGAGTAACTTCAGTGAAGACTCCCTTGCTCCTCCTAAGATCTCCAACACGTCATGGCAAAGTCAGAACGGGAACGATGGAGAACGAGATAAAAAGACAAAGACTTCTTCCATATCAGTTGCAGATTTTAGTCTGGCTGAGAACGACTTCGGCTTGCAGATGGAACAAGACTTGAGGAAGAGACGACGACATACACCCTCACCGGACTTGGACAATACTGTGATTAGTAAAAACGAGCAAGGTAAAAAGAAATCTAAATCCTGACCTTGATGTTTCATACGTATGTGTGGCTTAAAATGCTAACATCTTATGTCCTTCTCGGATCTGACTGTTGCTACATGTAACGTTAGAGGTATCCAGTCAAAAAATAACAGAATTAAGAAATTAAATATACTGAGTTGCGAATATCTGGATATAGTATGTGTTCAGGAAACCAGATTAAATAGTCACGATGACGTTAAAGATACTCAGAATTTATGGACTAAAGGCCCTTCAATCTGTTCAATCGGCGGTAGTTTAGCCGACGGTATCGCAATTCTATTTTATAATAATAAATTTAGAATAGTTAAGAGTCGTGAAATAATTCCAGGAAGATTGATGCTTACAGATGTATTTTATGGTACGAAAAAAATTAGAATAATAAATGTATATACAGCTCAAGATACAGTTAGTAAAATCCAACTATTTAAGAAATTAAAAATGTTGATTTGTGTTGGCTTTAACACTTGTGTGTGGAGATTTTAACACAATTACAGATAATATTGACAAAATATCCAATAATACATGTAAGATAAGGAGAGAAGGAGGTTTCCTTAAATCTATCATGAATGAACATAGTTTTAGTGATATTTTTAGGCCTTTATATCCTAGTAAAGTAGACTTTACGAGGTTTGATAAATGTGTAAAACTAGAATTGACAGAATTTATATTGACAGTAATTTGGAAGCTAAATATTATGCAACAAAACTTTTGGTCGATTCAGATCACTTGACCGTTATATCCGGCATCAGTTTTAAAAACGAAGTAAGAATAAATTACTGGAAATTGAATATACAGATCTAAGAAATGTCCCGCACTGATTACGGAAATAAAAGAAGAAATAAATAGGGTTAAAACCTTAGACATTTTTACTACCAATTACTGTGATTTGTGGGAAGTCTTTAAGAATCAGATAAAAAAATTTCTTAAGTATAAATGTTTGTTTTTATAAAAAAATGAAACTTATAAGGGAATTATGAGAGAATACATTAATTTAAAATTGAAAACTACAAAAGACGAACATGATGAAAGTAGCTTGAAAGACTTGAAAAAAGAGATTGAAACGTTTAATAATGAATTTCTATTGAACATTCAAGTTCATGCAGGAATTATAAATGATGAGCCTTTAAATCAAACAAAAGCAATCTCTATATTTAATAAAAGGAAAGAAAGTAAATTTATCAAATCTATCAAAACTGATAATGGCATTATAGTTAAAGATCCTAAGGAAGTTAGAGATGCTATTCGGTGTCTCTGTATGAATATGTATAAATCTATCGAAATAGACGACGACCTTTTAAAAACCTTTCTAAATATAAAACAAAATACTGATTTACCTTCTAAAAGTTTAGGGGATGAAATTAAAGAGGTTGAAGTTGATGCTATTAGACAGTTGAATTTAAAAAAGTCTCCAGGGAGAGATGGCCTCCCGTCTGATTTCTATCATGCATGTGCCCTAGATTTAGCCCAATTACTAACACGTACCTATAACGACGGAATTGCCAGAGGTTATATGCATGATTCTTTTTATGAAGGGGTTTTATCCCTATTATATAAAAAAGGTGACATGCATGACATTAACAACTGGAGACATCTCACCCTGATGAATGTTGACTACAAAATTCTTGCAAAAATTATTATGAATAGACTGAATGAATTTTTAGATATTACAATATCAAAAGAACAAACGTGCAATCAAGGGAAGACTTATGTGGGATAATTTGAATATCCTAAGGGAACTAGTTTTTGATAAAGATGGTGAAAGTTTTATATTGTTGCCTTGGACAAAAAAAAGCCTTTGATTATGTTTCAAGGAAATTTTTGTGGGAAGTTTTGAAAATGTATCAATTCCCTACAAATTTTGTAAATATGATTGAATGCTTATATGTGAAATCAACAGTTGAAGTGAATGTTAACGGTTGTCTGACTGAACCTTTTGAAATTATGCGTGGTGTAAAGCAGGGATGCCCTCTTAGTGTGGCCTTGTACTGTGTTTAATAATATGTTTAATAATATGTAATATTAGTATGTTTAATAATAATAAAATAGAAGACATAATAGAAGAAAGAATCAAGGTTGATGAATAAATTAATATAAAGGGAGTTTCAGGCAGCGCTGCGTGTTGTTGTGAATGGATTTTGACTGCCCTCGTGTGGTCAAGTTTAGCAAATGCACGTTCACCGAATCATAGTTATTTAGAGCCACAGCTCTTATTTATACTAAATAGTTAAAAAGGGGGGAAATCCTTTAAGAAATGTTTATAATTATATATTTCTTGTGTGTTCGAAAATATGTTAAAGGATGACGAGAACCACAACTGCACGACTACAATTTTTTTTTTTTTTAATACAATAATACTATATGTTTTGAAAATAACTTTAAAAAAAAAAAAAAAAAAAAAAAAGGCAGGGGCCCCTGTAAGTATATATGGAGAGAGAGAGAGAGCACTATAATGACATAATGACATCTTCAGTTCTAACATGATGGTTTGATTAAAAGTTTTTAGAAGTCATCTGCTAATACTTCTACACAGTAAATTTTACAGTGTTAAATGAACTCTTTAAGAGTTAAATTTAACACTGGGTCCGAGTGTATTTGGTCCCACTCAGAATTGGTGATTGGACTAACCCTAACCCTAACCCAATGGTTCTTTTAAGAGCCACCCACTTTTTCATGTAAAGAACAAGCCTCTCTCTCTCTCTCTCTCTCTCTCTCTCTCTCTCTCTCTCTCTCTCTCTCTGTGTATGTGGAAGGCAGGGGGGACTTTTGACGCGCCGTTCTCCCGCGAGTGTTTTGCCTTTTGTGCAAGTATAGCGGTCTGCTAAATGCAGAGTTGAATAAATAAAAACAGGGTTGTAATACTGTAAAGGGGGAGGGGAGGGGAGGGGGGGTTTGTTTTATGTGTTTCCAGTGTTGCAAAATGGGGTTATAGCAGCTCAAAAGTTAATCAAGTTAATATTATAGCAGCAGGAAATCTTTCAGATAAATGTTATAGTAGTGAGAAGTCATTCAAAATAAGGCTATAACAGCACAAGGTAGTTCAAATGGATATTATAGCAGCAGAAATTAATTGGAAATAGGGTTATAGCAGTAGGAAGTAATTCACATTACTGTTATAGCAGCAGGATCTCATTCAAAATAGTGTTATAGCAGCACAAAGTCATTTGAAATAGTGTTGTAACAGCACAGAGTACATAAAATGAATGTTATAGCAGCAGGAAATAACTCAAGTTAATGGTATAGCAGTGAGAAATCATTCAAAATAGGATTACAGCAGTAGGAAATCATTCAGATTAATGTTACAGCAGCATAAAGTCATTCAAAATAGGGTGACTGCAGCATGAGGAAATTCAAATCAATATTATAGTACCAGGAATTACTTCAAAATGGGATTATAGGAGCTTGAAGTCATGCAAAACAGCGTTATAGCAGCACAAGGAGATTCAAATCCGTATTATAGCAGCAGAAATCAATTCAAAATATTGCTATAGCAGCATAAAGTCATAAAATAGGGTTATAGCAGCACAAGGTAGTTCAGATGGATATTATAGCAGCAGAAATTAATTGGAAATGGTGTTATAGCGGCATAAAGTCATGCAAAATAGGGTTATAGCAGCAGGAAATAATTCACAGTACTACTATAGCAGCAGGAAAGCAATCAAAATGGTGTTATAGCAGCTCAAAGTCATGCAAAACAGGGTTATAGCAGCACAAGGTAGTTCAAATCCGTATTATAGCAGCAGAAATTAAATCATAATAGGGTTGTAGCAGCATAAAGTCATACAAAATAGGGTTATAGCAGTAGGAAGTAATTTTAAAAAAAGGATTATAGCAGCAGGAAAGCATTCAAAATGGTGTTATAGCAGCACAAAGTCATGCAAAAATAGGGCTATAGCAGCACGAGGCAGTTCAGTGGATATTATAGCAGCAGAAATTGATTAGAAATAGGGTTATAGCAGCACAAGGAGATTCAAATCCGTATTATAGCAGCAGAAATTAATTCAAAATAGGGTTATAGCACGATAAAGTCATGCAAAATAGGGTTATAGCAGTAGGAAGTAGATCAAACTGATGTGATAGCAGCACAAATAAATTCCTAACAGTTTTAGAGCTGCACAATGTCATTCGAAATAATACAGCAGCGGTAAGTAATTCGAATGAATGTCAAAGTATTTCCAAATTGGGTTATAGCCATACTGAAGAAATCAAAATAAGGTTAAAGCACTGTGGCCAAAATAAAGAAATAAAGCCATAGCAGTGCAGAGTACATCAGAACTCATTTATAGCAGCATCGAGTACACCGATCACAATAGAGTAATAGCGGATTGTAGTAAATAGTAACGAGGTGCTAGTTGAATAACAACCAATGGGGTTATAGCTCTGTTGAGTTCATAAGACTGGGGTTGCAGCAGAGTGTATTAAAATAAACACAAGGCTATAGCAGAGCCAGGGTAAAGAGCGTTAGGGTTAGAGAAGAGCCGGGGTCAACGGCGTTAGGGTTAGAGCAGAGCCGGGGTCAACGGCGTTAGGGTTAGAGCAGAGCCGGGGTCAACCGCGTTAGGATTAGAGCAGAGCCGGGGTCAACGGCGTTAGGGTTAGAGCAGAGGCGGGGTCAACAGCGTTAGGGTTAGAGCAGAGCCGGGGTCAACCGCGTTAGGATTAGAGCAGAGCCGGGGTCAACGGCGTTAGGGTTAGAGCAGAGGCGGGGTCAACAGCGTTAGGGTTAGTGCAGAGCCGGGGTCGAAGGCTCGCACCGAGGCCCGTGCTAGCTAGGCTCAGGGACCAATCCGGCAGGGCTGACGAGGAGGAGGAGCGGGCCGATTAGGCCGTAACGAGGCGCGCCCCCTGTGTCCCGGGACTACAAGGGCGGAGGAGCACACGAGGAGCGCCAGCCCGAGTGCCGAAGACCAGATGATGAAAAAAGACCTTGGGAGTCTACGCTGCGGGACTGTCACACGCACTGTGCTTTTCGCAGCCCCAAACGGGCTCTGCTTCAAATACTGCACACACCACTCGGCAGCTGCCAATACATCAGGCTCCTTCACAAGGCTCGCCTTCAACTCGGCCCAGAAGCCTTACAACGGACGTGCCTTTTTTTCGCCCGTTTTTACACGCGACATCGCACGAAATGCGCAGCCCGCCGACTCGAGCACGAGGCGCGCCGTGCATTTTTATTCCCGCCGCACGAGTTTGTCGTTCTTTACCTAGCCATGCCGGCCCTCGAGAGAAACGAGAAAGCCCGTTCTCGTGAAACGTGTGCTTGAACGCTTTGGATCTTGTCTTAGGAGTCTTATTTTCGCCGAGGAACGCCATGAGAAAACACAGTTGCGAGCCGCCACGGAAGCGCATTCATTCAGCGGCGCGCGGATTGAGTCTACAACGTTCTCGTGTCTGCTTTTAAGACCAGCCTCCCGGCCGCGGGGAGGGAGGTTTCTGTGTTACACAGCGCACAGCGTTTGACTCGTTTATTCTGCGTAGCTAATAGAAAGATGGCAGAAGCCGCTCCCGCGCCCGCCACCGCGCCGGCCAAAGCGCCCAAGAAGAAAGCAGTTTCGAGGACAAAGAAAGCAGGTCCTAGCGTTGGCGAGCTCATCGTCAAAGCGGTTTCGTCGTCCAAGGAGAGGAGCGGCGTGTCTCTCGCCGCCCTGAAGAAAGCTTTGGCTGCCGGCGGATACGACGTGGAGAAGAACAACTCCCGCGTCAAGGTCGCCGTCAAGGGTCTTGTAACGAAAGGCACTCTGGTGCAGACCAAAGGGACCGGAGCGTCTGGTTCTTTCAAGCTTAACAAGAAGCAGACCGAAGCCAAGAAGTCCGCAAAGACAGCCGCGCCCAAAGCGAAAAAGCCCGCCGCCAAGAAGCCCGCCGCGGCTAAAAAGCCTAAGAAGGTAGTAGCCAAGAAACCCGCCGCCGCCGCCAAGAAGTCTCCTAAGAAGGCGAAGAAGCCCGCCGCCTCTAAGAAAGTCACCAAGAGCCCCAAGAAGGCGAAAAAGCCCGCGACTCCTAAAAAGGCAGCAAAGAGCCCCAAGAAGACGAAGGCTGTCAAACCCAAGACCGCGAAGCCCAAAGCGGCGAAGGCGAAAAAGGCAGCACCCAAAAAAAAGTAAACCTTTTTGCTTTTGTTCTTTAAACGGCTCTTTTAAGAGCCACCCATATTTTCATTTAAAGAGCAGGAATTCCTTTTTTTTCTTTTAAAGCAAACTTTACTGAATCAATCCAACACTCGTCATAATCATACCTATTTACAGTATAAGGTATAATGTACACGTAGCCATGCAGATGCACGTATCTACACAATATTTGCACTGAAGTAATTCCATATTCTCTTATGACATCAAATGAGGCTCTAATGGCTGATGATGCTTTTAGTAGAGTTGAATTCTGATCGTTATTCCAAAACGTCATTCCTGATTCCTGACAGAGGATGTAGGAATAACATATTAATACATAAATAAATATTAATGATAATAAAAAATACATTGCATGTATAGTTGTATATAGTTTTGTTAGTTTGTGCTTTTGTATGTCTATATATTCCCTTGTCTGTTTTCTCTCTTTCTCTCTCTCACACACACACACACACACACACACACACACACACACGCGCGCGCGCGCGCGCGGGTGGGAGAGGTGTCTCGTAGAAGAGAATGGCGGACTAACGCTGGAATTCGACGGCGTGTTTGTGATTGGTTAAAGTTCCACAGCGATCGTAGCCAATAAGAGAGTGGCCGTTTTGCCTATATCACAGAGAGCTCGGCGCATAGCGTTTATTTCGCAGTTGTTCTTAGAATAGATCTGAGCAGCACAATGAGTGGAAGAGGCAAAACCGGCGGAAAGGCTAGGGCCAAGGCCAAGACTCGTTCATCCAGGGCTGGACTTCAGTTCCCCGTGGGCCGTGTGCACAGGCTTCTGCGTAAAGGTAACTACGCCGAGCGCGTCGGTGCCGGCGCTCCGGTCTACCTGGCCGCCGTGCTGGAGTATCTGACTGCTGAGATCCTGGAGTTGGCCGGCAACGCCGCCCGTGACAACAAGAAGACTCGTATCATTCCCCGCCACTTGCAGCTCGCCGTGCGTAACGATGAGGAACTGAACAAACTGCTCGGCGGAGTGACTATCGCCCAGGGTGGTGTGTTGCCTAACATCCAGGCTGTGCTTTTGCCCAAAAAGACCGAGAAGGCCGTCAAGACCAAGTAAATTCGCCCACTGTTGCGTTTGTCAGTACCCAAAGGCTCTTTTCAGAGCCACCCATCTCTTCATAAAAAGTGCAATTTTATTCCTCTTTTGTTAATACTGAAAGTGTGCACTATAAAGTCAGCATGTATAAAATCAGGACATGAGCATTCTAGTCTGCTAGTAACTATATTTTAGAACATATTTCTGTGTGTAATGGCACCAATAACAACAGTAATTAGCGTGCCAGCTAAATGAAATCTGAAGGGTGAAAATAGTTTTTGACTGCGGCATGTGTGTTACTAGTGAATGGCAGAGAACAAAACACCGTGCTAGAGAGAGCGCCAATAGAATAGGGGCGGGCGGCTTGTGTTTCGAACTGTGCCGGTGGCAGAAGGAATAGTCATCAGGTGACGTCACACGTTCTATCCAATATCAGACGAGTGGCTTCGAGACGCCCAATCGGCGCAGGGCGGCGTTAGGGCTTAAAAAGCCAGCGTTCGCTACCACCGTTCATTCTGTTTTTCATCCTCGAAGTGCAGATCTCGACGCTATGGCAAGAACCAAGCAGACCGCCCGTAAGTCCACCGGAGGCAAGGCGCCTAGGATTTAGGCGCCTAGGATCCATTTCATAATAGTAAATGATTTGAAAGTGCTTGAGATTGAAGGGGTTAAGAATCCAGTGTCTGGAAGTTGTATTAGGGATACAATTATTCAAGTCACTGGGGATAATCTTGGCTTGCACAGCTTGTTTGGGTTTCTTGAGTCATTTGGGGCTCGATATAGCTGTCGTTTCTGTCTTCTTGAGAAACATCACTTTCAGTCGGTGTTCTGTGAAGACAACCCTGAGGTTGTACTAAGAACAGCTGAGATGCATGCTCTGCACTGTGAAACTTTAAAAACTGATTGTACACTACCTCATGTTTATGGTGTCAAATGTACATGTTTGTTGAATTCACTCATGTATTTCAACACAGCCAACAGTGTCGCTGTGGATATAATGCACGACATTCTAGAGGTAAAACTTGTTCTGCAGTACATTCAGCATAATTTTCTGAGCACTGATGATCTCGCTGGTAGGGTACATGCTTTTGACTATGGTTACAATCAGCAGAGGAACCATCCTCCAATGGTCAAATTGTTTGATGGAAGCAACGATTTGGGTTTAAATGCCATCCAATCTTGGTGCTTGTTGTGAAACATGCCCCTATTATTTAGTGATTTAGTGCAAAGAGATGATAAACACTGGCATCTTTTGATTTTACTTTTGCAAATTGTTAATATCGTATTTTCACCAGTCTTAACAGAAGGCATGACCATTTATCTTAAACATTTAATAATTGAACATCACCAGCTATTCAAAAAATTACTTCCTGAAAGAAGTCTTTTGCCAAAGCATCATATAATGATCCATTACCCACAGTGTATAAGAAAAATTGGACCAATTCTGCACATGTGGTGTATGCATTATGAAGCTAAACATACATTTTTTTAAAACACAATTAAAAAGTTTCAAAAACATCACCAAAACACTAGCCAAAAAGCACCAGTTTTGTACTGCGATGCACTGGGAGTCTTTTAGCCAGTACAGATCGTCTCTTGGCCCAGGGAAGATGGTAGAACTCAGTGAACTTAAAGCTGGACAAGAAATTGCTTCCAAACTAGGAGTGGTAATGTCAGATGTTGTCTATTCTGTAAAGTGGATCAAACACCATGGCACAGAGTATCGCCCTGACTTTATTATCTGTACAGAAGTAGCATGTGAGATGCCAGAGTTTTGTAAGATCAAGACTATTGCTGTGAAAGGTGAAAATGTGCTGTTGTGTGGAACACTGATGGAAACTGTATGTTTTGATGACCATTACTATGCTTTTACAGTCAGACTGCATCCAGACAGAGTTTTTAAGGTAGTGAATGTTAATGAGCTGTGTTATTTCAAACCATTTGATCTTCAGATGAAATATGGTACAACAGATTCTGCACTGCATGTAGTGCCATATTGCCATTTAATGCAGACATGATGTATTTTTGTGTATTTGAATGTTTCCTGAGCCTGACTCTTGTTTTAATAAATGTTTCAAATGTGACATTGTTGAAGTTGTTTTCTTTGTTTTGAAAACATGTTTTAAGAGTTCATTTGACATTGTAGAAGAGTAATTGAGCTAGAATAGATAAATACGAGCTGTGGCTCTAAATAACTATGATTCGGTGAACGTGCATTTGCTAAACTTGACCACACGAGGGCAGTCAAAATCCATCCACTACAACACGCAGCGCTGCCTGAAACTCCCTTTATATTAATTTATTCATCAACCTTGATTCTTTATTCTATTATGTCTTCTATTTTATTATTATTAAACATACTAATGTTACATATTATTAAACATATTATTAAACACAGTACAAGGCCACACTAAGAGGGCACCCCTGCTTTACACCACGCATAATTTCAAAAGGTTCAGTCAGACAACCGTTAACATTCACTTCAACTGTTGATTTCACATATAAGCATTCAATCATATTTACAAAATTTGTAGGGAATTGATACATTTTCAAAACTTCCCACAAAAATTTCCTTGAAACATAATCATAGGCTTTTTTTTGTCCAAGGCAACAATATAAAACTTTCACCATCTTTATCAAAAACTAGTTCCCTTAGGATATTCAAGTTATCCCACATAAGTCTTCCCTTGATTGCACATGTTTGTTCTTTGGATATCATAATGTCTAAGAAATCATTCAGTCTATTCATAATTTTTGCAAGAATTTTGTAGTCAACATTCATCAGAAGATTTCCTGCTGCTATAATATTAACTTGATTAACTTTTGAGCTGCTATAACCCCATTTTGCAACACTGGGAACACATAAAACAAACCCCCCCCCTCTACAGTACTACAACCCTGTTTTTATTTATTCAACTCTGCATTTAGCAGACCGCTATACTTGCACAAAAGGCAAAACAATCACGGAAGAACGGCGCGTCTTAAGTCCCTCCTGCCTTCCACACACACAGAGAGAGAGAGAGAGCGAGAAAAAGAGAAGCTTGCTCTTTACATGAAAAAGTGGGTGGCTCTTAAAAGAGCCGTTGGGTTGATGAAGACGGCGGTAACGGGCTTTACTTGGAACTGGTGTACTTTGTCACGGCCTTTGTGCCTTCGGACACGGCGTGCTTGGCCAGCTCGCCGGGAAGCAACAGGCGCACAGCGGTCTGGATCTCCCTGGAGGTAATGGTGGAGCGCTTGTTGTAGTGAGCCAGACGAGAGGACTCACCGGCGATGCGCTCGAAAATGTCATTCACGAAGGAGTTCATGATGCCCATGGCTTTAGACGAAATGCCGGTATCAGGGTGCACCTGCTTCAGAACCTTGTACACGTAGATGGCATAGCTCTCCTTCCTGGACTTTCTGCGCTTCTTGCCTCCTTTGCCGGCCGTCTTGGTCACGGCTTTCTTGGATCCCTTCTTGGGCGCGGCCTTAGCTGGATCGGGCATGATGCTGCTTCTCAAGTAGATAGCGAGAGAATGACTAGCGCCCGCCTCGCGGCGTCTCTATTTACACACCGACATTGTAATTATGCGCAAGGCAAAAACGGTTTATTATAGGTCAAAATTGCAAACCTCCTCCTACAGGGCGCCTCCTACTGCTCCGCCCTCTTCCTCTTACTCCTCCTCCTCCTCCCCGCAACGCTTTGTTTCCCTTCCCGCCGTTTTACATTCACAACAATGTGCACTATGAAAAAACGGGGGGGGGGGGGGGGGGGGAGAGATCCATATATATTCCTATTAAAACCGTCTTCTAACGCATTTTACACACACACACATTATAATAGTAATATATTACATATGCTTATGTATGTGTGTGTGTATATGTGTCTGTATCCATGTATGAAAATAAATATAAAAATGGATTGTGCATTTTTTCATGTATTTATATAGATATTATTATCTACTATCTACGCTACATATGTACAGCGTTTGACGCTTTCAGTTTCATAAAATAAAAAGGCGTTTCACACACAAGGAACAGCTCTTTTTTTGGACATTTGGGTGGCTCTTAAAAGAGCCGTTGTATTCGCGTTGTTCGATGTTTGAGAGTTTAACCGCCGAAGCCATACAGAGTGCGTCCCTGGCGTTTCAGCGCGTACACCACATCCATGGCGGTGACGGTCTTCCTCTTGGCATGCTCGGTGTAGGTGACGGCGTCGCGGATCACGTTCTCAAGGAACACTTTCAGCACACCACGAGTCTCTTCATAGATCAGGCCGGAAATACGCTTAACACCGCCACGGCGGGCCAGACGGCGAATAGCCGGCTTGGTGATTCCCTGGATGTTATCGCGAAGAACCTTGCGGTGACGCTTTGCGCCTCCTTTGCCGAGTCCCTTACCGCCTTTTCCTCTGCCAGACATGATGCTGCTCTCTCGAAATCAAGCTGCTTAATAAAACTGCCCGCGCAGCGCCCCCCTATTTATCCGCACTCTACAGGACCTGGTTGAGAGCAGGCGAGGAGGCGGGCCTAAGACCAACGATCACTCAGTAGAACCCATTCAAAAAGAAAAAGAACGCCACATCTTTTCACCTACTAGCGTCTTCTTCTTCCTCATTCTCTCTACACACACAAACATTATTATTACTATTATTAGTACTAATGTTTTCCCCCCCCCATCAGTAGTAGTAGTGGAACATAATAGTACATCATTTTGTGTAAAACGTACATAGTAAAACATACAGCACTCTGTGTTTGTACAACACACACATTCATTTTTCAAACACAAGGTGTTCCTTTTGAGCACGTCAGTGGGCTCGAGGCCCGTATACTAAACTCCTAGATCCACTACAACTACAGGTCACACATAGCAGCACAACTCCTTATTAGTAGGCCCAGCATTCAGCTGATCACCAACACTGTCTGTGTACACTTTTAAGCGAGCCCACATTCTACCACACAAGCAGGTCGCCCACAAAAGACAATAACTTTTCTGACTGGCAAGCAGCACAGAAAGGAATGCAAAGACAACTCTCAGGCCTTGCTTTATCAGCTCTCTCAAATGCACAATATAATGGACTCGCTAAGGTACAGTGTCTAAGTTAGCTACATTCTCTCAAACATTAACCTCATTCTTAAACTCCAAGTGCTATTCACAAGGAAAGCATATGCACTTTACCGTTTGTGCACGAGAAGCTAACATACAAAACATCACACACGTGTGTCAAAACAAAGTCAGTGTTATTCTGAACACACTTAGCACTGTCTAATCACAGGCCTTTTCTTGTCTATAAACACAGTGCTCACGGTAAATTGGAATTTGCGGCCCATCATTTTTGCGATCTGTGTTAGAGTCAACGTATGCACTCTGTTTTGCACATAATGTCACAGAGCAACCAAAACCGTGCCTCCATAATGACAGCTGAGCTTAAGGATTTGCAAAATATGTTTTAGCATTAGGATTTGGAAACAAAACCAGGATAAATTCAATAGTCCTGATGCTATAGTTATAGCAATGTGTAATGTCCAAGAAGCACAAAAAGGGTCTGATTCCTTGTTCACTATCTTGTACTTGGCCAATAAAACCACTATGAACTATGATTCTGATAGTTGTGCGCCTTTAACTCACTGTGTAAAAAATTATGTAAGCTATAAAGAACACTTTTCATTGCGTCTTTAATTACTTCATTATTATTATTAGTAGTAGTAGTAGTCATAGAAGTAGTAGTAGAAGCAGCTCAGATTGCATCAAATGGAGGCAGATAATTGTGATATATAATAATAGTAGCAATGATATATAGTTATGACAATATGTAATTAAGAATCAGCATCATGTTCTTTCAGCTGCCCCCCATTGATTCGGCACATGTTTTACACTACAAGCCCTTCCTGACACAATCCTCCTGTTTTTTCCTGGCTTGGGACCAGCACTAAGAGTACAGTGGTCGGGTTGGTCCTCTGCTCGGGAATCAAACCAAGGCTGCAGTGCTGAAAGCACAGGAGCTTAGCCTAGCCACTAGACCACTAGGGGAACAACTAACAAACAACTATCATAACAAATACTAATACATTACATTTCAAATTATGTAATAGCTAATAGTAGTAGTAGAGAGAAGAAGCTTTATACATTACATCACAGTGAAAGCGTTTTTTTTAAATGTTAAGAACCACCGAGCTACATCCCCAATAAAAAGCTTTCACATATCCCAGCTTGGCAGGAAGCTGAGGTCAGACATGATACCGCAACCCTGGAGCATAGGGTTAAAGGCCTTGCTCAAGGGCACCGCACTGGTAGCTTAGCAAAGCTGAGGCTTGAATCACCAACCTTCCGAGCAGCAACCCAGAGCCTTAACCGTTAAGCCACTGCTGCTGTATGCTGCTTTATGCTGCCTTATGCTGCCTAACGCTGCTGTGTGTACTAGTAGCAGTAGTAGTAGGATTGTTGCTGTTGTCTTGTTTGTCATCATGCTTTAATATATTTTCTAACACGCAACAAATATAGCACGGAGAAACATTTCTTAAAGGATTTCCCCACACATTTTTAAAAACATTTAATTTAATTACATTTTTTTTTAGCCATTTACTGTAAATGTAGACTTATAAGCTGTTGCTAAATTACAATGATTCAGGCAACATGAACTTCATAAACGTGTCCGCACGAGGGCAGTCAAGATCCATCCACAACAACAGCCTGCCTGAAACTCCCTTTATATTAATTTATTCATCAACCTTAATTCTTTCTTCTATAATTTCTTCTATTTTATTATTATTATTATTATTATTATTATTATTATTAGTAGTAGTAGTAGGATTAGCAGATGACTTCTAAAAACTTTTAATCAAACCATCATGCTAGAACTCATGATGTCATTATAGTGCTCTCTCTCTCTCTCTCTCTCTCTCTCTCTCTCTCTCTCTCTCTCTCCATATATACTTACAGGGGCCCTGACTTTTAAAAAAAATTTTTTTTAGTTATTTTCAAAATAAATAGTATTATTGTATTAAAGGGGATGGGGGGATAGATAAAGTGCAGTTGTTGTTGTCCTCATCCTTTAACATATTTTCTAACAGCCAACATCATTGAGAAACCTTTCTTGAAGGATTATTTCCCCCCTTTTTAGTTATGTACTGTAAATATAGACTTACAAGCTGTTGTTCTAAATAACTATGATTCGGGCAACATGCACTTCATAAGCGGGTCCGCACGAGGGCAGTCAAGATCCATCCACAACAACACGCAGCGCTGCCTGAAACTCCCTTTATATTAATTTATTCATCAACCTTGATTCTTTCTTCTATTATGTCTTCGATTTTATTATTATTATTATTATTATTATTATTATTAGTAGTAGTAGTAGTATTAGTAGTAGTAGTAGTAATAGTTATAGTAGTAGTAGAAGGATTAGCAGATGACTTCTAAAAACTTTTAATCAAACCATCATGCTAGAACTCATGATGTCATTATGTCATTATAGTGCTCTCTCTCTCTCTCTCTCTCTCTCTCTCGCTCTCTCTCTCTCTCTCTCCATATATACTTACAGGGGCCCCTGACATTTTTTTTTTAGTTATTTTCAAAACAAATAGTATTATTGTATTTTAAAAAAAATGTAGTCGTGCAGTTGTGGTTCTCGTCATTCTTTAACATATTTTTGAACACTCAAGAAATATATAATTATAAACATTTCTTAAAGGATTTCCCCCTTTTTACTATTTAGTATAAATAAGAGCTGTGACTCTAAATAACTGTGATTCGGGCAACGTGCATTTGCTAAACTTGACCACACGAGGGCAGTCAAAATCCATCCACAACAACACGCAGCGCTGCCTGAAACTCTCTTTATTATTTTTTTTCCCCCATCAACCATTATTCTTTCTTCTATTTTATTTGTTTTTATTAGTAGTATTATTATTATAAGTAGTAGTAGTAGGATTAGCAAATTAATTCTAAAAACTGTCAATCAAGCTAGAACACATGATGTCATTATGATGCACTGTTGCGCTCTCTCTCTCTCACCCCATATAGACTTATACTTTAAGTATAAAGACTTTATTTTTTTACATGTATATATACTTCAAGACTGCTACGAGCTTATTTCATTTTTTCCCCCCTTAACACTAATATAGCCTTATTCTCCATTTACTCAGCAAGGCTATAACTTTCTTTCCAGTTACTCTCCTTAATTTCAGTAACTTCATCGTTGAAACCTACAATCAAAATATCTCCAAAGGTCTGGTCTAACCCGAACTCTCTACTCGAAATCATGTCTCTAGAACACAGGCTCTGAACCCTTTTCTAACACATTTCGTTGTCTACAACACCCGCCTCAGCTCGTGCAGGCCGCTTAATTGGCCGATGGCTCGAATCGGGTGAGTTTGGCACAGGTTCTAATCGAACGTCCTCGACCTGTCTCTAATATCTTTCTTACCAGTTCAGCTTTATCACCACCCCAAGAAAGCACTGCGTGTTAGTTTTGTTTAGGGTCAGTATCTCAGCTTCGAATACATTATTTTCTTCTCTAATGTACTGGGTTCATAATGAAACTGCCATACTCGTTCATGAGCACCAACGTTCATGAGCACCAACATTCATGGCATTCTCATCACTGCTCCTATGTAACTTAATGTGTTCCGTAGGTGGCCTCATCTATTTCACTCGAGAATATCCACAAATAGGGAACAAGAGTACAAAGACAAAGGCGATGTAAACATTATTACATTACGACAATAATCATAAAGGGGAAAAAGGAGAGACATTAATATTATCTAAAGTTTCTTATCCCACTCTTGACTAACTACTACAAATATAGACTTATAAACACCGCCATGAAATGCTTAATAACAGAATCCTGCTTCTTGGAAAGTGCCGTTCCCGAGTTTGGACACACGAGGGCAGTCATGCTCCATCCAGCACAAAACACAACGCCGCCTGAAACAGAAGGTAGGTATTGGGAATTTTATACAGACAGAGCTCATCAGCGTTGTTATTGTGCATTATATTATTTTGGCATAACAAGGACAATACACGGATCTTTTGAAATAATTATAATAATAACAATAATGGCATTATTATTATTATTATTATTATTATTATTATTATTATTATCAACTACTTTTTACTTTTTATCCAGATATCTGTAAAGCTGCTTTGTGACAAAGTCCATTGTTAAAAACTCTATAGAAACAAAGATTTTGATAAAGACACACCAATGATTAAATACAACTCCGTTCAAATTAATGCAAGAAGCGTGCTCAGAAACCACAACATTTATAAGCTGATGATTCTAAGCGGCGTCATAAAGGGAAAAACTATCAATCAAACCATCAGAATAGTTCTACACCTCTGAACATGACGTCATAAAAGATCTTCACTGATGGTTTACTGCTCCAATTTCACTATATTGATGTCTGTGCTGGGGAGACAGAGCGAGAGAGCTCCATGTCTAATTACGTAATATTCATAGAAACAAATTATACACACATATATACATATATGTTTTTTTTCCATCCCTTTACCACGTTATAAGTATTTAAATAACCAAGGAACGAAGACTTGCTAATTTTTTTGAGACACTGAGGGGGCTCTTAAAAGAGCCTTTGTGTATATTAGACAAAGTCGTCCTTTAAGCGCGCTCTCCGCGAATACGGCGGGCCAGCTGAATATCCTTGGGCATGATGGTCACTCTCTTGGCGTGGATGGCGCACAGGTTGGTGTCCTCGAACAGACCGACCAGGTATGCCTCGCTCGCCTCTTGTAGGGCCATGACGGCCGAACTCTGGAAACGCAAATCGGTCTTAAAGTCCTGAGCGATTTCTCTCACCAGACGCTGGAAGGGAAGCTTGCGGATGAGCAGCTCAGTAGACTTCTGGTAACGGCGAATCTCTCTCAGAGCCACGGTACCGGGCCTGTAACGGTGAGGTTTCTTCACGCCGCCGGTAGCCGGGGCGCTTTTGCGGGCAGCTTTAGTGGCGAGCTGCTTCCTAGGCGCCTTGCCTCCGGTGGACTTACGGGCGGTCTGCTTGGTTCTTGCCATAGCGTCGAGATCTGCACTTCGAGGATGAAAAACAGAATGAACGGTGGTAGCGAACGCTGGCTTTTTAAGCCCTAACGCCGCCCTGCGCCGATTGGGCGTCTCGAAGCCACTCGTCTGACATTGGATAGAACGTGTGACGTCACCTGATGACTATTCCTTCTGCCACCGGCACAGTTCGAAACACAAGCCGCCCGCCCCTATTCTATTGGCGCTCTCTCTAGCACGGTGTTTTGTTCTCTGCCATTCACTAGTAACACACATGCCGCAGTCAAAAACTATTTTCACCCTTCAGATTTCATTTAGCTGGCACGCTAATTACTATTGTTATTGGTGCCATTACACACAGAAATATGTTCTAAAATATAGTTACTAGCAGACTAGAATGCTCATGTCCTGATTTTATACATGCTGACTTTATAGTGCACACTTTCATTATTAACAAAAGAGGAATAAAATTGCACTTTTTATGAAGAGATGGGTGGCTCTGAAAAGAGCCTTCGGGTACTGACAAACGCAACAGTGGGCGAATTTACTTGGTCTTGACGGCCTTCTCGGTCTTTTTGGGCAAAAGCACAGCCTGGATGTTAGGCAACACACCACCCTGGGCGATAGTCACTCCGCCGAGCAGTTTGTTCAGTTCCTCATCGTTACGCACGGCGAGCTGCAAGTGGCGGGGAATGATACGAGTCTTCTTGTTGTCACGGGCGGCGTTGCCGGCCAACTCCAGGATCTCAGCAGTCAGATACTCCAGCACGGCGGCCAGGTAGACCGGAGCGCCGGCACCGACGCGCTCGGCGTAGTTACCTTTACGCAGAAGCCTGTGCACACGGCCCACGGGGAACTGAAGTCCAGCCCTGGATGAACGAGTCTTGGCCTTGGCCCTAGCCTTTCCGCCGGTTTTGCCTCTTCCACTCATTGTGCTGCTCAGATCTGTTCTAAGAACAACTGCGAAATAAACGCTATGCGCCGAGCTCTCTGTGATATAGGCAAAACGGCCACTCTCTTATTGGCTACGATCGCTGTGGAACTTTAACCAATCACAAACACGCCGTCGAATTCCAGCGTTAGTCCGCCATTCTCTTCTACGAGACACCTCTCCCACCCGCGCGCGCGCGCGCGCGCGTGTGTGTGTGTGTGTGTGTGTGTGTGTGTGTGTGTGTGAGAGAGAGAGAAAGAGAGAAAACAGACAAGGGAATATATAGACATACAAAAGCACAAACTAACAAAACTATATACAACTATACATGCAATGTATTTTTTATTATCATTAATATTTATTTATGTATTAATATGTTATTCCTACATCCTCTGTCAGGAATCAGGAATGACGTTTTGGAATAACGATCAGAATTCAACTCTACTAAAAGCATCATCAGCCATTAGAGCCTCATTTGATGTCATAAGAGAATATGGAATTACTTCAGTGCAAATATTGTGTAGATACGTGCATCTGCATGGCTACGTGTACATTATACCTTATACTGTAAATAGGTATGATTATGACGAGTGTTGGATTGATTCAGTAAAGTTTGCTTTAAAAGAAAAAAAAGGAATTCCTGCTCTTTAAATGAAAATATGGGTGGCTCTTAAAAGAGCCGTTTAAAGAACAAAAGCAAAAAGGTTTACTTTTTTTTGGGTGCTGCCTTTTTCGCCTTCGCCGCTTTGGGCTTCGCGGTCTTGGGCTTGACAGCCTTCGTCTTCTTGGGGCTCTTTGCTGCCTTTTTAGGAGTCGCGGGCTTTTTCGCCTTCTTGGGGCTCTTGGTGACTTTCTTAGAGGCGGCGGGCTTCTTCGCCTTCTTAGGAGACTTCTTGGCGGCGGCGGCGGGTTTCTTGGCTACTACCTTCTTAGGCTTTTTAGCCGCGGCGGGCTTCTTGGCGGCGGGCTTTTTCGCTTTGGGCGCGGCTTTCTTTGCGGACTTCTTGGCTTCGGTCTGCTTCTTGTTAAGCTTGAAAGAACCAGACGCTCCGGTCCCTTTGGTCTGCACCAGAGTGCCTTTCGTTACAAGACCCTTGACGGCGACCTTGACGCGGGAGTTGTTCTTCTCCACGTCGTATCCGCCGGCAGCCAAAGCTTTCTTCAGGGCGGCGAGAGACACGCCGCTCCTCTCCTTGGACGACGAAACCGCTTTGACGATGAGCTCGCCAACGCTAGGACCTGCTTTCTTTGTCCTCGAAACTGCTTTCTTCTTGGGCGCTTTGGCCGGCGCGGTGGCGGGCGCGGGAGCGGCTTCTGCCATCTTTCTATTAGCTACGCAGAATAAACGAGTCAAACGCTGTGCGCTGTGTAACACAGAAACCTCCCTCCCCGCGGCCGGGAGGCTGGTCTTAAAAGCAGACACGAGAACGTTGTAGACTCAATCCGCGCGCCGCTGAATGAATGCGCTTCCGTGGCGGCTCGCAACTGTGTTTTCTCATGGCGTTCCTCGGCGAAAATAAGACTCCTAAGACAAGATCCAAAGCGTTCAAGCACACGTTTCACGAGAACGGGCTTTCTCGTTTCTCTCGAGGGCCGGCATGGCTAGGTAAAGAACGACAAACTCGTGCGGCGGGAATAAAAATGCACGGCGCGCCTCGTGCTCGAGTCGGCGGGCTGCGCATTTCGTGCGATGTCGCGTGTAAAAACGGGCGAAAAAAAGGCACGTCCGTTGTAAGGCTTCTGGGCCGAGTTGAAGGCGAGCCTTGTGAAGGAGCCTGATGTATTGGCAGCTGCCGAGTGGTGTGTGCAGTATTTGAAGCAGAGCCCGTTTGGGGCTGCGAAAAGCACAGTGCGTGTGACAGTCCCGCAGCGTCGACTCCCAAGGTCTTTTTTCATCATCTGGTCTTCGGCACTCGGGCTGGCGCTCCTCGTGTGCTCCTCCGCCCTTGTAGTCCCGGGACACAGGGGGCGCGCCTCGTTACGGCCTAATCGGCCCGCTCCTCCTCCTCGTCAGCCCTGCCGGATTGGTCCCTGAGCCTAGCTAGCATGGGCCTCGGTGCGAGCCTTCGACCCCGGCTCTGCACTAACCCTAACGCTGTTGACCCCGCCTCTGCTCTAACCCTAACGCCGTTGACCCCGGCTCTGCTCTAATCCTAACGCGGTTGACCCCGGCTCTGCTCTAACCCTAACGCTGTTGACCCCGCCTCTGCTCTAACCCTAACGCCGTTGACCCCGGCTCTGCTCTAATCCTAACGCGGTTGACCCCGGCTCTGCTCTAACCCTAACGCCGTTGACCCCGGCTCTGCTCTAACCCTAACGCCGTTGACCCCGGCTCTTCTCTAACCCTAACGCTCTTTACCCTGGCTCTGCTATAGCCTTGTGTTTATTTTAATACACTCTGCTGCAACCCCAGTCTTATGAACTCAACAGAGCTATAACCCCATTGGTTGTTATTCAACTAGCACCTCGTTACTATTTACTACAATCCGCTATTACTCTATTGTGATCGGTGTACTCGATGCTGCTATAAATGAGTTCTGATGTACTCTGCACTGCTATGGCTTTATTTCTTTATTTTGGCCACAGTGCTTTAACCTTATTTTGATTTCTTCAGTATGGCTATAACCCAATTTGGAAATACTTTGACATTCATTCGAATTACTTACCGCTGCTGTATTATTTCGAATGACATTGTGCAGCTCTAAAACTGTTAGGAATTTATTTGTGCTGCTATCACATCAGTTTGATCTACTTCCTACTGCTATAACCCTATTTTGCATGACTTTATCGTGCTATAACCCTATTTTGAATTAATTTCTGCTGCTATAATACGGATTTGAATCTCCTTGTGCTGCTATAACCCTATTTCTAATCAATTTCTGCTGCTATAATATCCACTGAACTGCCTCGTGCTGCTATAGCCCTATTTTGCATGACTTTGTGCTGCTATAACACCATTTTGAATGCTTTCCTGCTGCTATAATCCTTTTTTTAAAATTACTTCCTACTGCTATAACCCTATTTTGTATGACTTTATGCTGCTACAACCCTATTATGATTTAATTTCTGCTGCTATAATACGGATTTGAACTACCTTGTGCTGCTATAACCCTGTTTTGCATGACTTTGAGCTGCTATAACACCATTTTGATTGCTTTCCTGCTGCTATAGTAGTACTGTGAATTATTTCCTGCTGCTATAACCCTATTTTGCATGACTTTATGCCGCTATAACACCATTTCCAATTAATTTCTGCTGCTATAATATCCATCTGAACTACCTTGTGCTGCTATAACCCTATTTTATGACTTTATGCTGCTATAGCAATATTTTGAATTGATTTCTGCTGCTATAATACGGATTTGAATCTCCTTGTGCTGCTATAACGCTGTTTTGCATGACTTCAAGCTCCTATAATCCCATTTTGAAGTAATTCCTGGTACTATAATATTGATTTGAATTTCCTCATGCTGCAGTCACCCTATTTTGAATGACTTTATGCTGCTGTAACATTAATCTGAATGATTTCCTACTGCTGTAATCCTATTTTGAATGATTTCTCACTGCTATACCATTAACTTGAGTTATTTCCTGCTGCTATAACATTCATTTTATGTACTCTGTGCTGTTACAACACTATTTCAAATGACTTTGTGCTGCTATAACACTATTTTGAATGAGATCCTGCTGCTATAACAGTAATGTGAATTACTTCCTACTGCTATAACCCTATTTCCAATTAATTTCTGCTGCTATAATATCCATTTGAACTACCTTGTGCTGTTATAGCCTTATTTTGAATGACTTCTCACTACTATAACATTTATCTGAAAGATTTCCTGCTGCTATAATATTAACTTGATTAACTTTTGAGCTGCTATAACCCCATTTTGCAACACTGGAAACACATAAAACAAACCCCCCCTCCCCTCCCCTCCCCCTTTACAGTATTACAACCCTGTTTTTATTTATTCAACTCTGCATTTAGCAGACCGCTATACTTGCAGAAAAGGCAAAACACTCGCGGGAGAACGGCGCGTCAAAAGTCCCCCCTGCCTTCCACATACACAGAGAGAGAGAGAGAGAGAGAGAGAGAGAGAGAGAGAGAGAGAGAGAGAGAGAGAGAGAGAGAGAGAGAGAGAGAGAGAGGGGCTTGTTCTTTACATGAAAAAGTGGGTGGCTCTTAAAAGAACCATTGGGTTAGGGTTAGGGTTAGTCCAATCACCAATTCAGAGTGGGACCAAATACACTCGGACCCAGTGTTAAATTTAACTCTTAAAGAGTTCATTTAACACTGTAAAATTTACTGTGTAGAAGTATTAGCAGATGACTTCTAAAAACTTTTAATCAAACCATCATGTTAGAACTGAAGATGTCATTATGTCATTATAGTGCTCTCTCTCTCTCTCCATATATACTTACAGGGGCCCCTGCCTTTTTTTTTTTTTTTTTTTTTTAAAGTTATTTTCAAAACATATAGTATTATTGTATTAAAAAAAAAAAAATTGTAGTCGTGCAGTTGTGGTTCTCGTCATCCTTTAACATATTTTCGAACACACAAGAAATACATAATTATAAACATTTCTTAAAGGATTTCCCCCCTTTTTAACTATTTAGTATAAATAAGAGCTGTGGCTCTAAATAACTATAATTCGGTGAACGTGCATTTGCTAAACTTGACCACACGAGGGCAGTCAAAATCCATTCACAACAACACGCAGCGCTGCCTGAAACTCCCTTTATATTAATTTATTCATCAACCTTGATTCTTTCTTCTATTATGTCTTCTATTTTATTATTATTAAACATACTAATATTACATATTATTAAACATATTATTAAACACAGTACAAGGCCACACTAAGAGGGCATCCCTGCTTTACACCACGCATAATTTCAAAAGGTTCAGTCAGACAACCGTTAACATTCACTTCAACTGTTGATTTCACATATAAGCATTCAATCATATTTACAAAATTTGTAGGGAATTGATACATTTTCAAAACTTCCCACAAAAATTTCCTTGAAACATAATCATAGGCTTTTTTTTGTCCAAGGCAACAATATAAAACTTTCACCATCTTTATCAAAAAGTAGTTCCCTTAGGATATTCAAGTTATCCCACATAAGTCTTCCCTTGATTGCACATGTTTGTTCTTTGGATATCATAATGTCTAAGAAATCATTCAGTCTATTCATAATTTTTGCAAGAATTTTGTAGTCAACATTCATCAGAAGATTTCCTGCTGCTATAATATTAACTTGATTAACTTTTGAGCTGCTATAACCCCATTTTGCAACACTGGGAACACATAAAACAAACCCCCCCCCTCTACAGTACTACAACCCTGTTTTTATTTATTCAACTCTGCATTTAGCAGACCGCTATACTTGCACAAAAGGCAAAACAATCACGGAAGAACGGCGCGTCTTAAGTCCCTCCTGCCTTCCACACACACAGAGAGAGAGAGAGAGAGAAAAAGAGAAGCTTGCTCTTTACATGAAAAAGTGGGTGGCTCTTAAAAGAGCCGTTGGGTTGAAGAAGACGGCGGTAACGGGCTTTACTTGGAACTGGTGTACTTTGTCACGGCCTTTGTGCCTTCGGACACGGCGTGCTTGGCCAGCTCGCCGGGAAGCAACAGGCGCACAGCGGTCTGGATCTCCCTGGAGGTAATGGTGGAGCGCTTGTTGTAGTGAGCCAGACGAGAGGACTCACCGGCGATGCGCTCGAAAATGTCATTCACGAAGGAGTTCATGATGCCCATGGCTTTAGACGAAATGCCGGTATCAGGGTGCACCTGCTTCAGGACCTTGTACACGTAGATAGCATAGCTCTCCTTCCTGGACTTTCTGCGCTTCTTGCCTCCTTTGCCGGCCGTCTTGGTCACGGCTTTCTTGGATCCCTTCTTGGGCGCGGCCTTAGCTGGATCGGGCATGATGCTGCTTCTCGAGTAGATAGCGAGAGAATGACTAGCGCCCGCCTCGCGGCGTCTCTATTTACACACCGACATTGTAATTATGCACAAGACAAAAACGGTTTATTATAGGTCAAAATTGCAAACCTCCTCCTAAAGGGCGCCTCCTACTGCTCCGCCCTCTTCCTCTTACTCCTCCTCCTCCTCCCCCCCCCCCCCAACGCTTTGTTTCCCTTCCCGCCGTTTTACATTCACAACAATGTGCACTATGAAAAAACAGGGGGGGGGGGGGGGGGGATCCAAATATATTCCTATTAAAACCGTCTTCTAACGCATTTTACACACACACACACACACATTATAATAGTAATATAGTACATATGCTTATGTATGTGTGTCTGTATCCATGTATGAAAATAAATATAAAAATGGATTGTGCATTTTTTCATGTATTTATATAGATATTATTATCTACTATCTACGCTACATATGTACAGCGTTTGACGCTTTCAGTTTCATAAAATAAAAAGGCGTTTCACACACAAGGAACAGCTCTTTTTTTGGACATTTGGGTGGCTCTTAAAAGAGCCGTTGTGTTCGCGTTGTTCGATGTTTGAGAGTTTAACCGCCGAAGCCATACAGAGTGCGTCCCTGGCGTTTCAGCGCGTACACCACATCCATGGCGGTGACGGTCTTCCTCTTGGCATGCTCGGTGTAGGTGACGGCGTCGCGGATCACGTTCTCAAGGAACACTTTCAGCACACCGCGAGTCTCTTCATAGATCAGGCCGGAAATACGCTTAACACCGCCACGGCGGGCCAGACGGCGAATAGCCGGCTTGGTGATTCCCTGGATGTTATCGCGAAGAACCTTGCGGTGACGCTTTGCGCCTCCTTTGCCGAGTCCCTTACCGCCTTTTCCTCTGCCAGACATGATGCTGCTCTCTCGAAATCAAGCTGCTTAATAAAACTACCCGCGCAGCGCCCCCCTATTTATCCGCACTCTACAGGACCTGGTTGAGCGCAGGCGAGGAGGCGGGCCTAAGACCAACGATCACTCAGTAGAACCCATTCAAAAAGAAAAAGAACGCCACATCTTTTCACCTACTAGCGTCTTCTTCTTCCTCATTCTCTTTACACACACAAACATTATTATTACTATTATTAGTACTAATGTTTTTCCCCCCCCATCAGTAGTAGTAGTAGTAGTAGTGGAACATAATAGTACATCACTTTGTGTAAAACGTACATAGTAAAACATACAGCACTCTGTGTTTGTACAACACACACATTCATTTTTCAAACACAAGGTGTTCCTTTTGAGCACGTCAGTGGGCTCGAGGCCCGTATACTAAACTCCTAGATCCAGTACAACTACAGGTCACACATAGCAGCACAACTCCTTATTAGTAGGCCCGGCATTCAGCTGATCACCAACAATGTCTGTGTACACTTTTAAGCGAGCCCACATTCTACCACACAAGCAGGTCGCCCACAAAAGACAATAACTTTTCTGACTGGCAAGCAGCACAGAAAGGAATGCAAAGACAACTCTCAGGCCTTGCTTTATCAGCTTTCTCAAATGCACAATATAATGGACTCGCTAAGGTACAGTGTCTAAGTTAGCTACATTCTCTCAAACATTAACCTCATTCTTAAACTCCAAGTGCTATCCACAAGGAAAGCATATGCACTTTACCGTTTGTGCACGAGAAGCTAACATACAAAACATCACACACGTGTGTCAAAACAAAGTCAGTGTTATTCTGAACACACTTAGCACTGTCTAATCACAGGCCTTTTCTTGTCTATAAACACAGTGCTCACGGTAAATTGGAATTTGCGGCCCATCATTTTTGCGATCTGTGTTAGAGTAAACGTATGCACTCTGTTTTGCACATAATGTCACAGAGCAACCAAAACCGCGCCTCCATAATGACAGCTGAGCTTAAGGATTTGCAAAATATGTTTTAGCATTAGGATTTGGAAACAAAACCAGGATAAATTCAATAGTGCTGATGCTATAGTTATAGCAATGTGTAATGTCCAAGAAGCACAAAAAGGGTCTGATTCCTTGTTCACTATCTTGTACTTGGTCAGTAAAACCACAATGAACTATGATTCTGATAGTTGTGCGCCTTTAACTCACTGTGTAAAAAATTATGTAAGCTATAGAGAACACTTTTCATTGCGTATTTAATTACTTCATTATTATTATTAGTAGTAGTAGTCATAGAAGTAGTAGTAGAAGCAGCTCAGATTGCATTAAATGGAGGCAGATAATTGTGATATATAATAATAGTAGCAATGATATATAGTTATGACAATATGTAATTAAGAATCAGCATCATGTTCTTTCAGCTGCTCCCCATTGATTCGGCACATGTTTTACACTACAAGCCCTTCCTGACACAATCCTCCTGTTTTTTCCCGGCTTGGGACCAGCACTAAGAGTACAGTGGTCGGGTTGGTCCTCTCCTCGGGAATCAAACCAAGGCTGCAGTGCTGAAAGCACAGGAGCTTAGCCTAGCCACTAGACCACTAGGGGAACAACTAGCAAACAACTATTATAACAAATACTAATACATTACATTTCAAATTATGTAATAGCTAATAGTAGTAGTAGAGAGAAGAAGCTTTATACATTACATCACAGTGAAAGCGTTTTTTTTAAATGTTAAGGACCACCGAGCTACATCCCCAATAAAAAGCTTTCACATATCCCAGCTTGGCAGGAAGCTGAGGTCAGACATGATACCGCAACCCTGGAGCATAGGGTTAAAGGCCTTGCTCAAGGGCACCGCACTGGTAGCTTAGCAAAGCTGAGGCTTGAATCACCAACCTTCCGAGCAGCAACCCAGAGCCTTAACCGTTAAGCCACTGCTGCTGTATGCTGCTTTATGCTGCCTTATGCTGCCTTACGCTGCTGTGTGTACTAGTAGCAGTAGTAGTAGGATTGTTGCTGTTGTCTTGTTTGTCATCATGCTTTAATATATTTTCTAACACGCAACAAATATAGCACGGAGAAACATTTCTTAAAGGATTTCCCCACCCATTTTAAAAACATTTAATTTAATTACATTTTTTTTTAGCCATTTACTGTAAATGTAGACTTATAAGCTGTTGCTAAATTACAATGATTCGGGAAACATGCACTTCATAAACGTGTCCGCACGAGGGCAGTCAAGATCCATCCACAAAAACCCACAGCGCTGCCTGAAACTCCCTTTATATTAATTTATTCATCAACCTTAATTCTTTCTTCTATAATTTCTTCTATTATTATTATTATTATTATTATTATTATTATTATTATTATTATTATTATAAGTAGTAGTAGTAGTGGTAGTGGGATTATTTAGATATGTATTTTCAAAACAAATAGTATTATTGTATTAAATGGGGTTTGGGTGGGGGTGGGGGTAGATGAAGTGCAGTTGTTGTTGTCCTCATCTTATAACATATTTTCTAACAGCCAACATCATTGAGAAACCTTTCTTGAAGGATTATTTCCCCCCTTTTTAGTTATGTTCTGTAAATATAGACTTACAAGCTGTTGCTCTAAATAACTATGATTCGGGCAACGTGCACTTGATAAACTTGGCCACACGAGGGCAGTCAAGATCCATCCACAATAACACGCAGCGCTGCCTGAAACTCTATATATTTTTTTCCCCCATCAACCATTGTTCTTTCTTCTATTTTATTTTTTTTTATTAGTAGTAGTATTATTATAAGTAGTACTAGTAGGATTAGCAAATTAATTCTAAAAACTGTCAATCAAACCATCAAGCTAGAACACATGATGTCATTATGATGCACTGTTGCGCTCTCTCTCTCTCACCCCATATAGACTTATACTTTACTTTTTCTTATTCTAATATTTATCCTAGATATTTATTTATTTATTTATTTTTATTTATATTTTTATTTTTATTTTTTTTACATGTATATATACTTCAAGACTGCTACGAGCTTATTTCATTTTTTCTCCCCTAACACTAATATAGCCTTATTCTTCATGTACTCAGCAAGGCTATAACTTTCTTTCCAGTTACTCTCCTTAATTTCAGTAACTTCATCGTTGAAACCTACAATCAAAATATCTCCAAAGGTCTGGTCTAACCCGAACTCTCTACTCGAAATCATGTCTCTAGAACACAGGCTCTGAACCCTTTTCTAACACATTTCGTTGTCTACAACACCTGCCTCGTCTCGCGCAGGCCGCTTAATTGGCCGATGGCTCGAATCGGGTGAGTTTGGCACAGGTTCTAATCGAACGTCCTCGACCTGTCTCTAATATCTTTCTTACCAGTTCAGCTTTATCACCACCCCAAGAAAGCACTGCGTGTTAGTTTTGTTTAGGATCAGTATCTCAGCTTCGAACACATTATTTTCTTCTCTAATGTACTGGGTTAATAATGAAAGTGCCATAGTCGTTCATGAGCACCAACATTCATGGCATTCTCATCACTGCTCCTATGTAACTTAATGTGTTCCATAGGTGTCCTCATCTATTTCACTCGAGAATATCCACAAATAGGGAACAAGAGTACAAAGACAAAGGCGATGTAAACATTATTACACTACGACAATAATTATCATAAAGGGGAAAAAGGAGAGACATTAATATTATCTAATGTTTCTTATCCCACTCTTGGCTAACTACTACAAATATAGACTTATAAACACCGCCATGAAATGCTTAATAACAGAATCCTGCTTCTTGGAAAGTGCCGTTCCCGACTTTGGACACACGAGGGCAGTCATGCTCCATCCAGCACAAAACACAACGCCGCCTGAAACAGAAGGTAGGTTTTGGGTATTTTATACAGACTGAGCTCATCAGCGTTGTTACTGTGCATTATATTATTTTGGCATAACAAGGACAATACACGGATCTTTTGAAATAATAATAACAATAATAATAATAATAATAATGGTATTATTATTATTATTATTATTATCTTTACTATTATCATCTACTTTTTAAAGAACAAACCATCAAATTTACATTTAAATTATATATCCAGATATCTGTAAAGCTGCTTTGTGACAAAGTCCATTGTTAAAAACTCTATAGAAACAAAGATTTTGATAAAGACACACCAATGATTAAATACAACTCCGTTCAAATTAATGCAAGAAGCGTGCTCAGAAACCACAACATTTACAAGCTGATGATTCTCAGCGGCGTCATAAAGGGAAAAACTGTCAATTAAACCATCAGGATAGTTCTAGACCTCTGAACATGACGTCATAAAAGATCTTCACTGATGGTTCACTGCTCCAGTTTCACTATATTGATGTGTGTGCTGGGGAGACAGAGCGAGAGAGCTCTATGTCTAATTACGTAATATTCATAGAAACAAAGCATACACACACACATTAAAAAAAAAAAAATATATATATATATATATATTTTATTTCCCTTCCCTTTACCACGTTATAAGTATTTAAATAGCCAAGGAATGAAGACTTGCTCATTTTTCTGAGACACTGAGGTGGCTCTTAAAAGAACCTTTGTGTATATTAGACAAAGTTGTCCTTTAAGCGCGTTCTCCGCGAATACGGCGGGCCAGTTGAATATCCTTGGGCATGATGGTCACTCTCTTGGCGTGGATGGCGCACAGGTTGGTGTCCTCGAACAGGCCGACCAGGTATGCCTCGCTCGCCTCTTGCAGGGCCATGACGGCCGAGCTCTGGAAACGCAAATCGGTCTTGAAATCCTGAGCGATTTCTCTCACCAGACGCTGGAAGGGCAGTTTGCGGATGAGCAGTTCAGTAGACTTCTGATAACGGCGGATCTCCCTCAGAGCCACGGTGCCGGGCCTGTAACGGTGAGGCTTCTTCACGCCGCCGGTAGCCGGGGTGCTCTTGCGGGCAGCCTTAGTGGCGAGCTGCTTCCTAGGCGCCTTGCCTCCGGTGGACTTACGGGCGGTCTGCTTGGTTCTTGCCATAACGTCGAGATCTGCACTTTGAGGATGAAAAACAGTATAAAAAGCGCTAGCGAACGCTGGCTTTTTAAGCCCAAACGCCGCCCTGGGCAGATTGGGCATCTCGAAGCCACTCGTCTGACATTGGATAGAACGTGTGACGTCACCTGATGACTATTGGAGCGCCTTCTGTCACCGGCACAGTTCGAAACACAAGCGGCCCGCCCCTATTCTATTGGCGCTCTCTAGCACGGTGCTTTGTTCTCTGCCATTCACTAACACACATGCCGCAGTCACAAACTATTTTCACCCTTCAGATTTCATTTAGCCAGCACGCTAATTGCTATTATTGGTGTCATTACACACAGAAATATGTTCTAAAATATAGTTACTAGCAGACTAGAACACTCATGTCCTAATTTTATACATGCTGACTTTATAGTGCACACTTTCAGTATTAACAAAAGAGGAATAAAATTGCACTTTTTATGAAAAAATGGGGGCTCTTAAAAGATCCTTTGGGTACTGACAAACGTAGCAGTGGGCGAGTTTACTTGGTCTTGACGGCCTTCTCGGTCTTTTTGGGCAAAAGTACAGCCTGGATGTTAGGCAGTACGCCACCCTGGGCGATAGTCACTCCGCCGAGCAGTTTGTTCAGCTCCTCGTCGTTACGCACGGCGTAGAGTAAAGAGACATTAGAATAAAGAGACAGTAGAGTAAAGAGACAGTAGAGTAGAGTAAAGAGACAGTAGAGTAAAGAGACAGTAGAGTAGAGTAAAGAGACAGTAGAGTAAAGAGACAGTAGAGTAGAGTAAAGAGACAGTAGAGTAAAGAGACAGTAGAGTAAAGAGACAGTAGAGTAGAGTAAAGAGACAGTAGAGTAAAGAGACAGTAGAGTAGAGTAAAGAGACAGTAGAGTAAAGAGACAGTAGAGTAAAGAGACAGTAAAGATACAGTAGAATAGAGTAAAGAGACAGTAGAGTAGAGTAAAGAGACAGTAGAGTAAAGAGACAGTAGTGTAGAGTAAAGAGACATTAGAATAAAGAGACAGTAGAGTAAAGAGACAGTAGAGTAGAGTAAAGAGACAGTAGAGTAAAGAGACATTAGAATAAAGAGACAGTAGAGTAAAGAGACAGTAGAGTAGAGTACAGAGACAGTAGAGTAAAGAGACAGTAGAGTAGAGTAAAGAGACAGTAGAGTAAAGAGACAGTAGAGTAAAGAGACAGTAGAGTAAAGAGACAGTAGAGTAAAGAGACAGTAGAGTAAAGAGACAGTAGAGTAAAGAGACAGTAGAGTAGAGTAAAGAGACAGTAGAGTAAAGAGACAGTAGAGTAGAGTAAAGAGACAGTAGAGTAAAGAGACAGTAGAGTAGAGTAAAGAGACATTAGAATAAAGAGACAGTAGAGTAAAGAGACAGTAGAGTAGAGTAAAGAGACAGTAGAGTAAAGAGACAGTAGAGTAGAGTAAAGAGACAGTAGAGTAAAGAGACAGTAGAGTAAAGAGACAGTAGAGTAGAGTAAAGAGACAGTAGAGTAGAGTAAAGAGACAGTAGAGTAAAGAGACAGTAGAGTAAAGAGACAGTAGAGTAGAGTAAAGAGACAGTAGAGTAAAGAGACAGTAGAGTAAAGAGACAGTAGAGTAAAGAGACAGTAGAGTAGAGTAAAGAGACAGTAGAGTAAAGAGACAGTAGAGTAAAGAGACAGTAGAGTAGAGTAAAGAGACAGTAGAGTAAAGAGACAGTAGAGTAGAGTAAAGAGACAGTAGAGTAAAGAGACAGTAGAGTAAAGCGACACTAGAGTAGAGTAAAGAGACAGTAGAGTAAAGAGACAGTAGAGTAGAGTAAAGAGACAGTAGAGTAAAGAGACAGTAGAGTAGAGTAAAGAGACAGTAGAGTAAAGAGACAGTAGAGTAGAGTAAAGAGACAGTAGAGTAAAGAGACAGTAGAGTAGAGTAAAGAGACAGTAGAGTAAAGAGACAGTAGAGTAGAGTAAAGAGACAGTAGAGTAAAGAGACAGTAGAGTAAAGAGACAGTAGAGTAGAGTAAAGAGACAGTAGAGTAAAGAGACAGTAGAGTAGAGTAAAGAGACAGTAGAGTAAAGAGACAGTAGAGTAGAGTAAAGAGACAGTAGAGTAGAGTAAAGAGACAGTAGAGTAAAGAGACAGTAGAGTAGAGTAAAGAGACAGTAGAGTAAAGAGACAGTAGAGTAAAGAGACAGTAGAGTAAAGAGACAGTAGAGTAGAGTAAAGAGACAGTAGAGTAAAGAGACAGTAGAGTAGAGTAAAGAGACAGTAGAGTAAAGAGACAGTAGAGTAAAGCGACACTAGAGTAGAGTAAAGAGACAGTAGAGTAAAGAGACAGTAGAGTAGAGTAAAGAGACAGTAGAGTAAAGAGACAGTAGAGTAAAGAGACAGTAGAGTAGAGTAAAGAGACAGTAGAGTAAAGAGACAGTAGAGTAGAGTAAAGAGACAGTAGAGTAAAGAGACAGTAGAGTAAAGAGACAGTAGAGTAGAGTAAAGAGACAGTAGAGTAAAGAGACAGTAGAGTAGAGTAAAGAGACAGTAGAGTAAAGAGACAGTAGAGTAGAGTAAAGAGACAGTAGAGTAAAGAGACAGTAGAGTAGAGTAAAGAGACAGTAGAGTAAAGAGACAGTAGAGTAGAGTAAAGAGACAGTAGAGTAAAGAGACAGTAGAGTAAAGAGACAGTAGAGTAAAGAGACAGTAGAGTAGAGTAAAGAGACAGTAGAGTAAAGAGACAGTAGAATAGAGTAAAGAGACAGTAGAGTAAAGAGACAGTAGAGTAAAGCGACACTAGAGTAGAGTAAAGAGACAGTAGAGTAAAGAGACAGTAGAGTAGAGTAAAGAGACAGTAGAGTAAAGATACAGTAGAGTAAAGAGACAGTAGAGTAGAGTAAAGAGACAGTAGAGTAAAGAGACAGTAGAGTAGAGTAAAGAGACAGTAGAGTAAAGAGACAGTAGAGTAAAGAGACAGTAGAGTAGAGTAAAGAGACAGTAGAGTAAAGAGACAGTAGAGTAGAGTAAAGAGACAGTAGAGTAAAGAGACAGTAGAGTAGAGTAAAGAGACAGTAGAGTAAAGAGACAGTAGAGTAGAGTAAAGAGACAGTAGAGTAAAGAGACAGTAGAGTAGAGTAAAGAGACAGTAGAGTAAAGAGACAGTAGAATAGAGTAAAGAGACAGTAGAGTAAAGAGACAGTAGAGTAAAGTAAAGAGACAGTAGAGTAAAGAGACAGTAGAGTAAAGAGACAGTAGAATAGAGTAAAGAGACAGTAGAGTAAAGAGACAGTAGAGTAGAGTAAAGAGACAGTAGAGTAAAGAGACAGTAGAGTAGAGTAAAGAGACAGTAGAGTAAAGAGACAGTAGAGTAGAGTAAAGAGACATTAGAATAAAGAGACAGTAGAGTAAAGAGACAGTAGAGTAGAGTAAAGAGACAGTAGAGTAAAGAGACAGTAGAGTAGAGTAAAGAGACAGTAGAGTAAAGAGACAGTAGAGTAAAGAGACAGTAGAGTAGAGTAAAGAGACAGTAGAGTAAAGAGACAGTAGAGTAGAGTAAAGAGACAGTAGAGTAAAGAGACAGTAGAGTAGAGTAAAGAGACAGTAGAGTAAAGAGACAGTAGAGTAGAGTAAAGAGACAGTAGAGTAAAGAGACAGTAGAGTAGAGTAAAGAGACAGTAGAGTAAAGAGACAGTAGAGTAGAGTAAAGAGACAGTAGAGTAAAGAGACAGTAGAGTAGAGTAAAGAGACAGTAGAGTAAAGAGACAGTAGAGTAGAGTAAAGAGACAGTAGAGTAAAGAGACAGTAGAGTAAAGAGACAGTAGAGTAGAGTAAAGAGACAGTAGAGTAAAGAGACAGTAGAGTAGAGTAAAGAGACAGTAGAGTAAAGAGACAGTAGAGTAGAGTAAAGAGACAGTAGAGTAAAGAGACAGTAGAGTAGAGTAAAGAGACAGTAGAGTAAAGAGACAGTAGAGTAGAGTAAAGAGACAGTAGAGTAAAGAGACAGTAGAGTAGAGTAAAGAGACAGTAGAGTAAAGAGACAGTAGAGTAAAGAGACAGTAGAGTAGAGTAAAGAGACAGTAGAGTAAAGAGACAGTAGAGTAGAGTAAAGAGACAGTAGAGTAAAGAGACAGTAGAGTAAAGAGACAGTAGAGTAGAGTAAAGAGACAGTAGAGTAAAGAGACAGTAGAGTAGAGTAAAGAGACAGTAGAGTAAAGAGACAGTAGAGTAGAGTAAAGAGACAGTAGAGTAAAGAGACAGTAGAGTAAAGAGACAGTAGAGTAGAGTAAAGAGACAGTAGAGTAGAGTAAAGAGACAGTAGAGTAAAGAGACAGTAGAGTAGAGTAAAGAGACAGTAGAGTAAAGAGACAGTAGAGTAGAGTAAAGAGACAGTAGAGTAAAGAGACAGTAGAGTAAAGAGACAGTAGAGTAGAGTAAAGAGACAGTAGAGTAAAGAGACAGTAGAGTAGAGTAAAGAGACAGTAGAGTAAAGAGACAGTAGAGTAGAGTAAAGAGACAGTAGAGTAAAGAGACAGTAGAGTAAAGAGACAGTAGAGTAGAGTAAAGAGACAGTAGAGTAAAGAGACAGTAGAGTAGAGTAAAGAGACAGTAGAGTAAAGAGACAGTAGAGTAGAGTAAAGAGACAGTAGAGTAAAGAGACAGTAGAGTAGAGTAAAGAGACATTAGAATAAAGAGACAGTAGAGTAAAGAGACAGTAGAGTAGAGTACAGAGACAGTAGAGTAAAGAGACAGTAGAGTAAAGAGACAGTACAATAGAGTAACGAGACAGTAGAGTAAAGAGACAGTAGAGTAGAGTAAAGAGACAGTAGAGTAAAGAGATAGTAGAGTAGAGTAAAGAGACAGTAGAGTAAAGAGACAGTAGAGTAGAGTAAAGAGACATTAAAATAAAGAGACAGTAGAGTAAAGAGACAGTAGAGTAGAGTAAAGAGACAGTAGAGTAAAGAGACAGTAGAGTAGAGTAAAGAGACAGTAGAGTAAAGAGACAGTAGAGTAGAGTAAAGAGACAGTAGAGTAAAGAGACAGTAGAGTAGAGTAAAGAGACAGTAGAGTAAAGAGACAGTAGAGTAAAGAGACAGTAGAGTAGAGTAAAGAGACAGTAGAGTAAAGAGACAGTAGAGTAAAGAGACAGTAGAGTAGAGTAAAGAGACAGTAGAGTAGAGTAAAGAGACAGTAGAGTAAAGAGACAGTAGAGTAGAGTAAAGAGACAGTAGAGTAAAGAGACAGTAGAGTAAAGAGACAGTAGAGTAGAGTAAAGAGACAGTAGAGTAAAGAGACAGTAGAGTAAAGAGACAGTAGAGTAGAGTAAAGAGACAGTAGAGTAAAGAGACAGTAGAGTAGAGTAAAGAGACAGTAGAGTAGAGTAAAGAGACAGTAAAGAGACAGTAGAGTAAAGAGACAGTAGAGTAGAGTAAAGAGACAGTAGAGTAAAGAGACAGTAGAGTAGAGTAAAGAGACAGTAGAGTAAAGAGACAGTAGAGTAAAGAGACAGTAGAGTAGAGTAAAGAGACAGTAGAGTAAAGAGACAGTAGAGTAGAGTAAAGAGACAGTAGAGTAAAGAGACAGTAGAGTAAAGAGACAGTAGAGTAGAGTAAAGAGACAGTAGAGTAAAGAGACAGTAGAGTAGAGTAAAGAGACAGTAGAGTAAAGAGACAGTAGAGTAAAGAGACAGTAGAGTAGAGTAAAGAGACAGTAGAGTAAAGAGACAGTAGAGTAGAGTAAAGAGACAGTAGAGTAAAGAGACAGTAGAGTAGAGTAAAGAGACAGTAGAGTAGAGTAAAGAGACAGTAGAGTAAAGAGACAGTAGAGTAGAGTAAAGAGACAGTAGAGTAAAGAGACAGTAGAGTAAAGAGACAGTAGAGTAGAGTAAAGAGACAGTAGAGTAAAGAGACAGTAGAGTAAAGAGACAGTAGAGTAGAGTAAAGAGACAGTAGAGTAAAGAGACAGTAGAGTAGAGTAAAGAGACAGTAGAGTAAAGAGACAGTAGAGTAGAGTAAAGAGACAGTAGAGTAAAGAGACAGTAGAGTAAAGAGACAGTAGAGTAGAGTAAAGAGACAGTAGAGTAAAGAGACAGTAGAGTAGAGTAAAGAGACAGTAGAGTAAAGAGACAGTAGAGTAGAGTAAAGAGACAGTAGAGTAAAGAGACAGTAGAGTAGAGTAAAGAGACAGTAGAGTAAAGAGACAGTAGAGTAAAGAGACAGTAGAGTAGAGTAAAGAGACAGTAGAGTAAAGAGACAGTAGAGTAGAGTAAAGAGACAGTAGAGTAAAGAGACAGTAGAGTAGAGTAAAGAGACAGTAGAGTAAAGAGACAGTAGAGTAAAGAGACAGTAGAGTAGAGTAAAGAGACAGTAGAGTAAAGAGACAGTAGAGTAAAGAGACAGTAGAGTAGAGTAAAGAGACAGTAGAGTAAAGAGACAGTAGAGTAGAGTAAAGAGACAGTAGAGTAAAGAGACAGTAGAGTAGAGTAAAGAGACAGTAGAGTAAAGAGACAGTAGAGTAAAGAGACAGTAGAGTAAAGAGACAGTAGAGTAGAGTAAAGAGACAGTAGAGTAAAGAGACAGTAGAGTAAAGAGACAGTAGAGTAGAGTAAAGAGACAGTAGAGTAAAGAGACAGTAGAGTAGAGTAAAGAGACAGTAGAGTAAAGAGACAGTAGAGTAAAGAGACAGTAGAGTAGAGTAAAGAGACAGTAGAGTAAAGAGACAGTAGAGTAGAGTAAAGAGACAGTAGAGTAAAGAGACAGTAGAGTAGAGTAAAGAGACAGTAGAGTAAAGAGACAGTAGAGTAGAGTAAAGAGACAGTAGAGTAAAGAGACAGTAGAGTAAAGAGACAGTAGAGTAGAGTAAAGAGACAGTAGAGTAAAGAGACAGTAGAGTAGAGTAAAGAGACAGTAGAGTAAAGAGACAGTAGAGTAAAGAGACAGTAGAGTAGAGTAAAGAGACAGTAGAGTAAAGAGACAGTAGAGTAAAGAGACAGTAGAGTAGAGTAAAGAGACAGTAGAGTAAAGAGACAGTAGAGTAAAGAGACAGTAGAGTAGAGTAAAGAGACAGTAGAGTAAAGAGACAGTAGAGTAGAGTAAAGAGACAGTAGAGTAAAGAGACAGTAGAGTAGAGTAAAGAGACAGTAGAGTAGAGTAAAGAGACAGTAGAGTAAAGAGACAGTAGAGTAAAGAGACAGTAGAGTAGAGTAAAGAGACAGTAGAGTAAAGAGACAGTAGAGTAAAGAGACAGTAGAGTAGAGTAAAGAGACAGTAGAGTAAAGAGACAGTAGAGTAGAGTAAAGAGACAGTAGAGTAAAGAGACAGTAGAGTAAAGAGACAGTAGAGTAGAGTAAAGAGACAGTAGAGTAAAGAGACAGTAGAGTAAAGAGACAGTAGAGTAGAGTAAAGAGACAGTAGAGTAAAGAGACAGTAGAGTAAAGAGACAGTAGAGTAGAGTAAAGAGACAGTAGAGTAAAGAGACAGTAGAGTAGAGTAAAGAGACAGTAGAGTAAAGAGACAGTAGAGTAAAGAGACAGTAGAGTAGAGTAAAGAGACAGTAGAGTAAAGAGACAGTAGAGTAAAGAGACAGTAGAGTAGAGTAAAGAGACAGTAGAGTAAAGAGACAGTAGAGTAAAGAGACAGTAGAGTAGAGTAAAGAGACAGTAGAGTAAAGAGACAGTAGAGTAGAGTAAAGAGACAGTAGAGTAAAGATACAGTAGAGTAAAGAGACAGTAGAGTAGAGTAAAGAGACAGTAGAGTAAAGAGACAGTAGAGTAGAGTAAAGAGACAGTAGAGTAAAGAGACAGTAGAGTAAAGAGACAGTAGAGTAGAGTAAAGAGACAGTAGAGTAAAGAGACAGTAGAGTAGAGTAAAGAGACAGTAGAGTAAAGAGACAGTAGAGTAAAGAGACAGTAGAATAGAGTAAAGAGACAGTAGAGTAAAGAGACAGTAGAGTAGAGTAAAGAGACAGTAGAGTAAAGAGACAGTAGAGTAAAGAGACAGTAGAGTAGAGTAAAGAGACAGTAGAGTAGAGTAAAGAGACAGTAAAGAGACAGTAGAGTAAAGAGACAGTAGAGTAGAGTAAAGAGACAGTAGAGTAAAGAGACAGTAGAGTAGAGTAAAGAGACAGTAGAGTAAAGAGACAGTAGAGTAAAGAGACAGTAGAGTAGAGTAAAGAGACAGTAGAGTAAAGAGACAGTAGAGTAGAGTAAAGAGACAGTAGAGTAAAGAGACAGTAGAGTAAAGAGACAGTAGAGTAGAGTAAAGAGACAGTAGAGTAAAGAGACAGTAGAGTAGAGTAAAGAGACAGTAGAGTAAAGAGACAGTAGAGTAAAGAGACAGTAGAGTAGAGTAAAGAGACAGTAGAGTAAAGAGACAGTAGAGTAGAGTAAAGAGACAGTAGAGTAAAGAGACAGTAGAGTAGAGTAAAGAGACAGTAGAGTAGAGTAAAGAGACAGTAGAGTAAAGAGACAGTAGAGTAGAGTAAAGAGACAGTAGAGTAAAGAGACAGTAGAGTAAAGAGACAGTAGAGTAGAGTAAAGAGACAGTAGAGTAAAGAGACAGTAGAGTAGAGTAAAGAGACAGTAGAGTAAAGAGACAGTAGAGTAGAGTAAAGAGACAGTAGAGTAAAGAGACAGTAGAGTAGAGTAAAGAGACATTAGAATAAAGAGACAGTAGAGTAAAGAGACAGTAGAGTAGAGTAAAGAGACAGTAGAGTAAAGAGACAGTAGAGTAAAGAGACAGTAGAGTAGAGTAAAGAGACAGTAGAGTAAAGAGACAGTAGAGTAAAGAGACAGTAGAGTAGAGTAAAGAGACAGTAGAGTAAAGAGACAGTAGAGTAGAGTAAAGAGACAGTAGAGTAGAGTAAAGAGACAGTAGAGTAAAGAGACTGTAGAGTAAAGAGACAGTAGAGTAAAGAGACAGTAGAGTAGAGTAAAGAGACAGTAGAGTAAAGAGACAGTAAAGAGACAGTAGAATAGAGTAAAGAGACAGTAGAGTAAAGAGACAGTAGAGTAGAGTAAAGAGACAGTAGAGTAAAGAGACAGTAGAGTAAAGCGACACTAGAGTAGAGTAAAGAGACAGTAGAGTAAAGAGACAGTAGAGTAGAGTAAAGAGACAGTAGAGTAAAGATACAGTAGAGTAAAGAGACAGTAGAGTAGAGTAAAGAGACAGTAGAGTAAAGAGACAGTAGAGTAGAGTAAAGAGACAGTAGAGTAAAGAGACAGTAGAGTAGAGTAAAGAGACAGTAGAGTAAAGAGACAGTAGAGTAAAGAGACAGTAGAGTAGAGTAAAGAGACAGTAGAGTAAAGAGACAGTAGAGTAGAGTAAAGAGACAGTAGAGTAAAGAGACAGTAGAGTAGAGTAAAGAGACAGTAGAGTAAAGAGACAGTAGAGTAGAGTAAAGAGACAGTAGAGTAAAGAGACAGTAGAGTAGAGTAAAGAGACAGTAGAGTAAAGAGACAGTAGAGTAGAGTAAAGAGACAGTAGAGTAAAGAGACAGTAGAGTAAAGAGACAGTAGAGTAGAGTAAAGAGACAGTAGAGTAAAGAGACAGTAGAGTAAAGAGACAGTAGAGTAGAGTAAAGAGACAGTAGAGTAAAGAGACAGTAGAGTAGAGTAAAGAGACAGTAGAGTAAAGAGACAGTAGAGTAGAGTAAAGAGACAGTAGAGTAAAGAGACAGTAGAGTAAAGAGACAGTAGAGTAAAGAGACAGTAGAGTAGAGTAAAGAGACAGTAGAGTAAAGAGACAGTAGAGTAAAGAGACAGTAGAGTAGAGTAAAGAGACAGTAGAGTAAAGAGACAGTAGAGTAGAGTAAAGAGACAGTAGAGTAAAGAGACAGTAGAGTAGAGTAAAGAGACAGTAGAGTAAAGAGACAGTAGAGTAGAGTAAAGAGACAGTAGAGTAAAGAGACAGTAGAGTAAAGAGACAGTAGAGTAGAGTAAAGAGACAGTAGAGTAAAGAGACAGTAGAGTAAAGAGACAGTAGAGTAGAGTAAAGAGACAGTAGAGTAAAGAGACAGTAGAGTAGAGTAAAGAGACAGTAGAGTAAAGAGACAGTAGAGTAGAGTAAAGAGACAGTAGAGTAGAGTAAAGAGACAGTAGAGTAAAGAGACAGTAGAGTAGAGTAAAGAGACAGTAGAGTAAAGAGACAGTAGAGTAGAGTAAAGAGACAGTAGAGTAAAGAGACAGTAGAGTAAAGAGACAGTAGAGTAGAGTAAAGAGACAGTAGAGTAAAGAGACAGTAGAGTAAAGAGACAGTAGAGTAAAGAGACAGTAGAGTAGAGTAAAGAGACAGTAGAGTAAAGAGACAGTAGAGTAGAGTAAAGAGACAGTAGAGTAAAGAGACAGTAGAGTAAAGAGACAGTAGAGTAGAGTAAAGAGACAGTAGAGTAAAGAGACAGTAGAGTAGAGTAAAGAGACAGTAGAGTAAAGAGACAGTAGAGTAGAGTAAAGAGACAGTAGAGTAAAGAGACAGTAGAGTAAAGAGACAGTAGAGTAGAGTAAAGAGACAGTAGAGTAAAGAGACAGTAGAGTAAAGAGACAGTAGAGTAGAGTAAAGAGACAGTAGAGTAAAGAGACAGTAGAGTAGAGTAAAGAGACAGTAGAGTAAAGAGACAGTAGAGTAGAGTAAAGAGACAGTAGAGTAAAGAGACAGTAGAGTAGAGTAAAGAGACAGTAGAGTAAAGAGACAGTAGAGTAGAGTAAAGAGACAGTAGAGTAAAGAGACAGTAGAGTAGAGTAAAGAGACAGTAGAGTAAAGAGACAGTAGAGTAAAGAGACAGTAGAGTAGAGTAAAGAGACAGTAGAGTAAAGAGACAGTAGAGTAGAGTAAAGAGACAGTAGAGTAAAGAGACAGTAGAGTAGAGTAAAGAGACAGTAGAGTAAAGAGACAGTAGAGTAGAGTAAAGAGACAGTAGAGTAAAGAGACAGTAGAGTAAAGAGACAGTAGAGTAGAGTAAAGAGACAGTAGAGTAAAGAGACAGTAGAGTAGAGTAAAGAGACAGTAGAGTAAAGAGACAGTAGAGTAAAGAGACAGTAGAGTAGAGTAAAGAGACAGTAGAGTAAAGAGACAGTAGAGTAGAGTAAAGAGACAGTAGAGTAAAGAGACAGTAGAGTAGAGTAAAGAGACAGTAGAGTAAAGAGACAGTAGAGTAGAGTAAAGAGACAGTAGAGTAAAGAGACAGTAGAGTAAAGAGACAGTAGAGTAGAGTAAAGAGACAGTAGAGTAAAGAGACAGTAAAGAGACAGTAGAATAGAGTAAAGAGACAGTAGAGTAAAGAGACAGTAGAGTAAAGCGACACTAGAGTAGAGTAAAGAGACAGTAGAGTAAAGAGACAGTAGAGTAAAGAGACAGTAGAGTAAAGAGACAGTAGAGTAGAGTAAAGAGACAGTAGAGTAAAGAGACAGTAGAGTAGAGTAAAGAGACAGTAGAGTAAAGAGACAGTAGAGTAAAGAGACAGTAGAGTAGAGTAAAGAGACAGTAGAGTAAAGAGACAGTAGAGTAGAGTAAAGAGACAGTAGAGTAAAGAGACAGTAGAGTAAAGAGACAGTAGAGTAGAGTAAAGAGACAGTAGAGTAAAGAGACAGTAGAGTAGAGTAAAGAGACAGTAGAGTAAAGAGACAGTAGAGTAGAGTAAAGAGACAGTAGAGTAAAGAGACAGTAGAGTAGAGTAAAGAGACAGTAGAGTAAAGAGACAGTAGAGTAAAGAGACAGTAGAGTAGAGTAAAGAGACAGTAGAGTAAAGAGACAGTAGAGTAGAGTAAAGAGACAGTAGAGTAAAGAGACAGTAGAGTAGAGTAAAGAGACAGTAGAGTAAAGAGACAGTAGAGTAGAGTAAAGAGACAGTAGAGTAAAGAGACAGTAGAGTAGAGTAAAGAGACAGTAGAGTAAAGAGACAGTAGAGTAGAGTAAAGAGACAGTAGAGTAAAGAGACAGTAGAGTAAAGAGACAGTAGAGTAGAGTAAAGAGACAGTAGAGTAAAGAGACAGTAGAGTAGAGTAAAGAGACAGTAGAGTAAAGAGACAGTAGAGTAGAGTAAAGAGACAGTAGAGTAAAGAGACAGTAGAGTAAAGAGACAGTAGAGTAGAGTAAAGAGACAGTAGAGTAAAGAGACAGTAGAGTAGAGTAAAGAGACAGTAGAGTAAAGAGACAGTAGAGTAGAGTAAAGAGACAGTAGAGTAAAGAGACAGTAGAGTAAAGAGACAGTAGAGTAGAGTAAAGAGACAGTAGAGTAAAGAGACAGTAGAGTAAAGAGACAGTAGAGTAAAGAGACAGTAGAGTAAAGAGACAGTAGAGTAAAGAGACAGTAGAGTAGAGTAAAGAGACAGTAGAGTAAAGAGACAGTAGAGTAAAGAGACAGTAGAGTAGAGTAAAGAGACAGTAGAGTAAAGAGACAGTAGAGTAAAGAGACAGTAGAGTAGAGTAAAGAGACAGTAGAGTAGAGTAAAGAGACAGTAGAGTAAAGAGACAGTAGAGTAAAGAGACAGTAGAGTAGAGTAAAGAGACAGTAGAGTAAAGAGACAGTAGAGTAAAGAGACAGTAGAGTAGAGTAAAGAGACAGTAGAGTAAAGAGACAGTAGAGTAAAGAGACAGTAGAGTAGAGTAAAGAGACAGTAGAGTAAAGAGACAGTAGAGTAGAGTAAAGAGACAGTAGAGTAAAGAGACAGTAGAGTAGAGTAAAGAGACAGTAGAGTAAAGAGACAGTAGAGTAAAGAGACAGTAGAGTAGAGTAAAGAGACAGTAGAGTAAAGAGACAGTAGAGTAGAGTAAAGAGACAGTAGAGTAAAGAGACAGTAGAGTAAAGAGACAGTAGAGTAGAGTAAAGAGACAGTAGAGTAAAGAGACAGTAGAGTAGAGTAAAGAGACAGTAGAGTAAAGAGACAGTAGAGTAAAGAGACAGTAGAGTAGAGTAAAGAGACAGTAGAGTAAAGAGACAGTAGAGTAAAGAGACAGTAGAGTAGAGTAAAGAGACAGTAGAGTAAAGAGACAGTAGAGTAAAGAGACAGTAGAGTAGAGTAAAGAGACAGTAGAGTAAAGAGACAGTAGAGTAGAGTAAAGAGACAGTAGAGTAAAGAGACAGTAGAGTAAAGAGACAGTAGAATAGAGTAAAGAGACAGTAGAGTAAAGAGACAGTAGAGTAGAGTAAAGAGACAGTAGAGTAAAGAGACAGTAGAGTAGAGTAAAGAGACAGTAGAGTAAAGAGACAGTAGAGTAGAGTAAAGAGACAGTAGAGTAAAGAGACAGTAGAGTAGAGTAAAGAGACAGTAGAGTAAAGAGACAGTAGAGTAAAGAGACAGTAGAGTAGAGTAAAGAGACAGTAGAGTAAAGAGACAGTAGAGTAAAGAGACAGTAGAGTAAAGAGACAGTAGAGTAGAGTAAAGAGACAGTAGAGTAAAGAGACAGTAGAGTAGAGTAAAGAGACAGTAGAGTAAAGAGACAGTAGAGTAAAGAGACAGTAGAGTAGAGTAAAGAGACAGTAGAGTAAAGAGACAGTAGAGTAGAGTAAAGAGACAGTAGAGTAAAGAGACAGTAGAGTAAAGAGACAGTAGAGTAGAGTAAAGAGACAGTAGAGTAAAGAGACAGTAGAGTAGAGTAAAGAGACAGTAGAGTAAAGAGACAGTAGAGTAAAGAGACAGTAGAGTAGAGTAAAGAGACAGTAGAGTAAAGAGACAGTAGAGTAAAGAGACAGTAGAGTAGAGTAAAGAGACAGTAGAGTAAAGAGACAGTAGAGTAAAGAGACAGTAGAGTAGAGTAAAGAGACAGTAGAGTAAAGAGACAGTAGAGTAGAGTAAAGAGACAGTAGAGTAAAGAGACAGTAGAGTAGAGTAAAGAGACAGTAGAGTAAAGAGACAGTAGAGTAAAGAGACAGTAGAGTAGAGTAAAGAGACAGTAGAGTAAAGAGACAGTAGAGTAAAGAGACAGTAGAGTAGAGTAAAGAGACAGTAGAGTAAAGAGACAGTAGAGTAGAGTAAAGAGACAGTAGAGTAAAGAGACAGTAGAGTAGAGTAAAGAGACAGTAGAGTAAAGAGACAGTAGAGTAGAGTAAAGAGACAGTAGAGTAAAGAGACAGTAGAGTAAAGAGACAGTAGAGTAGAGTAAAGAGACAGTAGAGTAAAGAGACAGTAGAGTAGAGTAAAGAGACAGTAGAGTAAAGAGACAGTAGAGTAGAGTAAAGAGACAGTAGAGTAAAGAGACAGTAGAGTAAAGAGACAGTAGAGTAGAGTAAAGAGACAGTAGAGTAAAGAGACAGTAGAGTAAAGAGACAGTAGAGTAGAGTAAAGAGACAGTAGAGTAAAGAGACAGTAGAGTAGAGTAAAGAGACAGTAGAGTAAAGAGACAGTAGAGTAAAGAGACAGTAGAGTAGAGTAAAGAGACAGTAGAGTAAAGAGACAGTAGAGTAGAGTAAAGAGACAGTAGAGTAAAGAGACAGTAGAGTAGAGTAAAGAGACAGTAGAGTAAAGAGACAGTAGAGTAGAGTAAAGAGACAGTAGAGTAAAGAGACAGTAGAGTAGAGTAAAGAGACAGTAGAGTAAAGAGACAGTAGAGTAAAGAGACAGTAGAGTAGAGTAAAGAGACAGTAGAGTAAAGAGACAGTAGAGTAGAGTAAAGAGACAGTAGAGTAAAGAGACAGTAGAGTAGAGTAAAGAGACAGTAGAGTAAAGAGACAGTAGAGTAAAGAGACAGTAGAGTAGAGTAAAGAGACAGTAGAGTAAAGAGACAGTAGAGTAAAGAGACAGTAGAGTAGAGTAAAGAGACAGTAGAGTAAAGAGACAGTAGAGTAGAGTAAAGAGACAGTAGAGTAAAGAGACAGTAGAGTAGAGTAAAGAGACAGTAGAGTAGAGTAAAGAGACAGTAGAGTAAAGAGACAGTAGAGTAAAGAGACAGTAGAGTAGAGTAAAGAGACAGTAGAGTAAAGAGACAGTAGAGTAGAGTAAAGAGACAGTAGAGTAAAGAGACAGTAGAGTAGAGTAAAGAGACAGTAGAGTAAAGAGACAGTAGAGTAAAGAGACAGTAGAGTAAAGAGACAGTAGAGTAGAGTAAAGAGACAGTAGAGTAAAGAGACAGTAGAGTAGAGTAAAGAGACAGTAGAGTAAAGAGACAGTAGAGTAAAGAGACAGTAAAGAGACAGTAGAATAGAGTAAAGAGACAGTAGAGTAAAGAGACAGTAGAGTAAAGCGACACTAGAGTAGAGTAAAGAGACAGTAGAGTAAAGAGACAGTAGAGTAGAGTAAAGAGACAGTAGAGTAAAGAGACAGTAGAGTAAAGAGACAGTAGAGTAGAGTAAAGAGACAGTAGAGTAAAGAGACAGTAGAGTAGAGTAAAGAGACAGTAGAGTAAAGAGACAGTAGAGTAAAGAGACAGTAGAGTAGAGTAAAGAGACAGTAGAGTAAAGAGACAGTAGAGTAGAGTAAAGAGACAGTAGAGTAAAGATACAGTAGAGTAAAGAGACAGTAGAGTAGAGTAAAGAGACAGTAGAGTAAAGATACAGTAGAGTAAAGAGACAGTAGAGTAGAGTAAAGAGACAGTAGAGTAAAGAGACAGTAGAGTAGAGTAAAGAGACAGTAGAGTAAAGAGACAGTAGAGTAGAGTAAAGAGACAGTAGAGTAAAGAGACAGTAGAGTAGAGTAAAGAGACAGTAGAGTAAAGAGACAGTAGAGTAGAGTAAAGAGACAGTAGAGTAAAGAGACAGTAGAGTAAAGAGACAGTAGAGTAGAGTAAAGAGACAGTAGAGTAGAGTAAAGAGACAGTAGAGTAAAGAGACAGTAGAGTAGAGTAAAGAGACAGTAGAGTAAAGAGACAGTAGAGTAGAGTAAAGAGACAGTAGAGTAGAGTAAAGAGACAGTAGAGTAAAGAGACAGTAGAGTAGAGTAAAGAGACAGTAGAGTAAAGAGACAGTAGAGTAAAGAGACAGTAGAGTAGAGTAAAGAGACAGTAGAGTAAAGAGACAGTAGAGTAGAGTAAAGAGACAGTAGAGTAAAGAGACAGTAGAGTAGAGTAAAGAGACAGTAGAGTAAAGAGACAGTAGAGTAAAGAGACAGTAGAGTAGAGTAAAGAGACAGTAGAGTAAAGAGACAGTAGAGTAGAGTAAAGAGACAGTAGAGTAAAGAGACAGTAGAGTAAAGAGACAGTAGAGTAGAGTAAAGAGACAGTAGAGTAAAGAGACAGTAGAGTAGAGTAAAGAGACAGTAGAGTAAAGAGACAGTAGAGTAAAGAGACAGTAGAGTAGAGTAAAGAGACAGTAGAGTAAAGAGACAGTAGAGTAGAGTAAAGAGACAGTAGAGTAAAGAGACAGTAGAGTAAAGAGACAGTAGAGTAGAGTAAAGAGACAGTAGAGTAGAGTAAAGAGACAGTAGAGTAAAGAGACAGTAGAGTAGAGTAAAGAGACAGTAGAGTAAAGAGACAGTAGAGTAGAGTAAAGAGACAGTAGAGTAAAGAGACAGTAGAGTAAAGAGACAGTAGAGTAGAGTAAAGAGACAGTAGAGTAAAGAGACAGTAGAGTAAAGAGACAGTAGAGTAGAGTAAAGAGACAGTAGAGTAAAGAGACAGTAGAGTAAAGAGACAGTAGAGTAGAGTAAAGAGACAGTAGAGTAGAGTAAAGAGACAGTAGAGTAAAGAGACAGTAGAGTAGAGTAAAGAGACAGTAGAGTAAAGAGACAGTAGAGTAGAGTAAAGAGACAGTAGAGTAAAGAGACAGTAGAGTAAAGAGACAGTAGAGTAGAGTAAAGAGACAGTAGAGTAAAGAGACAGTAGAGTAGAGTAAAGAGACAGTAGAGTAAAGAGACAGTAGAGTAGAGTAAAGAGACAGTAGAGTAAAGAGACAGTAGAGTAAAGAGACAGTAGAGTAGAGTAAAGAGACAGTAGAGTAAAGAGACAGTAGAGTAGAGTAAAGAGACAGTAGAGTAAAGAGACAGTAGAGTAGAGTAAAGAGACAGTAGAGTAAAGAGACAGTAGAGTAAAGAGACAGTAGAGTAAAGAGACAGTAGAGTAGAGTAAAGAGACAGTAGAGTAAAGAGACAGTAGAGTAGAGTAAAGAGACAGTAGAGTAAAGAGACAGTAGAGTAAAGAGACAGTAGAGTAGAGTAAAGAGACAGTAGAGTAAAGAGACAGTAGAGTAGAGTAAAGAGACAGTAGAGTAAAGAGACAGTAGAGTAAAGAGACAGTAGAGTAGAGTAAAGAGACAGTAGAGTAAAGAGACAGTAGAGTAGAGTAAAGAGACAGTAGAGTAAAGAGACAGTAGAGTAAAGAGACAGTAGAGTAGAGTAAAGAGACAGTAGAGTAAAGAGACAGTAGAGTAGAGTAAAGAGACAGTAGAGTAAAGAGACAGTAGAGTAGAGTAAAGAGACAGTAGAGTAAAGAGACAGTAGAGTAAAGAGACAGTAGAGTAGAGTAAAGAGACAGTAGAGTAAAGAGACAGTAGAGTAAAGAGACAGTAGAGTAAAGAGACAGTAGAGTAGAGTAAAGAGACAGTAGAGTAAAGAGACAGTAGAGTAGAGTAAAGAGACAGTAGAGTAAAGAGACAGTAGAGTAGAGTAAAGAGACAGTAGAGTAAAGAGACAGTAGAGTAAAGAGACAGTAGAGTAGAGTAAAGAGACAGTAGAGTAAAGAGACAGTAGAGTAGAGTAAAGAGACAGTAGAGTAAAGAGACAGTAGAGTAGAGTAAAGAGACAGTAGAATAGAGTAAAGAGACAGTAGAGTAAAGAGACAGTAGAGTAGAGTAAAGAGACAGTAGAGTAAAGAGACAGTAGAGTAGAGTAAAGAGACAGTAGAGTAAAGAGACAGTAGAGTAGAGTAAAGAGACAGTAGAGTAGAGTAAAGAGACAGTAGAGTAAAGAGACAGTAGAGTAGAGTAAAGAGACAGTAGAGTAAAGAGACAGTAGAGTAAAGAGACAGTAGAGTAGAGTAAAGAGACAGTAGAGTAAAGAGACAGTAGAGTAGAGTAAAGAGACAGTAGAGTAAAGAGACAGTAGAGTAGAGTAAAGAGACAGTAGAGTAAAGAGACAGTAGAGTAGAGTAAAGAGACAGTAGAGTAAAGAGACAGTAGAGTAAAGAGACAGTAGAGTAGAGTAAAGAGACAGTAGAGTAAAGAGACAGTAGAGTAGAGTAAAGAGACAGTAGAGTAAAGAGACAGTAGAGTAAAGAGACAGTAGAGTAGAGTAAAGAGACAGTAGAGTAAAGAGACAGTAGAGTAGAGTAAAGAGACAGTAGAGTAAAGAGACAGTAGAGTAGAGTAAAGAGACAGTAGAGTAAAGAGACAGTAGAGTAAAGAGACAGTAGAGTAGAGTAAAGAGACAGTAGAGTAAAGAGACAGTAGAGTAAAGAGACAGTAGAGTAGAGTAAAGAGACAGTAGAGTAAAGAGACAGTAGAGTAGAGTAAAGAGACAGTAGAGTAAAGAGACAGTAGAGTAGAGTAAAGAGACAGTAGAGTAAAGAGACAGTAGAGTAGAGTAAAGAGACAGTAGAGTAAAGAGACAGTAGAGTAGAGTAAAGAGACAGTAGAGTAAAGAGACAGTAGAGTAGAGTAAAGAGACAGTAGAGTAAAGAGACAGTAGAGTAGAGTAAAGAGACAGTAGAGTAAAGAGACAGTAGAGTAAAGAGACAGTAGAGTAGAGTAAAGAGACAGTAGAGTAAAGAGACAGTAGAGTAGAGTAAAGAGACAGTAGAGTAAAGAGACAGTAGAGTAGAGTAAAGAGACAGTAGAGTAAAGAGACAGTAGAGTAAAGAGACAGTAGAGTAGAGTAAAGAGACAGTAGAGTAAAGAGACAGTAGAGTAAAGAGACAGTAGAGTAAAGAGACAGTAGAGTAAAGAGACAGTAGAGTAGAGTAAAGAGACAGTAGAGTAAAGAGACAGTAGAGTAGAGTAAAGAGACAGTAGAGTAAAGAGACAGTAGAGTAGAGTAAAGAGACAGTAGAGTAAAGAGACAGTAGAGTAAAGAGACAGTAGAGTAGAGTAAAGAGACAGTAGAGTAAAGAGACAGTAGAGTAGAGTAAAGAGACAGTAGAGTAAAGAGACAGTAGAGTAGAGTAAAGAGACAGTAGAGTAAAGAGACAGTAGAGTAGAGTAAAGAGACAGTAGAGTAAAGAGACAGTAGAGTAGAGTAAAGAGACAGTAGAGTAAAGAGACAGTAGAGTAGAGTAAAGAGACAGTAGAGTAGAGTAAAGAGACAGTAGAGTAAAGAGACAGTAGAGTAGAGTAAAGAGACAGTAGAGTAAAGAGACAGTAGAGTAAAGAGACAGTAGAGTAGAGTAAAGAGACAGTAGAGTAAAGAGACAGTAGAGTAGAGTAAAGAGACAGTAGAGTAAAGAGACAGTAGAGTAAAGAGACAGTAGAGTAAAGAGACAGTAGAGTAAAGAGACAGTAGAGTAGAGTAAAGAGACAGTAGAGTAAAGAGACAGTAGAGTAGAGTAAAGAGACAGTAGAGTAAAGAGACAGTAGAGTAGAGTAAAGAGACAGTAGAGTAAAGAGACAGTAGAGTAGAGTAAAGAGACAGTAGAGTAGAGTAAAGAGACAGTAGAGTAAAGAGACAGTAGAGTAAAGAGACAGTAGAGTAGAGTAAAGAGACAGTAGAGTAAAGAGACAGTAGAGTAAAGAGACAGTGGGAAT
>CM042569.1:16581932-16727591 GCA_023630585.1 Cranoglanis bouderius | reverse complement strand
ACTTCTCTTTAAAACATGATATGATACTATGATATGTAAGACATGTCTCTGACCTAAAATAAAAAGAAATTCGATTGTTTATATCGAATATATTATATATATATTATACTATGATACATCATGTCATAATAAAGTGTGAAAATGTGACAAAAAGTCAAATTTCACATGAAGAAAGTCATCTGTCATCATATATGTGGTAACATCATGTGTACTCATCAGTCCTCTATGTGCATACACATGAGTGCGCTTCATGCAACTAAAGCGCTATACAGCGAATTTCAAGCGTCTCCGAGCAAAGGAAACGTGTTTTTCCAAAAAATGTATGTTTTCACTTCAGATATGAAATGTAATATAACACTTTTCACTTCTTTATAACATGATATGATACTATGATATGTTAGACATGTCTCTGACCTAAAATAACACTAAACATGATTGTTTATATTAACATACATCATGTCATAATAAAGTGTGAAAATGTGAAAAAAAGTCAAATTTCACATGAAAAAAGTCATCTGTCATCATATATGTGGTAACATCATGTGTACTCATCAGTCCTCTATGTGCATACACATGAGTGCGCTTCACGCAACTAAAGCGCTATACAGCGAATTTCAAGCGTCTGCGTGCAAAGGAAACGTGTTTTTCCAAAAAAATGTATGTTTTCACTTCAGATATGAAATGTAATATAACACTTTTCACTTCTTTATAACATGATAAGATACTATGATATGTTAGACATGTCTCTGACCTAAAATAACACTAAACATGATTGTTTATATTAACATACATCATGTCATAATAAAGTGTGAAAATGTGAAAAAAGTCAAATTTCACATGAAGAAAGTCATCTGTCATCGTATATGTGGTAACATCGTGTGTACTCATCAGTCCTCTATGTACATACACGAGTGCGCTTCATGCAACTAAAGCGCTATACAGCGAATTTCAAGCGTCTGCGAGCAAAGGAAACGTGTTTTTCCAAAAAATGTATGTTTTCACTTCAGATATGAAATGTAATATAACACTTTTCACTTCTTTAAAACATGATATGATACTATGATATGTAAGACATGTCTCTGACCTAAAATAAAAAGAAATTCGATTGTTTATATTAACATACATCATGTCATAATAAAGTGTGAAAATGTGAAAAAAAGTCAAATTTCACATGAAGAAAGTCATCTGTCATCATATATGTGGTAACATCATGTGTACTCATCAGTCCTCTATGTGCATACACATGAGTGCGCTTCATGCAACTAAAGCGCTATACAGCGAATTTCAAGCGTCTGCGAGCAAAGGAAACGTGTTTTTCCAAAAAATGTATGTTTTCACTTCAGATATGAAATGTAATATAACACTTTTCACTTCTTTATAACATGATATGATACTATGATATGTTAGACATGTCTCTGACCTAAAATAACACTAAACATGATTGTTTATATTAACATACATCATGTCATAATAAAGTGTGAAAATGTGAAAAAAAGTCAAATTTCACATGAAGAAAGTCATCTGTCATCATATATGTGGTAACATCATGTGTACTCATCAGTCCTCTATGTGCATACACATGAGTGCGCTTCATGCAACTAAAGCGCTATACAGCGAATTTCAAGCGTCTGCGAGCAAAGGAAACGTGTTTTTCCCAAAAATGTATGTTTTCACTTCAGATATGAAATGTAATATAACACTTTTCACTTCTTTATAACATGATAAGATACTATGATATGTTAGACATGTCTCTGACCTAAAATAACACTAAACATGATTGTTTATATTAACATACATCATGTCATAATAAAGTGTGAAAATGTGAAAAAAAGTCAAATTTCACATGAAGAAAGTCATCTGTCATCATATATGTGGTAACATCATGTGTACTCATCAGTCCTCTATGTGCATACACATGAGTGCGCTTCATGAAACTAAAGCGCTATACAGCGAATTTCAAGCGTCTGCGAGCAAAGGAAACGTGTTTTTCCAAAAAATGTATGTTTTCACTTCAGATATGAAATGTAATATAACACTTTTCACTTCTTTAAAACATGATAAGATACTATGATATGTTAGACATGTCTCTGACCTAAAATAAAAAGAAATTCGATTGTTTATATTAATATATATTATGTCATAATAATGTTTGAAAAAAAGTCAAATATCACATGAAGAAAGTTATTTGTCATCATATATGTGGTAACATCATGTGTACTCATCAGTCCTCTATGTGCATACACATGACTGCGCTTCATGCAACTAAAGCGTTATACAGCGACTCTCAAGCGTCTCCGAGTAAAGGAAACGTGTTTTTCCAAAAAATGTATGTTTTCACTTCAGATATGAAATGTAATATAACACTTTTAACTTCTTTATAACATGATATGATACTATGATATATAGATGATAGTATGATAGAGACATGTCTCTGACCTAAAAAAAATGAAATTCGATTGTTTATATTAATATATATTATGTCATAATAATGTTTGAAAAAAAGTCAAATATCATATGAAGAAAGTTATTTGTCATCATTTATGTGGTAACATCATGTGTATTCATAAGTCCTCTATGTGCATACACATTAGTGAGCTTCATGCAACTAAAGCGCTATACAGCGAATCTCACGCGTCTCCGAGTAAAGGAACCGTCTTTTTCCAAAAGATGTATGTTTTCACTTCAGATATGAAATGTAATATAACACTTTTCACTTCTTTATAACATGATATGATACTATGATATGTAAGACATGTCTCTGACCTAAAAAAAAGAAATTCGATTGTTTATATTAATATATATTATGTCCTAATAATGTTTGAAAAAAAGTCAAATATCACATGAAGAAAGACATCTGTCATCATATATGTGGTACCATCATGTGTACTCATCAGTCCTCTATGTGCATACACATGAGTGCGCTTCATGCAACTAAAGCGCTATACAGCGAATTTCAAGCGTCTGCGAGCAAAGGAAACGTGTTTTTCCAAAAAATGTATGTTTTCACTTCAGATATGAAATGTAATATAACACTTTTCACTTCTTTAAAACATGATATGATACTATGATATGTAAGACATGTCTCTGACCTAAAATAAAAAGAAATTCGATTGTTTATATTAACATACATCATGTCATAATAAAGTGTGAAAATGTGAAAAAAAGTCAAATTTCACATGAAGAAAGTCATCTGTCATCATATATGTGGTAACATCATGTGTACTCATCAGTCCTCTATGTGCATACACATGAGTGCGCTTCATGCAACTAAAGCGCTATACAGCGAATTTCAAGCGTCTGCGAGCAAAGGAAACGTGTTTTTCCAAAAAATGTATGTTTTCACTTCAGATATGAAATGTAATATAACACTTTTCACTTCTTTATAACATGATATGATACTATGATATGTTAGACATGTCTCTGACCTAAAAAAACACTGAAATTCGATTGTTTATATTAACATACATCATGTCATAATAAAGTGTGAAAATGTTAAAAAAACTCAAATTTCACATGAAGAAAGTCATCTGTCATCATATATGTGGTAACATCATGTGTACTCATCAGTCCTCTATGTGCATACACATGAGTGCGCTTCATGCAACTAAAGCGCTATACAGCGAATTTCAAGCGTCTGCGAGCAAAGGAAACGTGTTTTTCCAAAAAATGTATGTTTTCACTTCAGATATGAAATGTAATATAACACTTTTCACTTCTTTATAACATGATATGATACTATGATATGTTAGACATGTCTCTGACCTAAAATAAAAAGAAATTCGATTGTTTATATTAATATATATTATGTCCTAATAATGTTTGAAAAAAAGTCAAATTTCACATGAAGAAAGTCATCTGTCATCATATATGTGGTAACATCATGTGTACTCATCAGTCCTCTATGTGCATACACATGAGTGCGCTTCATGCAACTAAAGCGCTATACAGTGAATTTCAAGCGTCTCCGAGTAAAGGAAACGTGTTTTTCCAAAAAATGTATGTTTTCACTTCAGATATGAAATGTAATATAACACTTTTCACTTCTTTAAAACATGATATGATACTATGATATGTAAGACATGTCTCTGACCTAAAAAAAAAAGAAATTCGATTGTTTATATTAATATATATTATGTCATAATAATGTTTGAAAAAAAGTCAAATATCACATGAAGAAAGTTATTTGTCATCATTTATGTGGTAACATCATGTGTACTCATCAGTCCTCTATGTGCATACACATGAGTGCGCTTCATGCAACTAAAGCGCTATACAGTGAATTTCAAGCGTCTCCGAGTAAAGGAAACGTGTTTTTCCAAAAAATGTATGTTTTCACTTCAGATATGAAATGTAATATAACACTTTTCACTTCTTTATAACATGATATGATACTATGATATGTTAGACATGTCTCTGACCTAAAATAGCACTAAATATGATTGTTTAGATTAACGTGCATCATGTCATAATAAAGTGTGAAAATGTGAAAAAAAGTCAAATTTCACATGAAGAAAGTCATCTGTCATCATATATGTGGTAACATCATGTGTACTCATCAGTCCTCTATGTGCATACACATGAGTGCGCTTTATGCAACTAAAGCTTTATACAGCGAATCTCAAGCGTCTCCGAGTAAAGGAAACGTGTTTTTCCAAAAAATGTATGTTTTCACGTCAGATATGAAATGTAATATAACACTTTCCACTTCTTTATAACATGATATGATACTATGATATGTTAGACATGTCTCTGACCCAAAATAAAAAGAAATTCGATTGTTTATATTAATATATATTATGTCCTAATAATAGTTTGAAAAAAAGTCAAATTTCACATGAAGAAAGTCATCTGTCATCATATATGTGGTAACATCATGTGTACTCATCAGTCCTCTATGTGCATACACATGAGTGCGCTTTATGCAACTAAAGCTTTATACAGCGAATCTAAAGCGTCTCCGAGTAAAGGAAACGTGTTTTTCCAAAAAATGTATGTTTTCACTTCAGATATGAAATGTAATATAACACTTTCCACTTCTTTATAACATGATATGATACTATGATATGTTAGACATGTCTCTGACCTAAAATAAAAAGAAATTCGATTGTTTATATTAATATATATTATGTCATAATAATGTTTGAAAAAAAGTCAAATATCACATGAAGAAAGTTATTTGTCATCATTTATGTGGTAACATCATGTGTACTCATCAGTCCTCTATGTGCATACACATGAGTGCGCTTCATGCAACTAAAGCGCTATACAGCGAATTTCAAGCGTCTGCGAGCAAAGGAAACGTGTTTTTCCAAAAAATGTATGTTTTCACTTCAGATATGAAATGTAATATAACACTTTTCACTTCTTTATAACATGATATGATACTATGATATGTTAGACATGTCTCTGACCTAAAATAACACTAAACATGATTGTTTATATTAACATACATCATGTCATAATAAAGTGTGAAAATGTGAAAAAAAGTCAAATTTCACATGAAGAAAGTCATCTGTCATCGTATATGTGGTAACATCGTGTGTACTCATCAGTCCTCTATGTGCATACACATGAGTGCGCTTCATGCAACTAAAGCGCTATACAGCGAATTTCAAGCGTCTGCGAGCAAAGGAAACGTGTTTTTCCAAAAAATGTATGTTTTCACTTCAGATATGAAATGTAATATAACACTTTTCACTTCTTTATAACATGATATGATACTATGATATGTTAGACATGTCTCTGACCTAAAATAACACTAAACATGATTGTTTATATTAACATACATCATGTCATAATAAAGTGTGAAAATGTGAAAAAAAGTCAAATTTCACATGAAGAAAGTCATCTGTCATCATATATGTGGTAACATCATGTGTACTCATCAGTCCTCTATGTGCATACACCTGAGTGCGCTTCATGCAACTAAAGCGCTATACAGCACATATTCAAGCGTCTCCGAGTAAAGGAAACGTGTTTTTCCAAAAAATGTATGTTTTCACTTCAGATATGAAATGTAATATAACACTTTTCACTTCTTTAAAACATGATATGATACTATGATATGTAAGACATGTCTCTGACCTAAAATAAAAAGAAATTCGATTGTTTATATTAACATACATCATGTCATAATAAAGTGTGAAAATGTGAAAAAAAGTCAAATTTCACATGAAGAAAGTCATCTGTCATCATATATGTGGTAACATCATGTGTACTCATCAGTCCTCTATGTGCATACACATGAGTGCGCTTCATGCAACTAAAGCGCTATACAGCGAATTTCAAGCGTCTGCGAGCAAAGGAAACGTGTTTTTCCAAAAAATGTATGTTTTCACTTCAGATATGAAATGTAATATAACACTTTTCACTTCTTTATAACATGATATGATACTATGATATGTTAGACATGTCTCTGACCTAAAATAACACTAAACATGATTGTTTATATTAACATACATCATGTCATAATAAAGTGTGAAAATGTGAAAAAAAGTCAAATTTCACATGAAGAAAGTCATCTGTCATCATATATGTGGTAACATCATGTGTACTCATCAGTCCTCTATGTGCATACACATGAGTGCGCTTCATGCAACTAAAGCGCTATACAGCGAATTTCAAGCGTCTGCGAGCAAAGGAAACGTGTTTTTCCAAAAAATGTATGTTTTCACTTCAGATATGAAATGTAATATAACACTTTTCACTTCTTTATAACATGATATGATACTATGATATGTTAGACATGTCTCTGACCTAAAATAAAAAGAAATTCGATTGTTTATATTAACATACATCATGTCATAATAAAGTGTGAAAATGTGAAAAAAAGTCAAATTTCACATGAAGAAAGTCATCTGTCATCATATATGTGGTAACATCATGTGTACTCATCAGTCCTCTATGTGCATACACATGAGTGCGCTTCATGCAACTAAAGCGCTATACAGCGAATTTCAAGCGTCTGCGAGCAAAGGAAACGTGTTTTTCCAAAAAATGTATGTTTTCACTTCAGATATGAAATGTAATATAACACTTTTCACTTCTTTATAACATGATATGATACTATGATATGTTAGACATGTCTCTGACCTAAAATAACACTAAACATGATTGTTTATATTAACATACATCATGTCATAATAAAGTGTGAAAATGTGAAAAAAAGTCAAATTTCACATGAAGAAAGTCATCTGTCATCATATATGTGGTAACATCATGTGTACTCATCAGTCCTCTATGTGCATACACATGAGTGCGCTTCATGCAACTAAAGCGCTATACAGCGAATTTCAAGCGTCTGCGAGCAAAGGAAACGTGTTTTTCCAAAAAATGTATGTTTTCACTTCAGATATGAAATGTAATATAACACTTTTCACTTCTTTATAACATGATATGATACTATGATATGTTAGACATGTCTCTGACCTAAAATAACACTAAACATGATTGTTTATATTAACATACATCATGTCATAATAAAGTGTGAAAATGTGAAAAAAAGTCAAATTTCACATGAAGAAAGTCATCTGTCATCATATATGTGGTAACATCATGTGTACTCATCAGTCCTCTATGTGCATACACATGAGTGCGCTTCATGCAACTAAAGCGCTATACAGCGAATTTCAAGCGTCTGCGAGCAAAGGAAACGTGTTTTTCCAAAAAATGTATGTTTTCACTTCAGATATGAAATGTAATATAACACTTTTCACTTCTTTATAACATGATATGATACTATGATATGTTAGACATGTCTCTGACCTAAAATAACACTAAACATGATTGTTTATATTAACATACATCATGTCATAATAAAGTGTGAAAATGTGAAAAAAAGTCAAATTTCACATGAAGAAAGTCATCTGTCATCATATATGTGGTAACATCATGTGTACTCATCAGTCCTCTATGTGCATACACATGAGTGCGCTTCATGCAACTAAAGCGCTATACAGCGAATTTCAAGCGTCTGCGAGCAAAGGAAACGTGTTTTTCCAAAAAATGTATGTTTTCACTTCAGATATGAAATGTAATATAACACTTTTCACTTCTTTATAACATGATATGATACTATGATATGTTAGACATGTCTCTGACCTAAAATAACACTAAACATGATTGTTTATATTAACATACATCATGTCATAATAAAGTGTGAAAATGTGAAAAAAAGTCAAATTTCACATGAAGAAAGTCATCTGTCATCATATATGTGGTAACATCATGTGTACTCATCAGTCCTCTATGTGCATACACATGAGTGCGCTTCATGCAACTAAAGCGCTATACAGCGAATTTCAAGCGTCTGCGAGCAAAGGAAACGTGTTTTTCCAAAAAATGTATGTTTTCACTTCAGATATGAAATGTAATATAACACTTTTCACTTCTTTATAACATGATATGATACTATGATATGTTAGACATGTCTCTGACCTAAAATAACACTAAACATGATTGTTTATATTAACATACATCATGTCATAATAAAGTGTGAAAATGTGAAAAAAAGTCAAATTTCACATGAAGAAAGTCATCTGTCATCATATATGTGGTAACATCATGTGTACTCATCAGTCCTCTATGTGCATACACATGAGTGCGCTTCATGCAACTAAAGCGCTATACAGCGAATTTCAAGCGTCTGCGAGCAAAGGAAACGTGTTTTTCCAAAAAATGTATGTTTTCACTTCAGATATGAAATGTAATATAACACTTTTCACTTCTTTATAACATGATATGATACTATGATATGTTAGACATGTCTCTGACCTAAAATAACACTAAACATGATTGTTTATATTAACATACATCATGTCATAATAAAGTGTGAAAATGTGAAAAAAAGTCAAATTTCACATGAAGAAAGTCATCTGTCATCATATATGTGGTAACATCATGTGTACTCATCAGTCCTCTATGTGCATACACATGAGTGCGCTTCATGCAACTAAAGCGCTATACAGCGAATTTCAAGCGTCTGCGAGCAAAGGAAACGTGTTTTTCCAAAAAATGTATGTTTTCACTTCAGATATGAAATGTAATATAACACTTTTCACTTCTTTATAACATGATATGATACTATGATATGTTAGACATGTCTCTGACCTAAAATAACACTAAACATGATTGTTTATATTAACATACATCATGTCATAATAAAGTGTGAAAATGTGAAAAAAAGTCAAATTTCACATGAAGAAAGTCATCTGTCATCATATATGTGGTAACATCATGTGTACTCATCAGTCCTCTATGTGCATACACATGAGTGCGCTTCATGCAACTAAAGCGCTATACAGCGAATTTCAAGCGTCTGCGAGCAAAGGAAACGTGTTTTTCCAAAAAATGTATGTTTTCACTTCAGATATGAAATGTAATATAACACTTTTCACTTCTTTATAACATGATATGATACTATGATATGTTAGACATGTCTCTGACCTAAAATAACACTAAACATGATTGTTTATATTAACATACATCATGTCATAATAAAGTGTGAAAATGTGAAAAAAAGTCAAATTTCACATGAAGAAAGTCATCTGTCATCATATATGTGGTAACATCATGTGTACTCATCAGTCCTCTATGTGCATACACATGAGTGCGCTTCATGCAACTAAAGCGCTATACAGCGAATTTCAAGCGTCTGCGAGCAAAGGAAACGTGTTTTTCCAAAAAATGTATGTTTTCACTTCAGATATGAAATGTAATATAACACTTTTCACTTCTTTATAACATGATATGATACTATGATATGTTAGACATGTCTCTGACCTAAAATAACACTAAACATGATTGTTTATATTAACATACATCATGTCATAATAAAGTGTGAAAATGTGAAAAAAAGTCAAATTTCACATGAAGAAAGTCATCTGTCATCATATATGTGGTAACATCATGTGTACTCATCAGTCCTCTATGTGCATACACATGAGTGCGCTTCATGCAACTAAAGCGCTATACAGCGAATTTCAAGCGTCTGCGAGCAAAGGAAACGTGTTTTTCCAAAAAATGTATGTTTTCACTTCAGATATGAAATGTAATATAACACTTTTCACTTCTTTATAACATGATATGATACTATGATATGTTAGACATGTCTCTGACCTAAAATAACACTAAACATGATTGTTTATATTAACATACATCATGTCATAATAAAGTGTGAAAATGTGAAAAAAAGTCAAATTTCACATGAAGAAAGTCATCTGTCATCATATATGTGGTAACATCATGTGTACTCATCAGTCCTCTATGTGCATACACATGAGTGCGCTTCATGCAACTAAAGCGCTATACAGCGAATTTCAAGCGTCTGCGAGCAAAGGAAACGTGTTTTTCCAAAAAATGTATGTTTTCACTTCAGATATGAAATGTAATATAACACTTTTCACTTCTTTATAACATGATATGATACTATGATATGTTAGACATGTCTCTGACCTAAAATAACACTAAACATGATTGTTTATATTAACATACATCATGTCATAATAAAGTGTGAAAATGTGAAAAAAAGTCAAATTTCACATGAAGAAAGTCATCTGTCATCATATATGTGGTAACATCATGTGTACTCATCAGTCCTCTATGTGCATACACATGAGTGCGCTTCATGCAACTAAAGCGCTATACAGCGAATTTCAAGCGTCTGCGAGCAAAGGAAACGTGTTTTTCCAAAAAATGTATGTTTTCACTTCAGATATGAAATGTAATATAACACTTTTCACTTCTTTATAACATGATATGATACTATGATATGTTAGACATGTCTCTGACCTAAAATAACACTAAACATGATTGTTTATATTAACATACATCATGTCATAATAAAGTGTGAAAATGTGAAAAAAAGTCAAATTTCACATGAAGAAAGTCATCTGTCATCATATATGTGGTAACATCATGTGTACTCATCAGTCCTCTATGTGCATACACATGAGTGCGCTTCATGCAACTAAAGCGCTATACAGCGAATTTCAAGCGTCTGCGAGCAAAGGAAACGTGTTTTTCCAAAAAATGTATGTTTTCACTTCAGATATGAAATGTAATATAACACTTTTCACTTCTTTATAACATGATATGATACTATGATATGTTAGACATGTCTCTGACCTAAAATAAAAAGAAATTCGATTGTTTATATTAACATACATCATGTCATAATAAAGTGTGAAAATGTGAAAAAAAGTCAAATTTCACATGAAGAAAGTCATCTGTCATCATATATGTGGTAACATCATGTGTACTCATCAGTCCTCTATGTGCATACACATGAGTGCGCTTCATGCAACTAAAGCGCTATACAGCGAATTTCAAGCGTCTGCGAGCAAAGGAAACGTGTTTTTCCAAAAAATGTATGTTTTCACTTCAGATATGAAATGTAATATAACACTTTTCACTTCTTTATAACATGATATGATACTATGATATGTTAGACATGTCTCTGACCTAAAATAACACTAAACATGATTGTTTATATTAACATACATCATGTCATAATAAAGTGTGAAAATGTGAAAAAAAGTCAAATTTCACATGAAGAAAGTCATCTGTCATCATATATGTGGTAACATCATGTGTACTCATCAGTCCTCTATGTGCATACACATGAGTGCGCTTCATGCAACTAAAGCGCTATACAGCGAATTTCAAGCGTCTGCGAGCAAAGGAAACGTGTTTTTCCAAAAAATGTATGTTTTCACTTCAGATATGAAATGTAATATAACACTTTTCACTTCTTTATAACATGATATGATACTATGATATGTTAGACATGTCTCTGACCTAAAATAACACTAAACATGATTGTTTATATTAACATACATCATGTCATAATAAAGTGTGAAAATGTGAAAAAAAGTCAAATTTCACATGAAGAAAGTCATCTGTCATCATATATGTGGTAACATCATGTGTACTCATCAGTCCTCTATGTGCATACACATGAGTGCGCTTCATGCAACTAAAGCGCTATACAGCGAATTTCAAGCGTCTGCGAGCAAAGGAAACGTGTTTTTCCAAAAAATGTATGTTTTCACTTCAGATATGAAATGTAATATAACACTTTTCACTTCTTTATAACATGATATGATACTATGATATGTTAGACATGTCTCTGACCTAAAATAACACTAAACATGATTGTTTATATTAACATACATCATGTCATAATAAAGTGTGAAAATGTGAAAAAAAGTCAAATTTCACATGAAGAAAGTCATCTGTCATCATATATGTGGTAACATCATGTGTACTCATCAGTCCTCTATGTGCATACACATGAGTGCGCTTCATGCAACTAAAGCGCTATACAGCGAATTTCAAGCGTCTGCGAGCAAAGGAAACGTGTTTTTCCAAAAAATGTATGTTTTCACTTCAGATATGAAATGTAATATAACACTTTTCACTTCTTTATAACATGATATGATACTATGATATGTTAGACATGTCTCTGACCTAAAATAACACTAAACATGATTGTTTATATTAACATACATCATGTCATAATAAAGTGTGAAAATGTGAAAAAAAGTCAAATTTCACATGAAGAAAGTCATCTGTCATCATATATGTGGTAACATCATGTGTACTCATCAGTCCTCTATGTGCATACACATGAGTGCGCTTCATGCAACTAAAGCGCTATACAGCGAATTTCAAGCGTCTGCGAGCAAAGGAAACGTGTTTTTCCAAAAAATGTATGTTTTCACTTCAGATATGAAATGTAATATAACACTTTTCACTTCTTTATAACATGATATGATACTATGATATGTTAGACATGTCTCTGACCTAAAATAACACTAAACATGATTGTTTATATTAACATACATCATGTCATAATAAAGTGTGAAAATGTGAAAAAAAGTCAAATTTCACATGAAGAAAGTCATCTGTCATCATATATGTGGTAACATCATGTGTACTCATCAGTCCTCTATGTGCATACACATGAGTGCGCTTCATGCAACTAAAGCGCTATACAGCGAATTTCAAGCGTCTGCGAGCAAAGGAAACGTGTTTTTCCAAAAAATGTATGTTTTCACTTCAGATATGAAATGTAATATAACACTTTTCACTTCTTTATAACATGATATGATACTATGATATGTTAGACATGTCTCTGACCTAAAATAACACTAAACATGATTGTTTATATTAACATACATCATGTCATAATAAAGTGTGAAAATGTGAAAAAAAGTCAAATTTCACATGAAGAAAGTCATCTGTCATCATATATGTGGTAACATCATGTGTACTCATCAGTCCTCTATGTGCATACACATGAGTGCGCTTCATGCAACTAAAGCGCTATACAGCGAATTTCAAGCGTCTGCGAGCAAAGGAAACGTGTTTTTCCAAAAAATGTATGTTTTCACTTCAGATATGAAATGTAATATAACACTTTTCACTTCTTTATAACATGATATGATACTATGATATGTTAGACATGTCTCTGACCTAAAATAACACTAAACATGATTGTTTATATTAACATACATCATGTCATAATAAAGTGTGAAAATGTGAAAAAAAGTCAAATTTCACATGAAGAAAGTCATCTGTCATCATATATGTGGTAACATCATGTGTACTCATCAGTCCTCTATGTGCATACACATGAGTGCGCTTCATGCAACTAAAGCGCTATACAGCGAATTTCAAGCGTCTGCGAGCAAAGGAAACGTGTTTTTCCAAAAAATGTATGTTTTCACTTCAGATATGAAATGTAATATAACACTTTTCACTTCTTTATAACATGATATGATACTATGATATGTTAGACATGTCTCTGACCTAAAATAACACTAAACATGATTGTTTATATTAACATACATCATGTCATAATAAAGTGTGAAAATGTGAAAAAAAGTCAAATTTCACATGAAGAAAGTCATCTGTCATCATATATGTGGTAACATCATGTGTACTCATCAGTCCTCTATGTGCATACACATGAGTGCGCTTCATGCAACTAAAGCGCTATACAGCGAATTTCAAGCGTCTGCGAGCAAAGGAAACGTGTTTTTCCAAAAAATGTATGTTTTCACTTCAGATATGAAATGTAATATAACACTTTTCACTTCTTTATAACATGATATGATACTATGATATGTTAGACATGTCTCTGACCTAAAATAACACTAAACATGATTGTTTATATTAACATACATCATGTCATAATAAAGTGTGAAAATGTGAAAAAAAGTCAAATTTCACATGAAGAAAGTCATCTGTCATCATATATGTGGTAACATCATGTGTACTCATCAGTCCTCTATGTGCATACACATGAGTGCGCTTCATGCAACTAAAGCGCTATACAGCGAATTTCAAGCGTCTGCGAGCAAAGGAAACGTGTTTTTCCAAAAAATGTATGTTTTCACTTCAGATATGAAATGTAATATAACACTTTTCACTTCTTTATAACATGATATGATACTATGATATGTTAGACATGTCTCTGACCTAAAATAACACTAAACATGATTGTTTATATTAACATACATCATGTCATAATAAAGTGTGAAAATGTGAAAAAAAGTCAAATTTCACATGAAGAAAGTCATCTGTCATCATATATGTGGTAACATCATGTGTACTCATCAGTCCTCTATGTGCATACACATGAGTGCGCTTCATGCAACTAAAGCGCTATACAGCGAATTTCAAGCGTCTGCGAGCAAAGGAAACGTGTTTTTCCAAAAAATGTATGTTTTCACTTCAGATATGAAATGTAATATAACACTTTTCACTTCTTTATAACATGATATGATACTATGATATGTTAGACATGTCTCTGACCTAAAATAACACTAAACATGATTGTTTATATTAACATACATCATGTCATAATAAAGTGTGAAAATGTGAAAAAAAGTCAAATTTCACATGAAGAAAGTCATCTGTCATCATATATGTGGTAACATCATGTGTACTCATCAGTCCTCTATGTGCATACACATGAGTGCGCTTCATGCAACTAAAGCGCTATACAGCGAATTTCAAGCGTCTGCGAGCAAAGGAAACGTGTTTTTCCAAAAAATGTATGTTTTCACTTCAGATATGAAATGTAATATAACACTTTTCACTTCTTTATAACATGATATGATACTATGATATGTTAGACATGTCTCTGACCTAAAATAACACTAAACATGATTGTTTATATTAACATACATCATGTCATAATAAAGTGTGAAAATGTGAAAAAAAGTCAAATTTCACATGAAGAAAGTCATCTGTCATCATATATGTGGTAACATCATGTGTACTCATCAGTCCTCTATGTGCATACACATGAGTGCGCTTCATGCAACTAAAGCGCTATACAGCGAATTTCAAGCGTCTGCGAGCAAAGGAAACGTGTTTTTCCAAAAAATGTATGTTTTCACTTCAGATATGAAATGTAATATAACACTTTTCACTTCTTTATAACATGATATGATACTATGATATGTTAGACATGTCTCTGACCTAAAATAACACTAAACATGATTGTTTATATTAACATACATCATGTCATAATAAAGTGTGAAAATGTGAAAAAAAGTCAAATTTCACATGAAGAAAGTCATCTGTCATCATATATGTGGTAACATCATGTGTACTCATCAGTCCTCTATGTGCATACACATGAGTGCGCTTCATGCAACTAAAGCGCTATACAGCGAATTTCAAGCGTCTGCGAGCAAAGGAAACGTGTTTTTCCAAAAAATGTATGTTTTCACTTCAGATATGAAATGTAATATAACACTTTTCACTTCTTTATAACATGATATGATACTATGATATGTTAGACATGTCTCTGACCTAAAATAACACTAAACATGATTGTTTATATTAACATACATCATGTCATAATAAAGTGTGAAAATGTGAAAAAAAGTCAAATTTCACATGAAGAAAGTCATCTGTCATCATATATGTGGTAACATCATGTGTACTCATCAGTCCTCTATGTGCATACACATGAGTGCGCTTCATGCAACTAAAGCGCTATACAGCGAATTTCAAGCGTCTGCGAGCAAAGGAAACGTGTTTTTCCAAAAAATGTATGTTTTCACTTCAGATATGAAATGTAATATAACACTTTTCACTTCTTTATAACATGATATGATACTATGATATGTTAGACATGTCTCTGACCTAAAATAACACTAAACATGATTGTTTATATTAACATACATCATGTCATAATAAAGTGTGAAAATGTGAAAAAAAGTCAAATTTCACATGAAGAAAGTCATCTGTCATCATATATGTGGTAACATCATGTGTACTCATCAGTCCTCTATGTGCATACACATGAGTGCGCTTCATGCAACTAAAGCGCTATACAGCGAATTTCAAGCGTCTGCGAGCAAAGGAAACGTGTTTTTCCAAAAAATGTATGTTTTCACTTCAGATATGAAATGTAATATAACACTTTTCACTTCTTTATAACATGATATGATACTATGATATGTTAGACATGTCTCTGACCTAAAATAACACTAAACATGATTGTTTATATTAACATACATCATGTCATAATAAAGTGTGAAAATGTGAAAAAAAGTCAAATTTCACATGAAGAAAGTCATCTGTCATCATATATGTGGTAACATCATGTGTACTCATCAGTCCTCTATGTGCATACACATGAGTGCGCTTCATGCAACTAAAGCGCTATACAGCGAATTTCAAGCGTCTGCGAGCAAAGGAAACGTGTTTTTCCAAAAAATGTATGTTTTCACTTCAGATATGAAATGTAATATAACACTTTTCACTTCTTTATAACATGATATGATACTATGATATGTTAGACATGTCTCTGACCTAAAATAACACTAAACATGATTGTTTATATTAACATACATCATGTCATAATAAAGTGTGAAAATGTGAAAAAAAGTCAAATTTCACATGAAGAAAGTCATCTGTCATCATATATGTGGTAACATCATGTGTACTCATCAGTCCTCTATGTGCATACACATGAGTGCGCTTCATGCAACTAAAGCGCTATACAGCGAATTTCAAGCGTCTGCGAGCAAAGGAAACGTGTTTTTCCAAAAAATGTATGTTTTCACTTCAGATATGAAATGTAATATAACACTTTTCACTTCTTTATAACATGATATGATACTATGATATGTTAGACATGTCTCTGACCTAAAATAAAAAGAAATTCGATTGTTTATATTAACATACATCATGTCATAATAAAGTGTGAAAATGTGAAAAAAAGTCAAATTTCACATGAAGAAAGTCATCTGTCATCATATATGTGGTAACATCATGTGTACTCATCAGTCCTCTATGTGCATACACATGAGTGCGCTTCATGCAACTAAAGCGCTATACAGCGAATTTCAAGCGTCTGCGAGCAAAGGAAACGTGTTTTTCCAAAAAATGTATGTTTTCACTTCAGATATGAAATGTAATATAACACTTTTCACTTCTTTATAACATGATATGATACTATGATATGTTAGACATGTCTCTGACCTAAAATAACACTAAACATGATTGTTTATATTAACATACATCATGTCATAATAAAGTGTGAAAATGTGAAAAAAAGTCAAATTTCACATGAAGAAAGTCATCTGTCATCATATATGTGGTAACATCATGTGTACTCATCAGTCCTCTATGTGCATACACATGAGTGCGCTTCATGCAACTAAAGCGCTATACAGCGAATTTCAAGCGTCTGCGAGCAAAGGAAACGTGTTTTTCCAAAAAATGTATGTTTTCACTTCAGATATGAAATGTAATATAACACTTTTCACTTCTTTATAACATGATATGATACTATGATATGTTAGACATGTCTCTGACCTAAAATAAAAAGAAATTCGATTGTTTATATTAACATACATCATGTCATAATAAAGTGTGAAAATGTGAAAAAAAGTCAAATTTCACATGAAGAAAGTCATCTGTCATCATATATGTGGTAACATCATGTGTACTCATCAGTCCTCTATGTGCATACACATGAGTGCGCTTCATGCAACTAAAGCGCTATACAGCGAATTTCAAGCGTCTGCGAGCAAAGGAAACGTGTTTTTCCAAAAAATGTATGTTTTCACTTCAGATATGAAATGTAATATAACACTTTTCACTTCTTTATAACATGATATGATACTATGATATGTTAGACATGTCTCTGACCTAAAATAACACTAAACATGATTGTTTATATTAACATACATCATGTCATAATAAAGTGTGAAAATGTGAAAAAAAGTCAAATTTCACATGAAGAAAGTCATCTGTCATCATATATGTGGTAACATCATGTGTACTCATCAGTCCTCTATGTGCATACACATGAGTGCGCTTCATGCAACTAAAGCGCTATACAGCGAATTTCAAGCGTCTGCGAGCAAAGGAAACGTGTTTTTCCAAAAAATGTATGTTTTCACTTCAGATATGAAATGTAATATAACACTTTTCACTTCTTTATAACATGATATGATACTATGATATGTTAGACATGTCTCTGACCTAAAATAACACTAAACATGATTGTTTATATTAACATACATCATGTCATAATAAAGTGTGAAAATGTGAAAAAAAGTCAAATTTCACATGAAGAAAGTCATCTGTCATCATATATGTGGTAACATCATGTGTACTCATCAGTCCTCTATGTGCATACACATGAGTGCGCTTCATGCAACTAAAGCGCTATACAGCGAATTTCAAGCGTCTGCGAGCAAAGGAAACGTGTTTTTCCAAAAAATGTATGTTTTCACTTCAGATATGAAATGTAATATAACACTTTTCACTTCTTTATAACATGATATGATACTATGATATGTTAGACATGTCTCTGACCTAAAATAACACTAAACATGATTGTTTATATTAACATACATCATGTCATAATAAAGTGTGAAAATGTGAAAAAAAGTCAAATTTCACATGAAGAAAGTCATCTGTCATCATATATGTGGTAACATCATGTGTACTCATCAGTCCTCTATGTGCATACACCTGAGTGCGCTTCATGCAACTAAAGCGCTATACAGCACATATTCAAGCGTCTCCGAGTAAAGGAAACGTGTTTTTCCAAAAAATGTATGTTTTCACTTCAGATATGAAATGTAATATAACACTTTTCACTTCTTTAAAACATGATATGATACTATGATATGTTAGACATGTCTCTGACCTAAAATAACACTAAACATGATTGTTTATATTAACATACATCATGTCATAATAAAGTGTGAAAATGTGAAAAAAAGTCAAATTTCACATGAAGAAAGTCATCTGTCATCATATATGTGGTAACATCATGTGTACTCATCAGTCCTCTATGTGCATACACATGAGTGCGCTTCATGCAACTAAAGCGCTATACAGCGAATTTCAAGCGTCTGCGAGCAAAGGAAACGTGTTTTTCCAAAAAATGTATGTTTTCACTTCAGATATGAAATGTAATATAACACTTTTCACTTCTTTATAACATGATATGATACTATGATATGTTAGACATGTCTCTGACCTAAAATAACACTAAACATGATTGTTTATATTAACATACATCATGTCATAATAAAGTGTGAAAATGTGAAAAAAAGTCAAATTTCACATGAAGAAAGTCATCTGTCATCATATATGTGGTAACATCATGTGTACTCATCAGTCCTCTATGTGCATACACATGAGTGCGCTTCATGCAACTAAAGCGCTATACAGCGAATTTCAAGCGTCTGCGAGCAAAGGAAACGTGTTTTTCCAAAAAATGTATGTTTTCACTTCAGATATGAAATGTAATATAACACTTTTCACTTCTTTATAACATGATATGATACTATGATATGTTAGACATGTCTCTGACCTAAAATAAAAAGAAATTCGATTGTTTATATTAACATACATCATGTCATAATAAAGTGTGAAAATGTGAAAAAAAGTCAAATTTCACATGAAGAAAGTCATCTGTCATCATATATGTGGTAACATCATGTGTACTCATCAGTCCTCTATGTGCATACACATGAGTGCGCTTCATGCAACTAAAGCGCTATACAGCGAATTTCAAGCGTCTGCGAGCAAAGGAAACGTGTTTTTCCAAAAAATGTATGTTTTCACTTCAGATATGAAATGTAATATAACACTTTTCACTTCTTTATAACATGATATGATACTATGATATGTTAGACATGTCTCTGACCTAAAATAACACTAAACATGATTGTTTATATTAACATACATCATGTCATAATAAAGTGTGAAAATGTGAAAAAAAGTCAAATTTCACATGAAGAAAGTCATCTGTCATCATATATGTGGTAACATCATGTGTACTCATCAGTCCTCTATGTGCATACACATGAGTGCGCTTCATGCAACTAAAGCGCTATACAGCGAATTTCAAGCGTCTGCGAGCAAAGGAAACGTGTTTTTCCAAAAAATGTATGTTTTCACTTCAGATATGAAATGTAATATAACACTTTTCACTTCTTTATAACATGATATGATACTATGATATGTTAGACATGTCTCTGACCTAAAATAACACTAAACATGATTGTTTATATTAACATACATCATGTCATAATAAAGTGTGAAAATGTGAAAAAAAGTCAAATTTCACATGAAGAAAGTCATCTGTCATCATATATGTGGTAACATCATGTGTACTCATCAGTCCTCTATGTGCATACACATGAGTGCGCTTCATGCAACTAAAGCGCTATACAGCGAATTTCAAGCGTCTGCGAGCAAAGGAAACGTGTTTTTCCAAAAAATGTATGTTTTCACTTCAGATATGAAATGTAATATAACACTTTTCACTTCTTTATAACATGATATGATACTATGATATGTTAGACATGTCTCTGACCTAAAATAAAAAGAAATTCGATTGTTTATATTAACATACATCATGTCATAATAAAGTGTGAAAATGTGAAAAAAAGTCAAATATCACATGAAGAATGTTATTTGTCATCATATATGTGGTAACATCATGTGTACTCATCAGTCCTCTATGTGCATACACATGAGTGCGCTTCATGCAACTAAAGCGCTATACAGTGAATTTCAAGCGTCTCCGAGTAAAGGAAACGTGTTTTTCCAAAAAATGTATGTTTTCACTTCAGATATGAAATGTAATATAACACTTTTCACTTCTTTATAACATGATATGATACTATGATATGTTAGACATGTCTCTGACCTAAAATAACACTAAACATGATTGTTTATATTAACATACATCATGTCATAATAAAGTGTGAAAATGTGAAAAAAAGTCAAATTTCACATGAAGAAAGTCATCTGTCATCATATATGTGGTAACATCATGTGTACTCATCAGTCCTCTATGTGCATACACATGAGTGCGCTTCATGCAACTAAAGCGCTATACAGCGAATTTCAAGCGTCTGCGAGCAAAGGAAACGTGTTTTTCCAAAAAATGTATGTTTTCACTTCAGATATGAAATGTAATATAACACTTTTCACTTCTTTATAACATGATATGATACTATGATATGTTAGACATGTCTCTGACCTAAAATAAAAAGAAATTCGATTGTTTATATTAACATACATCATGTCATAATAAAGTGTGAAAATGTGAAAAAAAGTCAAATTTCACATGAAGAAAGTCATCTGTCATCATATATGTGGTAACATCATGTGTACTCATCAGTCCTCTATGTGCATACACATGAGTGCGCTTCATGCAACTAAAGCGCTATACAGCGAATTTCAAGCGTCTGCGAGCAAAGGAAACGTGTTTTTCCAAAAAATGTATGTTTTCACTTCAGATATGAAATGTAATATAACACTTTTCACTTCTTTATAACATGATATGATACTATGATATGTTAGACATGTCTCTGACCTAAAATAACACTAAACATGATTGTTTATATTAACATACATCATGTCATAATAAAGTGTGAAAATGTGAAAAAAAGTCAAATTTCACATGAAGAAAGTCATCTGTCATCATATATGTGGTAACATCATGTGTACTCATCAGTCCTCTATGTGCATACACATGAGTGCGCTTCATGCAACTAAAGCGCTATACAGCGAATTTCAAGCGTCTGCGAGCAAAGGAAACGTGTTTTTCCAAAAAATGTATGTTTTCACTTCAGATATGAAATGTAATATAACACTTTTCACTTCTTTATAACATGATATGATACTATGATATGTTAGACATGTCTCTGACCTAAAATAAAAAGAAATTCGATTGTTTATATTAATATATATTATGTCATAATAATGTTTGAAAAAAAGTCAAATATCACATGAAGAAAGTTATTTGTCATCATTTATGTGGTAACATCATGTGTACTCATCAGTCCTCTATGTGCATACACATGAGTGCGCTTCATGCAACTAAAGCGCTATACAGCGAATTTCAAGCGTCTGCGAGCAAAGGAAACGTGTTTTTCCAAAAAATGTATGTTTTCACTTCAGATATGAAATGTAATATAACACTTTTCACTTCTTTATAACATGATATGATACTATGATATGTTAGACATGTCTCTGACCTAAAATAACACTAAACATGATTGTTTATATTAACATACATCATGTCATAATAAAGTGTGAAAATGTGAAAAAAAGTCAAATTTCACATGAAGAAAGTCATCTGTCATCATATATGTGGTAACATCATGTGTACTCATCAGTCCTCTATGTGCATACACATGAGTGCGCTTCATGCAACTAAAGCGCTATACAGCGAATTTCAAGCGTCTGCGAGCAAAGGAAACGTGTTTTTCCAAAAAATGTATGTTTTCACTTCAGATATGAAATGTAATATAACACTTTTCACTTCTTTATAACATGATATGATACTATGATATGTTAGACATGTCTCTGACCTAAAATAACACTAAACATGATTGTTTATATTAACATACATCATGTCATAATAAAGTGTGAAAATGTGAAAAAAAGTCAAATTTCACATGAAGAAAGTCATCTGTCATCATATATGTGGTAACATCATGTGTACTCATCAGTCCTCTATGTGCATACACATGAGTGCGCTTCATGCAACTAAAGCGCTATACAGCGAATTTCAAGCGTCTGCGAGCAAAGGAAACGTGTTTTTCCAAAAAATGTATGTTTTCACTTCAGATATGAAATGTAATATAACACTTTTCACTTCTTTATAACATGATATGATACTATGATATGTTAGACATGTCTCTGACCTAAAATAAAAAGAAATTCGATTGTTTATATTAACATACATCATGTCATAATAAAGTGTGAAAATGTGAAAAAAAGTCAAATTTCACATGAAGAAAGTCATCTGTCATCATATATGTGGTAACATCATGTGTACTCATCAGTCCTCTATGTGCATACACATGAGTGCGCTTCATGCAACTAAAGCGCTATACAGCGAATTTCAAGCGTCTGCGAGCAAAGGAAACGTGTTTTTCCAAAAAATGTATGTTTTCACTTCAGATATGAAATGTAATATAACACTTTTCACTTCTTTATAACATGATATGATACTATGATATGTTAGACATGTCTCTGACCTAAAATAAAAAGAAATTCGATTGTTTATATTAACATACATCATGTCATAATAAAGTGTGAAAATGTGAAAAAAAGTCAAATTTCACATGAAGAAAGTCATCTGTCATCATATATGTGGTAACATCATGTGTACTCATCAGTCCTCTATGTGCATACACATGAGTGCGCTTCATGCAACTAAAGCGCTATACAGCGAATTTCAAGCGTCTGCGAGCAAAGGAAACGTGTTTTTCCAAAAAATGTATGTTTTCACTTCAGATATGAAATGTAATATAACACTTTTCACTTCTTTATAACATGATATGATACTATGATATGTTAGACATGTCTCTGACCTAAAATAACACTAAACATGATTGTTTATATTAACATACATCATGTCATAATAAAGTGTGAAAATGTGAAAAAAAGTCAAATTTCACATGAAGAAAGTCATCTGTCATCATATATGTGGTAACATCATGTGTACTCATCAGTCCTCTATGTGCATACACATGAGTGCGCTTCATGCAACTAAAGCGCTATACAGCGAATTTCAAGCGTCTGCGAGCAAAGGAAACGTGTTTTTCCAAAAAATGTATGTTTTCACTTCAGATATGAAATGTAATATAACACTTTTCACTTCTTTATAACATGATATGATACTATGATATGTTAGACATGTCTCTGACCTAAAATAACACTAAACATGATTGTTTATATTAACATACATCATGTCATAATAAAGTGTGAAAATGTGAAAAAAAGTCAAATTTCACATGAAGAAAGTCATCTGTCATCATATATGTGGTAACATCATGTGTACTCATCAGTCCTCTATGTGCATACACCTGAGTGCGCTTCATGCAACTAAATCGCTATACAGCGAATCTCAAGCGTCTCCGAGTAAAGGAAACGTGTTTTTCCAAAAAATGTATGTTTTCACTTCAGATATGAAATGTAATATGACACTTTTCACTTCTTTATAACATGATATGATACTATGATATGTAAGACATGTCTCTGACCTAAAAAAAAAGAAATTCGATTGTTTATATTAATATATATTATGTCCTAATAATGTTTGAAAAAAAGTCAAATATCACATGAAGAAAGTTATTTGTCATCATTTATGTGGTAACATCATGTGTACTCATCAGTCCTCTATGTGCATACACATGAGTGCGCTTCATGCAACTAAAGCGCTATACAGCGAATTTCAAGCGTCTGCGAGCAAAGGAAACGTGTTTTTCCAAAAAATGTATGTTTTCACTTCAGATATGAAATGTAATATAACACTTTTCACTTCTTTATAACATGATATGATACTATGATATGTTAGACATGTCTCTGACCTAAAATAACACTAAACATGATTGTTTATATTAACATACATCATGTCATAATAAAGTGTGAAAATGTGAAAAAAAGTCAAATTTCACATGAAGAAAGTCATCTGTCATCATATATGTGGTAACATCATGTGTACTCATCAGTCCTCTATGTGCATACACATGAGTGCGCTTCATGCAACTAAAGCGCTATACAGCGAATTTCAAGCGTCTGCGAGCAAAGGAAACGTGTTTTTCCAAAAAATGTATGTTTTCACTTCAGATATGAAATGTAATATAACACTTTTCACTTCTTTATAACATGATATGATACTATGATATGTTAGACATGTCTCTGACCTAAAATAAAAAGAAATTCGATTGTTTATATTAACATACATCATGTCATAATAAAGTGTGAAAATGTGACAAAAAGTCAAATTTCACATGAAGAAAGTCATCTGTCATCATATATGTGGTAACATCATGTGTACTCATCAGTCCTCTATGTGCATACACATGAGTGCGCTTCATGCAACTAAAGCGCTATACAGCGAATCTCAAGCGTCTCCGAGTAAAGGAAACGTGTTTTTCCAAAAAATCTATGTTTTCACTTCAGATATTAAATGTAATATAACACTTTCCACTTCTTTATAACATGATATGATACTATGATATGTTAGACATGTCTCTGACCTAAAATAACACTAAACATGATTGTTTATATTAACATACATCATGTCATAATAAAGTGTGAAAATGTGAAAAAAAGTCAAATTTCACATGAAGAAAGTCATCTGTCATCATATATGTGGTAACATCATGTGTACTCATCAGTCCTCTATGTGCATACACATGAGTGCGCTTCATGCAACTAAAGCGCTATACAGCACATATTCAAGCGTCTCCGAGTAAAGGAAACGTGTTTTTCCAAAAAATGTATGTTTTCACTTCAGATATGAAATGTAATATAACACTTTTCACTTCTTTATAACATGATATGATACTATGATATGTTAGACATGTCTCTGACCTAAAATAACACTAAACATGATTGTTTATATTAACATACATCATGTCATAATAAAGTGTGAAAATGTGAAAAAAAGTCAAATTTCACATGAAGAAAGTCATCTGTCATCATATATGTGGTAACATCATGTGTACTCATCAGTCCTCTATGTGCATACACATGAGTGCGCTTCATGCAACTAAAGCGCTATACAGCGAATTTCAAGCGTCTGCGAGCAAAGGAAACGTGTTTTTCCAAAAAATGTATGTTTTCACTTCAGATATGAAATGTAATATAACACTTTTCACTTCTTTATAACATGATATGATACTATGATATGTTAGACATGTCTCTGACCTAAAATAACACTAAACATGATTGTTTATATTAACATACATCATGTCATAATAAAGTGTGAAAATGTGAAAAAAAGTCAAATTTCACATGAAGAAAGTCATCTGTCATCATATATGTGGTAACATCATGTGTACTCATCAGTCCTCTATGTGCATACACATGAGTGCGCTTCATGCAACTAAAGCGCTATACAGCGAATTTCAAGCGTCTGCGAGCAAAGGAAACGTGTTTTTCCAAAAAATGTATGTTTTCACTTCAGATATGAAATGTAATATAACACTTTTCACTTCTTTATAACATGATATGATACTATGATATGTTAGACATGTCTCTGACCTAAAATAAAAAGAAATTCGATTGTTTATATTAATATATATTATGTCATAATAATGTTTGAAAAAAAGTCAAATATCACATGAAGAAAGTTATTTGTCATCATTTATGTGGTAACATCATGTGTACTCATCAGTCCTCTATGTGCATACACATGAGTGCGCTTCATGCAACTAAAGCGCTATACAGCGAATTTCAAGCGTCTGCGAGCAAAGGAAACGTGTTTTTCCAAAAAATGTATGTTTTCACTTCAGATATGAAATGTAATATAACACTTTTCACTTCTTTATAACATGATATGATACTATGATATGTTAGACATGTCTCTGACCTAAAATAACACTAAACATGATTGTTTATATTAACATACATCATGTCATAATAAAGTGTGAAAATGTGAAAAAAAGTCAAATTTCACATGAAGAAAGTCATCTGTCATCATATATGTGGTAACATCATGTGTACTCATCAGTCCTCTATGTGCATACACATGAGTGCGCTTCATGCAACTAAAGCGCTATACAGCGAATTTCAAGCGTCTGCGAGCAAAGGAAACGTGTTTTTCCAAAAAATGTATGTTTTCACTTCAGATATGAAATGTAATATAACACTTTTCACTTCTTTATAACATGATATGATACTATGATATGTTAGACATGTCTCTGACCTAAAATAAAAAGAAATTCGATTGTTTATATTAACATACATCATGTCATAATAAAGTGTGAAAATGTGAAAAAAAGTCAAATATCACATGAAGAAAGTTATTTGTCATCATTTATGTGGTAACATCATGTGTACTCATCAGTCCTCTATGTGCATACACATGAGTGCGCTTCATGCAACTAAAGCGCTATACAGCGAATTTCAAGCGTCTGCGAGCAAAGGAAACGTGTTTTTCCAAAAAATGTATGTTTTCACTTCAGATATGAAATGTAATATAACACTTTTCACTTCTTTATAACATGATATGATACTATGATATGTTAGACATGTCTCTGACCTAAAATAACACTAAACATGATTGTTTATATTAACATACATCATGTCATAATAAAGTGTGAAAATGTGAAAAAAAGTCAAATTTCACATGAAGAAAGTCATCTGTCATCATATATGTGGTAACATCATGTGTACTCATCAGTCCTCTATGTGCATACACATGAGTGCGCTTCATGCAACTAAAGCGCTATACAGCGAATTTCAAGCGTCTGCGAGCAAAGGAAACGTGTTTTTCCAAAAAATGTATGTTTTCACTTCAGATATGAAATGTAATATAACACTTTTCACTTCTTTATAACATGATATGATACTATGATATGTTAGACATGTCTCTGACCTAAAATAACACTAAACATGATTGTTTATATTAACATACATCATGTCATAATAAAGTGTGAAAATGTGAAAAAAAGTCAAATTTCACATGAAGAAAGTCATCTGTCATCATATATGTGGTAACATCATGTGTACTCATCAGTCCTCTATGTGCATACACATGAGTGCGCTTCATGCAACTAAAGCGCTATACAGCGAATTTCAAGCGTCTGCGAGCAAAGGAAACGTGTTTTTCCAAAAAATGTATGTTTTCACTTCAGATATGAAATGTAATATAACACTTTTCACTTCTTTAAAACATGATATGATACTATGATATGTAAGACATGTCTCTGACCTAAAAAAAAAAGAAATTCGATTGTTTATATTAATATATATTATGTCCTAATAATGTTTGAAAAAAAGTCAAATATCACATGAAGAAAGTTATTTGTCATCATTTATGTGGTAACATCATGTGTACTCATCAGTCCTCTATGTGCATACACATGAGTGCGCTTCATGCAACTAAAGCGCTATACAGCGAATTTCAAGCGTCTGCGAGCAAAGGAAACGTGTTTTTCCAAAAAATGTATGTTTTCACTTCAGATATGAAATGTAATATAACACTTTTCACTTCTTTATAACATGATATGATACTATGATATGTTAGACATGTCTCTGACCTAAAATAACACTAAACATGATTGTTTATATTAACATACATCATGTCATAATAAAGTGTGAAAATGTGAAAAAAAGTCAAATTTCACATGAAGAAAGTCATCTGTCATCATATATGTGGTAACATCATGTGTACTCATCAGTCCTCTATGTGCATACACATGAGTGCGCTTCATGCAACTAAAGCGCTATACAGCGAATTTCAAGCGTCTGCGAGCAAAGGAAACGTGTTTTTCCAAAAAATGTATGTTTTCACTTCAGATATGAAATGTAATATAACACTTTTCACTTCTTTATAACATGATATGATACTATGATATGTTAGACATGTCTCTGACCTAAAATAAAAAGAAATTCGATTGTTTATATTAATATATATTATGTCATAATAAAGTGTGAAAATGTGAAAAAAAGTCAAATATCACATGAAGAAAGTTATTTGTCATCATTTATGTGGTAACATCATGTGTACTCATCAGTCCTCTATGTGCATACACATGAGTGCGCTTCATGCAACTAAAGCGCTATACAGCGAATTTCAAGCGTCTGCGAGCAAAGGAAACGTGTTTTTCCAAAAAATGTATGTTTTCACTTCAGATATGAAATGTAATATAACACTTTTCACTTCTTTATAACATGATATGATACTATGATATGTTAGACATGTCTCTGACCTAAAATAACACTAAACATGATTGTTTATATTAACATACATCATGTCATAATAAAGTGTGAAAATGTGAAAAAAAGTCAAATTTCACATGAAGAAAGTCATCTGTCATCATATATGTGGTAACATCATGTGTACTCATCAGTCCTCTATGTGCATACACATGAGTGCGCTTCATGCAACTAAAGCGCTATACAGCGAATTTCAAGCGTCTGCGAGCAAAGGAAACGTGTTTTTCCAAAAAATGTATGTTTTCACTTCAGATATGAAATGTAATATAACACTTTTCACTTCTTTATAACATGATATGATACTATGATATGTTAGACATGTCTCTGACCTAAAATAACACTAAACATGATTGTTTATATTAACATACATCATGTCATAATAAAGTGTGAAAATGTGAAAAAAAGTCAAATTTCACATGAAGAAAGTCATCTGTCATCATATATGTGGTAACATCATGTGTACTCATCAGTCCTCTATGTGCATACACATGAGTGCGCTTCATGCAACTAAAGCGCTATACAGCGAATTTCAAGCGTCTGCGAGCAAAGGAAACGTGTTTTTCCAAAAAATGTATGTTTTCACTTCAGATATGAAATGTAATATAACACTTTTCACTTCTTTATAACATGATATGATACTATGATATGTTAGACATGTCTCTGACCTAAAATAAAAAGAAATTCGATTGTTTATATTAATATATATTATGTCATAATAATGTTTGAAAAAAAGTCAAATATCACATGAAGAAAGTTATTTGTCATCATTTATGTGGTAACATCATGTGTACTCATCAGTCCTCTATGTGCATACACATGAGTGCGCTTCATGCAACTAAAGCGCTATACAGCGAATTTCAAGCGTCTGCGAGCAAAGGAAACGTGTTTTTCCAAAAAATGTATGTTTTCACTTCAGATATGAAATGTAATATAACACTTTTCACTTCTTTATAACATGATATGATACTATGATATGTTAGACATGTCTCTGACCTAAAATAAAAAGAAATTCGATTGTTTATATTAATATATATTATGTCATAATAATGTTTGAAAAAAAGTCAAATATCACATGAAGAAAGTTATTTGTCATCATTTATGTGGTAACATCATGTGTACTCATCAGTCCTCTATGTGCATACACATGAGTGCGCTTCATGCAACTAAAGCGCTATACAGCGAATTTCAAGCGTCTGCGAGCAAAGGAAACGTGTTTTTCCAAAAAATGTATGTTTTCACTTCAGATATGAAATGTAATATAACACTTTTCACTTCTTTATAACATGATATGATACTATGATATGTTAGACATGTCTCTGACCTAAAATAAAAAGAAATTCGATTGTTTATATTAATATATATTATGTCCTAATAATAGTTTGAAAAAAAGTTAAATATCACATGAAGAAAGTTATTTGTCATCATATATGTGGTAACATCATGTGTACTCATCAGTCCTCTATGTGCATACACATGAGTGCGCTGCATGCAACTAAAGCGCTATACAGTGAATTTCAAGCGTCTCCGAGTAAAGGAAACGTGTTTTTCCAAAAAATGTATGTTTTCACTTCAGATATGAAATGTAATATAACACTTTTCACTTCTTTATAACATGATATGATACTATGATATGTTAGACATGTCTCTGACCTAAAATAAAAAGAAATTCGATTGTTTATATTAACATACATCATGTCATAATAAAGTGTGAAAATGTGAAAAAAAGTCAAATTTCACATGAAGAAAGTCATCTGTCATCATATATGTGGTAACATCATGTGTACTCATCAGTCCTCTATGTGCATACACATGAGTGCGCTTCATGCAACTAAAGCGCTATACAGCGAATTTCAAGCGTCTGCGAGCAAAGGAAACGTGTTTTTCCAAAAAATGTATGTTTTCACTTCAGATATGAAATGTAATATAACACTTTTCACTTCTTTATAACATGATATGATACTATGATATGTTAGACATGTCTCTGACCTAAAATAAAAAGAAATTCGATTGTTTATATTAATATATATTATGTCATAATAATGTTTGAAAAAAAGTCAAATATCACATAAAGAAAGTTATTTGTCATCATTTATGTGGTAACATCATGTCTATTCATAAGTCCTCTATGTGCATACACATGAGTGCGCTTCATGCAACTAAAGCGCTACACAGTGAATTTCAAGCGTCTCCCAGTAAAGGAAACGTGTTTTTCCAAAAAATGTATGTTTTCACTTCAGATATGAAATGTAATATAACACTTTTCACTTCTTTATAACATGATATGATACTATGATATGTTAGACATGTCTCTGACCTAAAATAAAAAGAAATTCGATTGTTTATATTAACATACATCATGTCATAATAAAGTGTGAAAATGTGAAAAAAAAGTCAAATTTCACATGAAGAAAGTCATCTGTCATCATATATGTGGTAACATCATGTGTACTCATCAGTCCTCTATGTGCATACACATGAGTGCGCTTCATGCAACTAAAGCGCTATACAGCGAATTTCAAGCGTCTGCGAGCAAAGGAAACGTGTTTTTCCAAAAAATGTATGTTTTCACTTCAGATATGAAATGTAATATAACACTTTTCACTTCTTTATAACATGATATGATACTATGATATGTTAGACATGTCTCTGACCTAAAATAACACTAAACATGATTGTTTATATTAACATACATCATGTCATAATAAAGTGTGAAAATGTGAAAAAAAGTCAAATTTCACATGAAGAAAGTCATCTGTCATCATATATGTGGTAACATCATGTGTACTCATCAGTCCTCTATGTGCATACACATGAGTGCGCTTCATGCAACTAAAGCGCTATACAGCGAATTTCAAGCGTCTGCGAGCAAAGGAAACGTGTTTTTCCAAAAAATGTATGTTTTCACTTCAGATATGAAATGTAATATAACACTTTCCACTTCTTTATAACATGATATGATACTATGATATGTTAGACATGTCTCTGACCTAAAATAAAAAGAAATTCGCTTGTTTATATTAATATATATTATGTCATAATAATGTTTGAAAAAAAGTCAAATATCATATGAAGAAACTTATTTGTCATCATTTAAGTGGTAACATCATGTGTACTCATCAGTCCTCTATGTGCATACACGAGTGCGCTTCATGCAACTAAAGCGCTATACAGTGAATTTCAAGCGTCTCCCAGTAAAGGAAACGTGTTTTTCCAAAAAATGTATGTTTTCACTTCAGATATGAAATGTAATATAACACTTTTCACTTCTTTATAACATGATAAGATACTATGATATGTTAGACATGTCTCTGACCTAAAATAACACTAAACATGATTGTTTATATTAACATACATCATGTCATAATAAAGTGTGAAAATGTGAAAAAAAGTCAAATTTCACATGAAGAAAGTCATCTGTCATCATATATGTGGTAACATCATGTGTACTCATCAGTCCTCTATGTGCATACACATGAGTGCGCTTCATGCAACTAAAGCGCTATACAGCGAATTTCAAGCGTCTGCGAGCAAAGGAAACGTGTTTTTCCAAAAAATGTATGTTTTCACTTCAGATATGAAATGTAATATAACACTTTTCACTTCTTTATAACATGATATGATACTATGATATGTTAGACATGTCTCTGACCTAAAATAACACTAAACATGATTGTTTATATTAACATACATCATGTCATAATAAAGTGTGAAAATGTGAAAAAAAGTCAAATTTCACATGAAGAAAGTCATCTGTCATCATATATGTGGTAACATCATGTGTACTCATCAGTCCTCTATGTGCATACACATGAGTGCGCTTCATGCAACTAAAGCGCTATACAGCGAATTTCAAGCGTCTGCGAGCAAAGGAAACGTGTTTTTCCAAAAAATGTATGTTTTCACTTCAGATATGAAATGTAATATAACACTTTTCACTTCTTTATAACATGATAAGATACTATGATATGTTAGACATGTCTCTGACCTAAAATAACACTAAACATGATTGTTTATATTAACATACATCATGTCACAATAGAGTGTGAAAATGTGAACAAAAGTCAAATTTCACATGAAGAAAGTCATCTGTCATCATATATGTGGTAACATCATGTGTACTCATCAGTCCTCTATGTGCATACACATGAGTGCGCTTCATCCAACTAAAGCGCTATACAGCGAATTTCAAGCGTCTGCGATCAAAGGAAACGTGTTTTTCCAAAAAATGTATGTTTTCACTTCAGATATGAAATGTAATATAACACTTTTCACTTCTTTATAACATGATATGATACTATGATATGTTAGACATGTCTCTGACCTAAAATAAAAAGAAATTCGATTGTTTATATTAACATACATCATGTCATAATAAAGTGTGAAAATGTGAAAAAAAGTCAAATTTCACATGAAGAAAGTCATCTGTCATCATATATGTGGTAACATCATGTGTACTCATCAGTCCTCTATGTGCATACACATGAGTGCGCTTCATGCAACTAAAGCGCTATACAGTGAATTTCAAGCGTCTCCGAGTAAAGGAAACGTGTTTTTCCAAAAAATGTATGTTTTCACTTCAGATATGAAATGTAATATAACACTTTTCACTTCTTTAAAACATGATATGATACTATGATATGTAAGACATGTCTCTGACCTAAAAAAAAAAGAAATTCGATTGTTTATATTAATATATATTATGTCCTAATAATGTTTGAAAAAAAGTCAAATATCACATGAAGAAAGTTATTTGTCATCATTTATGTGGTAACATCATGTGTACTCATCAGTCCTCTATGTGCATACACATGAGTGCGCTTCATGCAACTAAAGCGCTATACAGCGAATTTCAAGCGTCTGCGAGCAAAGGAAACGTGTTTTTCCAAAAAATGTATGTTTTCACTTCAGATATGAAATGTAATATAACACTTTTCACTTCTTTATAACATGATATGATACTATGATATGTTAGACATGTCTCTGACCTAAAATAACACTAAACATGATTGTTTATATTAACATACATCATGTCATAATAAAGTGTGAAAATGTGAAAAAAAAGTCAAATTTCACATGAAGAAAGTCATCTGTCATCATATATGTGGTAACATCATGTGTACTCATCAGTCCTCTATGTGCATACACATGAGTGCGCTTCATGCAACTAAAGCGCTATACAGCGAATTTCAAGCGTCTGCGAGCAAAGGAAACGTGTTTTTCCAAAAAATGTATGTTTTCACTTCAGATATGAAATGTAATATAACACTTTTCACTTCTTTATAACATGATATGATACTATGATATGTTAGACATGTCTCTGACCTAAAATAAAAAGAAATTCGATTGTTTATATTAATATATATTATGTCATAATAATGTTTGAAAAAAAGTCAAATATCACATGAAGAAAGTTATTTGTCATCATTTATGTGGTAACATCATGTGTATTCATAAGTCCTCTATGTGCATACACATGAGTGCGCTTCATGCAACTAAAGCGCTATACAGCGAATCTCAAGCGTCTCCGAGTAAAGGAAACGTGTTTTTCCAAAAAATGTATGTTTTCACTTCAGATATGAAATGTAATATAACACTTTTCACTTCTTTATAACATGATATGATACTATGATATGTAAGACATGTCTCTGACCTAAAAAAAAAGAAATTCGATTGTTTATATTAATATATATTATGTCCTAATAATGTTTGAAAAAAAGTCAAATATCACATGAAGAAAGACATCTGTCATCATATATGTGGTACCATCATGTGTACTCATCAGTCCTCTATGTGCATACACATGAGTGCGCTTCTGTCACGTTACTGGGGTGACGAGTCAGATAGGATGCACTCGCAGGGGAAAGTGGTCAGTTTATTAGAAACCAAAAACATCGGGCACATTCAAAAGTGAAAACATCAACATAATAAATAAAAGGCACTCGCAAGGTTTACAGGGCAAAAATCCAGGAAGACAAATCGCAAGGTTGACAGTTCAGTTCAAAATCATTTTCGTTCGATCTAACTCAATATAACTCAATCTAACTTAACATACCTCAATATTCCGCAAAGTTCTGGACAAACTCAGGGGTTTTAGTATCCTTGCAAATTAAGCGCGAATCAGAAGTAATATATGTCACCTGGAAATAATAATTAGGAAATAACCATAGAACCAATGAGAAAACGGGGGCAGAGACATGACGTAAACAAAAACAAAGAATCACATGGCAAAGTAAACAAACGCAGAGTCTTTATGAATCGGAATGTCCAGCGGAGAGTTCTTTTTTAATACAGCGCTAGAAAGCGCGTAGACATTCTGCTCCTTAGCGGGGCAGCGATTCATGCTGCTCCTTCCCGGAGCAGCGATTGGCGAGTGCTCTAACAGAGCCCCCCCCCCTAAGGCGCGGCTCCTGACGCGCCGCAAGTTTTGTCCATTCTGGCGGACCCGGACCCCTGGGCAAGATTAGCACATCTGCCCCCCTGGAACCGAGGCTGGTGCAATTTAATGTCCCGCAGCCAGAGTCGACCGTGTCGTGACGAGGACTTGGACGAGGACTTGGACGAGGACTTGGACGAGGACTTGGACGAGGACTGATGCTCAGCCTGGATTGTGGAGTAGCGCGTGATCTGGTGCTCGGCCTGGGTCTCGGAGTTGCGCGTGACCTGGTGCTCGGCCTGGAACTCCGAGCTGCGCGTGACCTGGAGCTCGGCCTGGGTCTCCGAGCTGCGTGTGACCTGGTGCTCGGCCTGGAACTCAGAGCTGCACGTGACCTGGTGCTCGGCCTGGGTCTCCGAGCTGCGCGTGACCTGGTGCTCGGCCTGGGTCTCCGAGCTGCGCGTGACCTGGAGCTGGACCCAGATCTCCGAGCTGCGCGTGACCTGGTGCTCTGTCTGGAACCTGCTTCAGCTCCTGGATTAGAGACAGTGGAGTGAGTTGGGTTGGAAACAGAGGAGGAGACAGGGCTGGAGACTGAGGAGGAGACAGGGCTGGAGAGTGAGGAGGAGACAGGGCTGGAGACTGAGGAGAAGACAGGGCTGGAGACTGAGGAGGAGACAGGGCTGGAGACTGAGGAGTGAGCTGGGTTATGAGTGGAGCTGGGAGTGAAAACACCCTCTGCACTGAGGAGGAGGGCTAACACCCATCCCGAAATTAAACCCATGTAGCCCTCATAAAAATCAGAAACTGAACTTGGGAAATGATTGGTAATGGGGCTTGGAACCGGATTGAGAACAGGACTGGGAGCCGGACTGGGAGCAGGATTGGGAACCGGACTGGGAGCAGGATTGGGAACCGGACTGGGAACCGGACTGGGAACCGGATTGGGAACCGGATTGAGAACAGGACTGGGAGCTGGACTAAGTATGGGTACATGTTTTTTTTGTACTTTTCAATAGTCACAGAAGATTTTATTCAGCTATGTTTGTTGGTTGCTGTTGTGTGCTGTTATCAATGAAGTCCTCATGCTGATTGTTATGTTTAAGATTATAGGACTGGGAACCGGACTGGGACCAAGGTTGAGAACCGGATTGGGAGCAGGACTGAGAACTGGATTGGGAGCAGGACTGAGAACTGGATTGGGAGCAGGACTGAGAACAGGATTGGGAGCAGGACTGAGAACAGGATTGAGAACCGGAGTAGGAACCGGACTGGGAACCAGGGTGAGAACTGGATTGGGAGCAGGACTGAGAACTGGATTGGGAGCAGGACTGAGAACAGGATTGGGAGCAGGACTGAGAACAGGATTGGGAGCAGGACTGAGAACAGGATTGAGAACCAGGGTGAGAACTGGATTGGGAGCAGGACTGAGAACTGGATTGGAAGCAGGACTGAGGACAGGATTGGGAGCAGGACTGAGGACAGGATTGGGAGCAGGAGTGAAATCTGGACATGGACTTGGAGTGGAGGTTTCTTCTAGAACCTCTGAGACGAGCAGGCCAGGAGAGGAGGTTTCCCCTTTATTCGCTGGCTGCTGCTTGGGGCTGGAGGTCGCTGGTTAACCTCCAGTTGCAGCTCCGCTCTGGAGACCTTCTGCCGGGCCTCCGGCTGGAGCTCGGGGCTGGAGGTCGCCTGGTTAACCTCCAGTTGCAGCTCCGCTGTGGAGACTTCCTGCTGGGTCTCTGGCTGGAGCTCGGGGCTGGAGGTCACCATGTTAACCTCCAGTTGCAGCTCCGTGGTGGAGACTTCCTGCTGGGTCTCCGGCTGGAGCTCGAGGCTGGAGGTCGCCATGTTAACCTCCAGTTGCAGCTCCGCTGTGGAGACTTCCTGCTGGGTCTCCGGCTGGCGCTCGGGGCTGGAGGTCGCCATGTTAACCTCCAGTTGCAGCTCCGCTGAGAAGACCTCCTGCTGGGTCTCCTGCTGGAGCTCTGAGGGTGCCCGCTGGTGGAGCCGCTTATGCACCCGCCAGCTGCCCTTGAAACAGTTTTGGGAGCAGAAGAAGCTGCTCCTTACTCCCTGGTTCCTGCAGGTGGGGCACTGCAGGATGGCTGGGCGGGTGCATCCCTCGGTGGAACACTCCTGGTTTTGGGGATGTGAGGAGCAGGCCGCCACGTTAGCCCGCTTACCCCCATAATACTCCAGGAAAGAGTGGCTAGGTCGGTCGCCCAGACGGTCCTTCCCCAAAAAGGTCCTGAGGTCGGGTTGGAAGTCTGGGCTTCCGAACACCTGGACCAGTAGATCCACAAAGCCCGAAACTGTTTTGAACTTCGTGGATCCACTGGCAAGGTGAAGCTCTGCCCATTGGCGAGCAGAGCCGACCAAACGAGAGAGGAGGAACCCCACCCACTGTTTCTCGTCGGGCTTGGGGTCCTCCAAACTCAGGAAATAAATCTGTGCCTGCAAACAGAAGCACTGTGGCCAGGTGGAAAAGCCATCAAACTCATCGGGGGGATAAACAAACGTCCATTGGGGGAAAAAAAATTGAATTGTTTGCAGGCATTTTAAATGTGGCGTGGCGTGGCATGGCGTGGTGTGGCATGGCGCGGCGTGCCCTCACTTTCCCCACTGCATCCATTTTTTGGCGGAATATTCTGTCACGTTACTGGGGTGACGAGTCAGATAGGATGCACTCGCAGGGGAAAGTGGTCAGTTTATTAGAAACAAAAAACATCGGGCACATTCAAAAGTGAAAACATCAACATAATAAATAAAAGGCACTCACAAGGTTTACCGGGCAAAAATCCAGGAAGACAAATCGCAAGGTTGACAGTTCAGTTCAAAATCATTTTCGTTCGATCTAACTCAATATAACTCAATCTAACTTAACATACCACAATATTCCGCAAAGATCTGGACAAACTCAGGGGTTTTAGTATCCTTGCAAATTAAGCGCGAATCAGAAGTAATATATGTCACCTGGAAATAATAATTAGGAAATAACCATAGAACCAATGAGAAAACGGGGGCAGAGACATGACATAAACAAAAACAAAGAATCACATGGCAAAGTAAACAAACGCAGAGTCTTTATGAATCGGAATGTCCAGCGGAGAGTTCTTTTTTAATACTAGCGCTAGAAAGCGCGTAGACATTCTGCTCCTTAGCGGGGCAGCGATTCATGCTGCTCCTTCCCGGAGCAGCGATTGGCGAGAGCTCTAACAGCTTCATGCAACTAAAGCGCTATACAGCCAATTTCAAGCGTCTGCGAGCAAAGGAAACGTGTTTTTCCAAAAAATGTATAATTACATTTCAGATATGAAATGTAATTATAACACTTTTCACTTCTTTATAACATGATATGATACTATGATATGTTAGACATGTCTCTGACCTAAAATAACACGAAAAGTCTAATTTAACCTGAAGAAAGTCATGTCATCATATGTGTGGTAACATTATATTTTCTCATCAGTCCTCTTTACAATGACTGCCCATGTGAGTCCACGTGACTAAAGACCCTAGAAGCGTAATTATGTCCCATGAACATGTGTGATTTATGACAATACATTTTATGACTTTTTTCCTGTCCTCTGTCTGTGTGTGTATGTATGTTTTTATGGCGCGTTATGTTTGTGTGTTCTTAGAAATGCTGTTAAATACCCAGGCAGGTTTGGCAGGTATGCCGTCGGATCATGTGTGGATCGTCTGTGTAGTGAAATTTAGCTCTCCACTAAGGAGAACTAAAAGCTACTTTTTTCGAAAAGGTTTGTTGATTTGATTGTAAGATTGTTTCCAGAGAAGATTGCCGTCTATATTAACAGTAAGTGTATTTTATTATCATGTTTTTATTATTATTGTTGTTAAGAATTTATGAGACGCTGTTCTGATGTAAAATGCTTAAACAGGTTCTCTAATGATCCAGGTGATGTGAACGAAATTGATGCTATTGTTGGTGAGATTTGTTACCTGAACCATGCGAGCGGTGCGTATAAAATGTTTATGTATACGTATAAAACATTTCCACATCGTATTTATAATGTATGATGTTATGTATAGTGTTAATTTGTCTGTTATTTGTCTGTCCGTAGGATCGAAGCCATATGATAGACCGGTCTCAGAGCATGTGACACAGCGAGAGAGTGTGAATATCCCCCACTCAGTATGTGGTATTGTAATGTTTACATGAATGTTGAAAAAATGTTTACATGAATGTTGAAAAATGTTTAAAATGTGCTTATGTCATATGATTGTTTTCATCAGTAGGTTTATCAAGCCTTGTAAACAAGCTTGGTGTATCTGGACACGATAATCAGACAGCACGGTCTATCAGCTGTAGTGGTGTTAAAAAATGCCGAGCAGCTAAGTGTGAAGAGATTACACACACACAGATCCACGCGGAGACTGATGGGTGTGAAGTTAATTCAGAAACCCCATCGACAGAGCCGGAACAGAAACGGGGGAGACAATCGAGCGGTGCGTCAGATGGTATGTAGCATATGTGCAATTCTGTAAAAAATGTTGTTTTACCTTTTCCTAATTAATACGATCACCATGTGTTCTTTTTTTCCTCAGAGACGTTTGCGGATAAGCCCTCCGACGACAATACGACTGATGGTATTAGCTGGGGTGACAAGCTGTTAGAATCATGGGATGCGGTCGAGTTTAGCCCGGTACGACCACAAGAGGTGGAAGAAACGCAAATCACGGGTGTGTACACACAAGCGCTACCTTCAAATCAGGAAGCGTACAGACGGGGATCAGAAAACGTTAATCAACGTTTAATCGATGCGATACGGGATTGTCTCAAACCCATTGAGGACCTTTTAAAAACCATCGAGGAAAGTATTCACAACCATGGTATTAACATTAACCAACGCTTGGATATCTTTGAAAAGAAGCAGGAATGTCATGCTTGGAATTTAGCCTCTACACACCAACAACATGGGATATATTTTAACCACGTTTTAGCGAAACAGACATTGTATGAACGACCGACCCGTCGAATAGCAGTTTTTTTATATATATATATAAAACCCAATCATTATAAATTGTGTCTTTACTATTAGAATGTGTAAGTGGTGTTAGTTTGTTAGTGATAGTTTGTGTGTGATAGTCGTTTGTAACGTCTGAACGTATCAAAATGATTTCTGAATCAGCCTGGATTTAGCAAAGAAGTTTCTCTGTCTCCTTGAGCTGTGAATCCTTATCTAACCTCTTCACCAGATGCCATCGGAATGCAATACGACCCCCCCTCTTCAGACACACACACACACACACACAAACACACACACACACAAACACACACACACACACACCCATGCACACACACAATGTAAGAATTTCTTTTGAATGTAATTATATGTAATTATTCGATGCCTAAATAGTGTGATGTTATCTTGTTGCATATATTGTGTGTTTATGTGACCTAACCATAATGATTTTAGATAGTTTTAACTTAGGATATTATTTTAAATGTCTGTAACCATGTTTTATTTGTAATATTCTTTATAAGTCCATCGAATTTGGTATGTGGTTAATCGTCTAGAGATACCCTGATTGATTATGCATGTCATATTGCAATGGGATACATTATTTCATGCTTTTTCTTAATTTCACACGTAATACGGTTTAAACCGGCTCCTCCCTGGACATGCAAATTCGGCTCTGAGACCAGACAAAGAGGCATCCCGCCAACAAATCCAACTTCCTGATTGGCCCATAGCCCAAAGAGGCGTGTGTGTTGGTGTTGTCTTTAAAACAATAAATTCTCTCTTCCAGCACTCTACAGTCTCTCTTCACTCACACTCTTCAACTTCACTTCTACACTCCTTCTGGTTTCTCTCCCCTGGGGCCACGTGCCCCGGGAAGAGGAAGCCAGGATCTCTCTCTCCCGGACAAAAAGTTGCAACCACCTCATGGCCCACGCCTTTTCAAACGGCACGATGAACCAGCGAACTCTACCCGACCTCGCGCGAACTTTCATACCGAAGCCATGCCAGTATAGTTAATGGCTCTATATCTGCGTTTAAGATTGTACCCCTGTTTACAGGAGATTTAAGTTCGTTGCTGGTTTTGAAAAAGGCTAATTAGTTGTGTTTTTGTCTGCCATTCCCTTTTATTTCATTACTTTCTCTCTATACCTTTTCTTTCCTTGTATACAGATGTACATATGTATGTTTTGCTTAGAGTTAGTCGTGTGTATCCATAGTTACATCTAGTTATTAAAATCTATTATCCCATGCTTGATTGTCTCTGTTTTGGTCAGGTGATGAGTCCCTTAAACTCTACAGATCTCGGCTACACGCTCTGGAAACGGAGATTTCCTTCCTGGCCAGAAGGATAAACTCTCTCTTTAGAGTTCATCATTCCAAACTAGACTACAGCTAATCCTAAAATCTGATCTAGACCACATACATAGTCATAATTAATTATAATCCGTTGTAGTTAATTATCTATATGTATATGTGCACATACATGAATTCCCTTTCATGGCTGATGTATATTTATAACTGGTCACAACGTGTTGATTAGATATATAGATATATTTCACGCCATTCGAGCTAATTCCTTACATAAATTGGCGAATACATTTAAATGTGTTAAACATCTTTTAATTCGTTACATGAATTGTAACTGGTGGAGAATATTTTTAAACATTGCAGATTCATCCGATTTACTACATATTCTGGTAGATAAGGCGGGCACGCTTTAAAACTCGTCTCCTTTAAAAAGGTGCTTTGAATCCAAGCGTGCGCTTCTGTTTCGTTTCATGTTTAAAGTTGATCCATTACATTATTCTGGTGGAAAAGAATAATGCTAGTAATGATTGATTCGTTACATGTTGTTTGGTAGAGTTCTTGTTTACTGATTGCCAGCGTTCTTGTTTTACTGTTATCAAGGTTGTTGTTTTACTGTTTATCAGGGTTTATTTCATTAGTTATTTTGTGCACACCCATAAGTGTTTGTTTAAATAAATTTCTTTTTTTTAAAATGGCAAAAAGTTGTCGGGATGAGAATGCTTGTGATCATGATCGAGCATCTAGATTTAGACAAGACGACATCAGCGACCAGAATACCAACGATGTTGTTTTACTCAGGGAAACATATATGAAGTACCGTGATGAGTTCATTCAATGCACCAAACTCGATCCGTTTAGATACACTACCTTGGCGGCATGCTGTATGGCCGTGTATAAAACACACTTTCTGCCAAAAGACACACTGGCTCTGACACATAACAATGCTTACACAAACCAGAACAAGTCATACTCAAACATTTCCATCGAATGGCTTGAGTATGTTAAAACAACATGCGGGCTGGATATTCAACATGCGTTAAACCGAGGTGAGATGATGATTGGTAAAAATCATCTCGATGGTTATTATGAAAAAGACGGTGTAAAAAAAGCATTCGAATTCAACGGATGTATGTTTCATAGACATGAATGTCTTTATAACCCCAATCACACACATCCCTTATCAAAAGTGCCTTACGGTACACTCAGAAGGCAGTTTGACGATAAGGTGGAAATTTTAACACGTGCTTATGGCTTGGAGGTGGAGGTGATGTGGGAATGTGATTGGAACATCGCTAAACAGACTGATGTTGATGTAATGGCATTTATGGCCACATATACGCATCCTGAGAGATTGGTGGTATTTGGTGGTCGTACTAATGCGTACAAATTATATCATAAAGTTGACATCGGTGAGAAAAAACGCTATGTCGAATTTACAAGTCTGTATCCATATTGTCAGGCCAAGAAATGTTATCCCATAGGTCACCCCCAAATAATTTTTAAGGATTTTGAACCTCTTGAAAATTATTATGGATTTGTCAAAGCCACGGTGCTGCCGCCGAGAAAACTGCTTCACCCCGTCCTTCCTTATAGGACCGGTGGTAAGCTTATGTTTCCACTCTGCCGCACCTGTGCTGATCATCAGAATCAGACACCCCCATGTAGACATGATGATGAGGAAAGGGCCATTTCAGGTTGTTGGGTTAGTATTGAGTTGTTAAAAGCTGTGGAGAAGGGGTATGTTGTCATGAAAGTGGATGAGGTGTGGCGTTTTCCTCAGCGTTCGGAAACCTTGTTTTGTGATTATGTTAAAACGTTTTTACAGTACAAACAAGAGGCCAGCGGCTTCCCCGTGAGCGTTGTGACAGACGCAGACAAAGAGGCATACATAGCCGATTACTTTGAAAAAGAGGGTATTAAACTGAATCACGACAAGATAATCCATAACCCCGCCCGTAGGTCTATTAATAAACTTCTGTTGAACTCGCTTTGGGGGCGATTCTCTATGCGTGAAAATTTGCCGTGTACAGAACTGCTTTCAGATCCTGAGCAGCTCGCCCAACACATTTTTGGCGGCGGATACGACGTTAAACACTTCTCGTTCGTGTCAGACACTGTTGCTCTAATACAGTGGTGTTACACTGGGGGTAAATGTGGTCAGACCCGCGACATTGACATCTTTCTTGGTGCGTTTACAACAGCGCATGCGCGTCTAGAACTGTATAATCTAACGGACAAGTTGGGTGATAGATTGTTGTACAGTGACACAGACACTGTCATCTTTACATCTAGAGATGGTGACTGGGATCCTCCATTGGGTCCTTACCTCGGTAATCTGACTGATGAAGTTGGGGGTGGTGACCATATTGTAGAGTTTTGTTCAGGGGGTCCGAAAACATACGGCTACCGTACTGCTAAGGGGGATGTTTGTATGAAGGTCAAGGGTATCACGCTCAATGCCGTAAACTCAAAAGCCATTAGGTTAGACACACTGATCGGACTTGTTGATCACTATGTCGTGGCGGGTGATAATGGTCGTCATATACTGGCACACACCGATAGTATAGCGAGAGTTAAAAACACTTCACACTTCACAATAGGACAGTCATCAAAAAGTTTAAGGTAGTGTACAACAAACGTGTGCTCCTCCCTGATTTCACAACAACCCCATATGGGTTCTGACAGGCTTTTTGAACACAGGGGTGTTCGAGACACTGGTGGTTTTGATTTCAGATTACAGCACCCATTTTCATGTGTGATAAGTGGACCTTCAAACACGGGAAAGTCATATTTTGTAAAAATGTTGTTGCAAAATGCTGTACAGCTGATTTGTCAAAAAAATTGAAAACATTGTATATATTTATGATTGTTGGCAGCCGTTGTATGACGAATTTTTGAAAATGTACAAAATAAATTTTATTGAAGGACTACCACAGACTCTAAACGATGATGATTTGTTCCCAGTCAACAAAACTAGTTTGTTAATCCTGGATGATTTGATGAAAGAGGCCAGCGGGAACAACGAGGTGGAGAAGGTGTTCACACAGTATGTTCACTTAGTGCTATTTATATCGTACAGAATTTATTTTGCCAGGGTAAATCCAGCAGGACTATCAGCTTAAACACAAATTATGTGATGTTGTTTAAAAACCCTAGAGACATCAACCAAGTGAGTGTACTAGGAAGGCAAATGTAACACAAAATTTTTTATGGAATGTTATCAAGATGCTACCAACAAACCTTTCGGTTACCTAATGATTGATTATAAAACAAATCCACCCGAACACTATCGGCTCAGAACAGATTTACTCTCAACGAATCCTGTAGTATACATACAGAAAAGAAGGTAGTTGGGGAAAAGGTGTTGGATTGTGGAAAAATGTCGGATAGACTTTGTAGAAACATGCCTCTTTTTAAAATATTATTAAACGCCACACCCAAACAGAGGCGGGTTATTTTACAGTCTGCTGCAGATGAACTCATTGCGACCTTGTGTGAAGTGGCTCTTAACGTTCTCCACGGGAATATTCCACTCATACCGCAAGCTGAGAAGGAATAAAAGAGCTCTGAAGCTTGTGGCTGATAAGAAAATAACTGTTAAGAGAAAAAGACGTCTGATAAATCAGCAGGGGGGTTTTCTACTACCGCTATTAAGTGTTGTAATACCATTTATCTCCAGTCTGGTCACTTCTAGATAATATGGTGGGGATGGAGTATGCAGAGAAGATGTTTTTAGTACCCCAGCATCAAATGAATAAACTAATGAGTGACCCCCCACGTGAGACTATTCAGCGCGGTGTGGAGAATGATTTGGACGCGACTATAAGAAGTATTTTGCCCAGATCTGATTTGGACGATTATGAAAAGGTGAAACTGTACACAAATACGTTACAACGGTTTTTTACAATCACAAGACAGGGGGACCGTGAAACCAACACGTTAACATTAACACTCCCACAGCCAGACGGTATTGAAAAAGAAGACCAGTCCTCTGCGGTGGGCGTGGGCAATCACGATATTTCAGATACTGTCATGGTCGACGTTTTGAAGAACGTTCCACAGAGGAGTGTAAAAAACGCTCGTTACATTTTAGATAAAATTTCTAAATCTAAAGATGTTGCATCTTGGGCTGAGTCGGGGGAGTCTGTGTTTAAAGGCAGAACAATCCACGGGTCGCACACATGCTCGATTTAGTCAAAGGTGTCACTGCTCCACAAAAGGTTTCTGACGCGCTGAGACCTATTGGCTGGAATGAGTTTCTGCTTTCTAGTTTAAATATACCGTACTCCACGGTGCCGAATCGTTATGTCAGACACGTTATTAACTCTCTCAAAAACAATACGACTCCGATTATAACCAGCACATCTAAGAAGAGTAAAAAAGGACAGAAAGCGCCAGCATCACGCTCAAATTATTCAGACGAGCCTGCATTATTCAGCTCGCCGCCTCTCGACACGAGTTCTGTGTTTCCTATTTTTTGATCATGTTATTATCGATATTATTGATTGTGTTGTATGTATAATAATAATAATAATAATAATAATAATAATAATAATAATAATAATAATAATAATAAAGTCAAAAAAAGACGCTTCTATTCTTTAGTTGTTGTTTATTTGAAAATGTTAAGCATGATACATAAACACTTCACACGTCTGAACACAGTGTATACAATTGGAAACATTTTCATTACAATGAGTCTGTTTTAGTTTTTTCACAAAAGCAGATACCTTTTTGTCATTTTTAATAAAATCACCGGTATACAGACTCATCACATAATCATAATCATATCCCTTACATATTTCTTTGTAAAGAAAGAACACACAATGCTGCCCGCATGTATCTGATGAAAAATCTTGGACTTGCACTGATGAATATTGTACAACACTAGAATTGCGGTTTAGAAAGTTTTTAATAAGTGACGGAAAACGTGGGTAATCTGGTTTATTACCAAAACTGTCAAAAAAACAACCCACCCCATCTTCATTTATGTAGATGGCCAGCCAGTGTTCACCTGGGAGCCCTGATGGGTGTGTGTTTATCACTACCATACCGGGTAATTTTTTTAATGGTTCTTTTGGAAGATAGTCACACGGGAGCACCCCGAGAAAATGTGTGTTGTATGAGATCTTGTCCATGACGGCCGTAAGTTCTACTGTGTCCATTTTTAAAATTTTTTTTATTTTACATATTAATAGTCAACCAGGATCTGTCGACGATTTGACACTTCGATTATGCTGTCGAATATGGCATAAACCATAAACATGATTGTCCAGAATAACATAAATCATGTCATAATAAAGTGTGAAAATGTGAAAAAAGTCATCTGTCATCATATATGTGGTAATATTATGTTTTCTCATCAGTCCTCTATGAGCATACACATGAGTGCGCTTCAGGCAACTAATGTTAAATGTGTTATATTAGATTGCATCACTGAAGTGAAATAAGTTTTTCAGAAAAACACGTTTCCTTTGCTCGCAGACGCTAAAAATTCACTGTATAGTGCTTTAGTTCACTGAAGCGCACTCATGTGTATGCACATAGAGGACTGAAGAGAAAACATAATGTTACCACACATATGATGACAGATGACTTTCTTCATGTTAAATTTTCAAAATCATAAAAGCAATAGTTGTGGTGCTTCTCGAATATTTAGTAAACAGAAAGCAGAAGGAGTTGTGTCTGGGGTGTGAAGTGGATCATCCGAGCCAACTTAGACATTCCTGTCTGTTTGAGCCTGACGCCTATTTTTTCGACGGCAACTTTGAGGAACTGTCACGTAATCTGATTAAACCGGGGCTTAAACACATCATAGCCCAAGCATTGAGCAGGTGTGGTTTTAGGCAACACCCTGAGAGTTCAAGGTACTGTTGATGGTATCTTACACGAATTGTGGGAGGAAGTTTACATCGTGGAGAAGCTTCGTGAAGTCCGCGAGAAAATTGTGGATACCAGCAATGAACAAGTTGTCTATGAGGCAGTGGACGGAAAGGAGCCCCGCAAACACCCTGTGTGTGATACTGAAATGGGGAATACGTTGTGTACAACCGGTCTGGCAAAGTATCTGTTTAAACGTTGTATTAGATGTGAGATTATCAACTTGTTGTATAAGATCATTAATGATGATGTTGATGTATCTATTGATGTAAACGATTGTGTCGTTGACCCAAAACGTTTAACAAAACTCAAGAGACAAATATGTGATGTGAGAGGAATGTGGAATGTGTGGACAGATATGATGCATATGGGTATTAATGCGGAGGAGTCGGTTTGTACAACTATCAGAAAAATACTAGACCTGATGACTGAATGTGGCAGCAGTATTAGAATTGCTGACATAATGTGTGTGTGTGCTTATGTGACTGATTTATGCATAATGTTATCAAGAAAAGAAGAGAATGATGTTTGTGAAATTGTCGAAACATTTGTTGATTACATTGTCGAGAAAAACAGTGTAATGTGTATAAAATTTCTACAGTATCTCGATGCTGTATGATGTTGATTTCTTTCACCAAAATAAATTCTCAAACATTTAAAACACGTGTGTTATTCTTTTGTGGAGTCTGAACCGTCAACATGACCGAAGAAATGAAAAAAAATTATTACAACCCTTCTAATCCGGGGTCTTTAGGAGGTAAAAAACGTTTAAAAGATGGTGTTTTAAAGGAAACGGGTATTCGCTTAAACGATAAACAGGTTTCGGACTGGCTGGCCGGAGAGGACGCGTACACGCTACACAGAAATCCTCGTTTGAATTACAAAAGGAATGGTGTTTTTGTCTATGGCATCGATATGCAGTTCCAGGCCGATCTAGTTGACATGTCTGCATACGCTGCGGAAAATGACAATAACCGTTTTCTGTTGACGTGTATAGATCTGTTTAGTAAATATGCATGGACGCGTTTATTAAAACATAAATCAGGAATCGAGGTAACTAAAGCTTTCGAATCTATACTGAAGGAAGGTCGTGTGCCACGCAAATTACAGACAGACAACGGAAAGGAGTTTTTTAATAAACATTTTCAAAGCATGACAAAAAAGTACAATATCATACATTTTGCACCCGCCACAGAATTAAAAGCCTGTGACATTGAGCGGTTTAATAGAACCTTAAAAGGTAGGAGTGGAGATATTTAACAGCAACAAATTCCAAACGTTACGTAGATGTACTTCAAGATATCACAGACGGGTACAATGTGAGTTTTCACCGTAGCATTAAGATGAGACCGGTTGATGTGAACAGAGAGAACGAGTCTGTGGTGTTTCATAATCTGTATGGTGCTAGCGGAGCTCGCTGTGCCAACCCCGTTTTTAAAAATAAATTTGATGATGTTATTAGAATTTCTAAAGTAAGAGGGGTATTCACAAAAGGGAATGAGGAAAACTATACGCATGAATTTTCACCATAACGGAATGTGTACCTCGCGACCCACCGGTCTACAGGCTATGCGATTACAACCATGATGTTATCGATGGAGTCTTTCATGAGGAGGAATTACAAAAGGCAGATGATGAAACAAAGTCATCAGATAGCAAGAATCACATCATCAAATATTATGTTGACCCCAAAGAGCTTTTCACCACCGGTGATCGGAAGACGTCAAACATACCCATTAAAGACGGGGTATTATGAGGACATACTTTTTTTTGATCAAGGGGATCAACGCAAACCTGCCATCGGGGGCGAGTCTCGGTTATGACCATATTAAAAACAAAGTGTTTCTGAAAGCCCCTCCGAAGACGTCATTGACATTTTTTGGAAAACTGGCTAATATTTTAGGTTTAAAACCAGGCGTTGCTATAGAAACTCATCAATCAAAATAATGAAAAACACATAGTAGGGTGTTGTGATGTATGCCCCCTATCAGGCGCACATAAACGGGGGGTTCTACACCATGTATATATACACAGATATTATAGGATATCAATCAGTTGGTGACCACCACGTTCCACTACTACGTTGTGTGCATATAGACGGTGATATTAATAAGAATATTACTGTTAGATACGATAGACTGCATCACGTGTCAGTTAACAAATCGTCCATCACAGAAATAACTATACAGGTGAAAGACGACCAAAATCAAGACGTGCCTTTCAGTTACGGGAAGGTGTGTGTCAAACTACACTTTAGACCTGTGAAACAATTTATTTAAAGATGGTGTATCTCAATAACATGATACCATGAACATCGATCCCATGCGTTATGTGGCCTATTACCAGAATCAAGCTGGTAATGGACTCCCGGGGTATGCCGGTGGGGGGGTAATGTACGGAGCCGGCTTGGGCGGTATGTTTAGGGGACTCTTTAGAATGGCCATACCATTGCTAAAACGAGGATTTAGCATAGCCAAGTCGCATCTTAAATCAGCTGCAAAAAACATACTAAGTGACGGTTTAATGACGGTGATACTCAAGACGGATCAGGGTTGATGGCTATGGCTCGCAATAGAACAGCTAGACCACCAGGGGTTTGGAGGAGTGGTCAAGTACGGAAGAAAACAAAACACGCTGTTAAGAATGCGTCAATTGTAAAGAGAAGACACGTGGTGACAACAAAAAGCGCTACATCAAAAAAAAAAAAAAAAGACCAAAGCCCCACGTTAAAACAACATTTTAGATCATGTCTTTACTACACAACATGTCAGAAGAGTGTTTAAAAACCGAACTGGATCTGTTCACAGTGCCGATGACTCAAACAGCTATTGAAAAAAATACTTATATAAAAGTAACACCATTATCAGCCATATCGGACACATCACCGCTGGAATTGTTTATAGCGGGGACTGGAGAGGATTATGTAGACCTAAACAACACGCTGGTGTTTTTGCGTCTCAAAATCACTAACGCTGACGGCACGGATATTGCGGACGGAGCACCCGTGGGCCTTATTAATTATCCAGGCGCAACTATATTTTCACAAGTGGATGTGTCGTTAGGAGATCGTCTTATATCACAGAGCTCTAGCACATACCCTTATCGTTGTATAATAGAGTGTCTTACCAATTATGGTAGAGACGCACTTGAAACACTTTTCTCTGTAGGGCTGTTTTACAAAGACACGGCGGGACATATGGATGTATCAGACCCCGCAGGTGGTAATCATGGGCTCGCAAAAAGAGCTGCTTTTACCAATGCGAGCAATGTCATGGAACTTCTCGCTCCCGTTCACAGTGATATTTTCTTTCAAGAAAAACTTATGCTTAACGGCGTGGACATTAAAATCCGTATGACAAGGGGTAAAGACGAATTCTGCTTGATGAGGAGCAACGCTGCACAATATAAGCTAAATATTCTATCAGCATCACTATTTGTAAAAAAAAAAGTGTCTGTATCACCGGCTGTAAGATTGGGACATGCAAAGATGTTAATGACGCCCGCTAAATATCCTATAGATCGCGTGTGTCTGAAAAATTTTTCAATTCCTGCAGGATCTCGCGTCTGTAATCAAGAACATTTATTCTTAGGAACCATGCCAAAATCGGTGGTTCTAGCGATGGTTGATGATGCGTTTACAGGAGCTTATAATAAAAATCCATTTGCTTTTAAAAACTATGACCTAGAATTTTTGGCTGTTTATCTGGATGGCCAGCAACACCCCGCGAAGCCTCTGCAACCAGAATATGAAAGTGGCTCTGCAGTGCGGGAATTTTATCAGTTAGTGCTGGCTTCTGGAAAACATCTTAAAAACCAACCTCTTTCAATAGATAGGGAGGATTTTCTACACGGGTATACCCTGTACACATTCAATCTCACGCCAGACAAGGAGTGTGGCCTGCACATTTTGCTTATCAAGTCTGGAAATATCAGACTAGTTTTAGACAGCCACTACCCAGAACGATTAATTTGATTGTTTATGCCATATTCGACAGCATAATCGAAGTGTCAAATCGTCGACAGATCCTGGTTGACTATTAATATGTAAAATAAAAAAATTTAAAAAATGGACACAGTAGAACTTACGGCCGTCATGGACAAGATCTCATACAACACACATTTTCTCGGGGTGCTCCCGTGTGACTATCTTCCAAAAGATCCATTAAAAAAATTACCCGGTATGGTAGTGATAAACACACACCCATCAGGACTCCCAGGTGAACACTGGCTGGCTATCTACATAAATGAAGATGGGTTGGGTTGTTTTTTTGACAGTTTTGGTAATAAACCAGATTACCCACGTTTTCCGTCACTTATTAAAAACTTTCTAAACCGCAATTCTAGTGTTGTACAATATTCATCAGTGCAAGTCCAAGATTTTTCATCAGATACATGCGGGCAGCATTGTGTGTTCTTTCTCTACCATATGTCAAAGGGATATGATTATGATTATGTGATGAGTCTGTATACCGGTGATTTTATTAAAAATGACAAAAAGGTATCTGCTTTTGTGAAAAAACTAAAACAGACTCATTGTAATGAAAATGTTTCCAATTGTACACGCTGTGTTCAGACATGTGATGTGTTTATGTATCATGCTTAACATTTTCAAATAAACAACAACTAAAGAATAGAAGCGTCTTTTTTGACTTTATTATTATTATTATTATTATTATTATTATTATTATTATTATTATTATTATTGTTGTTGTTATTATTATTATTATTATTATACATACAACACAATCAATAATATCGATAATAACATGATCAAAAAATAGGAAACACAGAACTCGTGTCGAGAGGCGGTGAGCTGAATAATGCGGGCTCGTCTGAATAATTTGAGCATGATGCTGCCGCTTTCTGTCCTTTTTTACTCTTCTTAGATGTGCTGGTTATAATCGGAGTCGTATTGTTTTTGAGAGAGTTAATAACGTGTCTGACATAACGATTCGGCACCGTGGAGTACGGTATATTTAAACTAGAAAGCAGAAACTCATTCCAGCCAATAGGTCTCAGCGCGTCAGAAACCTTTTGTGGAGCAGTGACACCTTTGACTAAATCGAGCATGTGTGTGAACCGTGGATTGTTCGGCCTTTAAACACAAACTCCCCCGACTCAGCCCAAGATGCGACGTCTTTAGATTTAGAAATTTTATCTAAAATGTAACGAGCGTTTTTTACACTCCTCTGTGGAACGTTCTTCAAAACGTCGACCATGACAGTATCTGAAATATCGTGATTGCCCACGCCCACCGCAGAGGACTGGTCTTCTTTTTCAATACCGTCTGGCTGTGGGAGTGTTAATGTTAACGTGTTGGTTTCACGGTCCCCCTGTCTTGTGATTGTAAAAAACCGTTGTAACGTATTTGTGTACAGTTTCACCTTTTCATAATCGTCCAAATCAGATCTGGGCAAAATACTTCTTATAGTCGCGTCCAAATCATTCTCCACACCGCGCTGAATAGTCTCACGTGGGGGGTCACTCATTAGTTTATTCATTTGATGCTGGGGTACTAAAAACATCTTCTCTGCATACTCCATCCCCCCATGTTATCTAGAAGTGACCAGACTGGAGATAAATGGTATTACAACACTTAATAGCGGTAGTAGAAAACCCCCCTGCTGGTTTATCAGACGTCTTTTTCTCTTAACAGTTATTTTCTTATCAGCCACAAGCTTCAGAGCTCTTTTATTCCTTCTCAGCTTGCGGTATGAGTGGAATATTCCCGTGGAGAACGTTAAGAGCCACTTCACACAAGGTTGCAATGAGTTCATCTGCAGCAGACTGTAAAATAACCCGCCTCTGTTTGGGTGTGGCGTTTAATAATATTTTAAAAAGAGGCATGTTTCTACAAAGTCTATCCGACATTTTTCCACAATCCAACACCTTTTCCCCAACTACCTTCTTTTCTGTATGTATACTACAGGATTCGTTGAGAGTAAATCTGTTCTGAGCCGATAGTGTTCGGGTGGATTTGTTTTATAATCAATCATCAGGTAACCGAAAGGTTTGTTGGTAGCATCTTGATAACATTCCATAAAAAATTTTGTGTTACATTTGCCTTCCTAGTACACTCACTTGGTTGACGTCTCTAGGGTTTTTAAACAACATCACATAATTTGTGTTTAAGCTGATAGTCCTGCTGGATTTACCCTGGCAAAATAAATTCTGTACGATATAAATAGCACTAAGGTTTCTATGGTGAACATACTGTGTGAACACCTTGACTGGGAACAAATCATCATCGTTTAGAGTCTGTGGTAGTCCTTCAATAAAATTTATTTTGTACATTTTCAATAATTCGTCATACAACGGCTACCAACAATCATAAATATATACAATGTTTTCAATTTTTTTTTTTAGAAATCAGCTGTACAGCATTTTGCAACAACATTTTTTACAAAATATGACTTTCCCGAGTTTGAAGGTCCACTTATCACACATGAAAATGGGTGCTGTAATCTGAAATCAAAACCAGCAGTGTCTCGAACACCCCTGTGTTCAAAAAACATGTCAGAAGCCGCTGGCCTCTTGTTTGTACTGTAAAAACGTTTTAACATAATCACAAAACAAGGTTTCCGAACGCTGAGGAAAACGCCACACTTCATCCACTTTCATGACAACACACCCCTTCTCCACAGCTTTTAACAACTCAATACTAACCCAACAACCTGAAATGGCCCTTTCCTCATCATCATGTCTACATGGGGGTGTCTGATTCTGATGATCAGCACAGGTACGACAGAGTGGAAACATAAGCTTACCACCGGTCCTATAGGGAAGGACGGGGTGAAGCAGTTTTCTCGGCGGCAGCACGGTGGCTTTGACAAATCCATAATAATTTTCAAGAGGTTCAAAATCCTTAAAAATTATTTGGGGGTGACCTATGGGGTAACATTTCTTGGCCTGACAATATGGATACAGACTTGTAAAGTCGACATAGCGTTTTTTCTCACCGATGTCAACTTTATGATATAATTTGTACGCATTAGTACGACCACCAAATACCACCAATCTCTCAGGATGCGTATATGTGGCCATAAATGCCATTACATCAACATCAGTCTGTTTAGCGATGTTCCAATCACATTCCCACATCACCTCCACCTCCAAGCCATAAGCACGTGTTAAAATTTCCACCTTATCGTCAAACTGCCTTCTGAGTGTACCGTAAGGCACTTTTGATAAGGGATGTGTGTGATTGGGGTTATAAAGACATTCATGTCTATGAAACATACATCCGTTGAATTCGAATGCTTTTTTTACACCGTCTTTTTCATAATAACCATCGAGATGATTTTTACCAATCATCATCTCACCTCGGTTTAACGCATGTTGAATATCCAGCCCGCGTGTTGTTTTAACATACTCAAGCCATTCGATGGAAATGTTTGAGTATGTCTTGTTCTGGTTTGTGTAAGCATTGTTATGTGTCAGAGCCAGTGTGTCTTTTGGCAGAAAGTGTGTTTTATACACGGCCATACAGCATGCCGCCAAGGTAGTATATCTAAACGGATCGAGTTTGGTGCATTGAATGAACTCATCACGGTACTTCATATATGTTTCCCTGAGTAAAACAACATCGTTCCTACCGTACATACTAAGTTCTTCTTTAAAATCAAACACCTTGCCCGATACTGTAGCGTACCACTCGTCAAACAGAGCCATCTCTTTGTCAGACATTGTCTCATAGCCGTAGAAGTGTCTGTCCGGGTATGGTCCTGTGTAATCCTCATTTTATATTCTGTTGAAAATGTGTGGAAAATAACCTTTCTCTGCACAGTTTAGATTTAACGCACCAGGTGTCATTGCCAGACGCATGGGGATGAATGAATAACTGTCGATAAAGCGCTGCTTGAATGTGTCGTCATACATTAGAATTACCCAACAGCCTTGCATAGTGATTTTAAGTGTGTGTCCTGCATTTGTGAAATATTCCACAAGTATAAAGTTATCAAAACCAGAAGCATTGTGGGCTATCCATGTGAAATTCTGATAACGTGGTCGTCTAAACTTTTTAACGAGTCTTTCTATGCAACCTGGACCAGCGGCTGTGAACTCTTCCCCTTTAAACGTTATTGCGCATACAAAATTAGCATTGTGTTTACCATTCACACACTGTGTTTCAAAATCATAGAATATGTACTTGTCACTAGGTGGTTCGATCTTTGTTGGCTGTATGCACTGATGTAAGCCGTCATTAACCGTTTCAGCAAGACAATGGATACACACATACGCACTACACTTGTGTTTTTTGGGGTTTGTGGCACTGACATGATAACGCCTATTACATTTTTGACAGTATTTCGTGACATCGCATTGTGCATGCTGTTGACCTGATGAAGGGTGTTTATGGGCATAGTAACAATAGTCAGATTTGCAGTACCGTGAACAATCAATGCATCGTCTTGTTTTGACGGGTTGTTTATTACAATCAGGGTCATTGCAGATATCACACACGTATTTACAACGATGATCTCTACGACTAGTAAATTCCTGATAACAGTAGTCACACACATATGAAGTACCTATGAATGCATTCAGTTTCTTAATCATAAAATAGTGCCCATCGTGCAGGTACAAGAACACCGTCTTGTGATGACGTGCATCGCTGGCCTTCTGCAACGATGCCACTATGGTTTGCAGTTCTGTGAATGATTTTTGGGGGTTTAGAAAATGTGCCAGACAGATTGCAAAACACAGATTGTTAGACTTGTTTACTGGACAGAACAGATTCATCCTATTCCTACTGATTACCTCGTTATGGGCGTGATCACGCACTTTTCGATAACCACCCCCATGTTTACTCCGTGCTATAGTTACTTTTAGATCTAAACTATCGTCAACCCGCACATCTGTGTTACTCTGCATAATCTTCTCGAGCTGGGTTGTGAAGACGTCCACACAGTAGTCATTGTTAGGTGTCAAGACAGCATTAACATCAGAGTTTAGACTAGGACCGCTCATTGTTATGTTAATCAACCCACCATCCCCAGCCAACTGTCTGGAAAACGATACTATTTCCGCCAATATTTCGTGTAGAAATATAGTGTATGTAGCTAAGTCTACAGCAGGTAGCACCCTCAGATTTATACGCTGACGTATCTCCAGACTATTGAATCTGGGTCTCGCCACAACCGTATAACCCCGATATCACCACCCTCTCTTACAAGTTTGTCAATATCATCGTGTGCTAACACCATATTTTGTGTTGTGTCGAATGAATGATGCGATAGACCATCTGCACACACACCCCCCTTTTGTGAATTTAAAATGTCAAATGAGTCTAATACCGAATTTGGATGTTGTTCTGTCCGGACAACAGACATTGATCTCACTATGTTTAATAAATTCACCAACGTGTCGTTTGTAGACGTAGGTCTATTCATAGCCTCTATCGTCTGAATTAAATAACGCAATGTTTCGGTGTGGGTTCTCTGGTCGCTGATGTCGTCTTGTCTAAATCTAGATGCTCGACCATGATCACAAGCATTCTCATCCCGACAACTTTTTGCCATTTTAAAAAAAAGAAATTTATTTAAACAAACACTTATGGGTGTGCACAAAATAACTAATGAAATAAACCCTGATAAACAGTAAAACAACAACCTTGATAACAGTAAAACAAGAACGCTGGCAATCAGTAAACAAGAACTCTACCAAACAACATGTAACGAATCAATCATTACTATGCATTATTCTTTTCCACCAGAATAATGTAATGGATCAACTTTAAACATGAAACGAAACAGAAGCACACGCTTCGATTCAAAGCACCTTTTTAAAGGAGACGAGTTTTAAAGCGTGCCCGCGTTATCTACCAGAATATGTAGTAAATCGGATGAATCTGCAATGTTTAAAAATATTCTCCACCAGTTACAATTCATGTAACGAATTAAAAGATGTTTTAACACATTTAAATGTATTCGCCAATTTATGTAAGGAGTTAGCTCGAATGGCGTGAAATATATCTATATATCTAATCAACACGTTGTGACCAGTTATAAATATACATCAGCCATGAAAGGGAATTCATGTATGTGCACATATACATATAGATAATTAACTACAACGGATTATAATTAATTATGACTATGTATGTGGTCTAGATCAGCTTTTAGGATTAGCTGTAGTCTAGTTTAGAATTATGAACTCTAAAGAGGGAGTTTATCCTTCTGGCCAGGAAGGAGCTCTCCATTTCCAGAGCATGTAGCCGAGATCTGTAGCGTTTAAGGGACTCATCACGTGACCAAAACAGAGACAATCAAGCATGGGATAATAGATTTTAATAACTAGATGTAACTATGGATACACACAACTAACTCTAAGCAAAACATACATATGTACATCTGTATACAAGGAAAAAAAAGGTATAGAGAGAAAGTAATGAAATAAAAGGGAATGGCAGACAAAAACACAACTAATTAGCCTTTTTCAAAACCAGCAATGAACTTAAATCTCCTGTAAACAGGGGTACAATCTTAAACGCATATATAGAGCCATTAACTATACTGGCATGGCTTCGGTATGAAAGTTCGCGCGAGGTCGTGTAGAGTTCGCTGGTTCATCGTGCCGTTTGAAAGGCGTGGGCCATGAGGTGGTTGCAACTTTTTGTCCGGGAGAGAGAGATCCTGGCTTCCTCTTCCCGGGGCACGTGGCCCCAGCGGAGAGAAACCGGAAGGAGTGTAGAAGTGAAGTTGAAGAGTGTGAGTGAAGAGAGACTGAAGAGTGCTGGAAGAGAGAGTTTCAAAGCGTGGTGTTGTTTTAAAGACAACACCAACACACACGCCTCTTTGGGCTATTGGCCAATCAGGAAGTTGGATTTGTTGGCGGGATGAACTCTCTTTGTATGGTCTCAGAGCCGAATTTGCATGTCCAGGGAGGAGCCGGTTTAAACCGTATTACGTGTGAAATTAAGAAAAAGCATGAAATAATGTATCCCATTGCAATATGACATGCATAATCAATCAGGGTATCTCTAGACGATTAACCACATACCAAATTCGATGGACTTATAAAGAATATTACAAATAAAACATGGTTACAGACATTTAAAATAATATCCTAAGTTAAAACTATCTAAAATCATTATGGTTAGGTCACATAAACACACAATATATGCAACAAGATAACATCACACTATTTAGGCATCGAATAATTACATATAATTACATTCAAAAGAAATTCTTACATTGTGTGTGTGCACGGGTATGTGCTTTGTGTATGTGTGTTTGTGTGTGTGTGTGTGTTTGTGTGTGTGTGTGTTTGTGTGTGTATATGTGTGTCTGAAGAGGGGGGGTCGTGTCGCATTCTGATGGCATCTGGTGAAGAGGTTAGATAAGGATTCACAGCTCAAGGAGACAGAGAAACTTCTTTGCTAAATCCAGGCTGATTCAGAAATCTGTTTGATACGTTCAGACGTTACAGTCCCCCTTTCAGACAAGGATGTCCAGGTGTGGACATCGTTGGGCGACAGTCATCATGGTGATCGGATGACAAGTGGATCAAACTGATTGATCAGCGGGTGGCTCCTAAATGTCCTCAGGCTGAGGGTTCATCTCTATGTGTGTTTGTGCGCCCTCTAGGGTCAGTTCAGAGACAGGGTAAGTGGGTGGTGTCTTCCACAGCCTTTTCGGCAGCAGTCCTCTGCTTGGCGTAGGCCTTGTGGATTCTGCCTGGTGACACATTGAGCAGTGAGCTTCCACCCCGCTTTTGGAATTAGGGAGTGGTGGCTAGGAGGCTTGCGCCCGTTGGTCAAGGAAAACTCTGTGGTGAACGTTTACCTTCTCTGGTCATTTTGCTGAAGGTATGACCAGTTCAGTTCTCTGTGAACGGTGTTAAGTCCATCTGTGAAAGTGTACCCTGGTTGTGCTGAAGTATGGATTTCAGCTCGGGTCGCCAGCAGGTGGTTTTGCAGGCTTTGTCCTTAGTGTTCCTTTCTTTTCAGTTCACTTTTTGCTCTGGTTAGGAGAGCTTCACTCGTTGGAGTTTCCTGATGAGTTCCTCTCGGGATTCTCTCTCCAACTGCTCTCTGTGAACTGTCTCTGCATGAGGTTCTGCCAGGGCCCTTTGTAGTCTTTCCACTGCCTCTTGGAGCTCTGGGTCCATTTCACCTTCTGTCTCGTGCTGGTTCGGGGTCTCGAGGAGTATGCTGATCTAGGCACCTTTGAGTGTGGGCCTGGTTCCTTCAGGCCTCCTCATTCTGGAGCTTAAGCGCGCTGCTGCTTCTTGCTCCAGGTGGACGTTGATCATTTTGCTGAGTAGTGCCTGGGCGACGAGGTTGTGTGCGAGGCTCCCGATGATCTCTGCCCGTCCTTGGGGTTCTGGATCAGATTGTGGGCCGTCTGTTCGCTTACATCGTCATCCAGCTGCTCTCTGCTTAGGTGCTGTAGGTCGCCAGCAACTTGGAGCAGAAACACAGTCATCATGACACACAGCCAGGTCTCGAGGTGGTCCCAGTGGGTGGCAGGACTGGATGATTGGGACATGGTGGCTCACTGTTGGCGAGAGAGAAAGAACACCAAAGGCCATACAAGTCCACACTGAATTAATGAGCTACAGTGATACTGAATTTGGTATGCAGGGAGTATACAAATTTGGCTAACTGGTGTAGACAGTTAGTGGTACGTAGGCCAGATACTTATGGTATTTGGCCGTAAGTGGCCAGAGAGGGTCAATTTGCGTGGGTAAACGCCGGATCTAAATAGAGGTTTGGACAGGCAATAGCCTAGTGGGTCATCTTACAGACACTGGCTGCCTGGGTCGTCAATCTAGCATTTAGCTTTTTCCTTGCTGGTTCTCATAGGCTCTGCCTGTATGTGAACTTTGAGAGACAAGTCACAACAGATCCGCAGCTAACAAAAGAAAACAAAATTGAAACAATTAAAGGAGGGAAACATAAAGCAAGATGCAAATGAAAGCACAGGTATAGATAAAAGAAAATAGAAGACCTAAGTTAGCTATAACGCATAGTGTTTATGACAGGCCTGCCAGAGTGGGGGCGCTGTTGAGTCATAAGCCCTATGGATTTGGTATGGCTTAAGAGAGAGAGAGCTGGGCCAAACACTTAAATAATTAGGGATGCCATGGCGTATACTAAGTGGAATCGGGTTTCCTCCTAAAACCCTTTTTGGGGCCAGCTGCCTCTGTGGCCAGCTGTGCCAGACGGGCAGGTCCGTCGGTACGGAGCCTTACTGTGGGTATGTCACCCAGCTGCTCTGGTGGTCAGTTGGCCTCGTCTGCCTTTTCACCTGGAGTGCTCAAGTGCTGATGTCGCCTGCGTGCTGCCTACCAATGGTACGAGGGCCGAGGCATCCGACGCGTACACCCACAGCCAGCGCTGGGTCCGCCAGTCCAGGCGACTCCATTCACCAAATTCAACCTGGGGACAACCGTCGCTTCTCTGCAGAGTACTAGGGGGAGCATTACCTGCAAGTATACAAATGGCTGAATAAATATAACTTGATATTAATTTAACATTTCAATTTAAACCTTGTTTAAATTAAATCTAAATTAAAGCAGGTGTAGGGTAAGATATAAAGCTGATACCTATAGTAATCAGACTCACTCAATTAATGAGAAAGGTAGAAATATAGAAATAAGGAAATAATGAACCATACATGAAAATTTGAGGTACGAATTAAAAGGAGAAATCTGTGAATGTCCACAGGAGAAGTCCTACTAAGAGGGAGGCACTAATGGACAACACAGAAGCCTGATTCAAATCTTACTTTAACTTGGTTTTAGTTCAACTAAACAAGCCTGCATCGTAAGAAAGGCTGAAATAAAAGAGTTACCGAATGGTAATAAAAATGAAATAAAAGAAATGCAAGGAATGAGAATATAAAAAGGGAAAAACCCCAATAGTAGTCCAAAAGACTAGAAATGAAAATAAAGTAGCAAGGGGGAAGTTGAAATAAAAAGAGGAGTCAAATGAAATTAAAAAGGAAATAGAGTGGACCTAACTAAGAAGGACCACAAGGTGGCGGCAGTGGGCTTATGCCACCGTGAGTAAGGAGGGGGTTAGGTTACCACGCGTTAAACGCTCAAGAGGGTGGCCCTCTGGTGGTCAGTCAGAGGTACTGCGCCCTACCTACCCTAAACTCAGACCGGAAGTGAAATCGGCGCGTGTTCCCTAGGAGACGGCTTTAATGTATGCCAAATCTGGGTGTTACTTCTCTGGTCAAGAATTTAATTACTATTCCTGCAGCCTGGTCGTTTGATGGTATTGCTTTAACCTGTCCACTTTCCTCTCACACTTCTCACCATGTCTACATAATCTATCACCAGGTATTTAAATGGTCCTTCTGGTACTGGTATGTGCCCTATTGGTGCTGATGTCCCCTTTCTGACATTGTTCTGAGCATAAAGTTCATACTCAGACAAAACATTATCCACCATTGCTTGTAAACATGGAGACCAATATACGTGTTGTTTTATTTTTCTTATCGCTTCTCCCCTGCGAAATGGTCAAAACCATGCTTATCTGAGATAAGAATATTGATAAGTGTAATATGTCCTTCACGTGAATGCCATATGCCATTTTCCTCTGTAGTAGCACCTCTCTGTTGCCACACCGTTTGTTCAAAAACATTAGCCTGATACTGGACACATACAGTATCTCACAAAAGTGAGTACACCCCTCACATTTTTGTAAATATTTTATTAGATCTTTTCATGGGACAACACTGAAGAAATGACACTTTGCTACAATGTAAAGTAGTGAGTGTACAGCTTGTATAACAGTGTAAATTTGCTGTCCCCTCAAAATAACTCAACACACAGCCATTAATGTCTAAACCGCTGGCAACAAAAGTGAGTACACCCCTAAGTGAAAATGTCCAAATTGGGCCCAATTAGCCATTTTCCCTCCCCGGTGTCATGTGACTCGTTAGTGTTACAAGGTCTCAGGTGTGAATGGGGAGCAGGTGTGTTAAGTTTGGTGTTCTCGTTCTCACACTCTCTCATACTGGTCACTGGAAGTTCAACATGGCACCTCATGGCAAAGAACTCTCTGAGGATCTGAAAAAACGAATTGTTGCTCTACATAATGATGGCCTAGGCTATAAGAAGATTGCCAACACCCTGAAACTGAGCTGCAGCACGGTGGCCAAGACCATACAGCGGTTTAACAGGACAGGTTCCACTCAGAACAGGCCTCGCCATGGTCAACCAAAGAAGTTGAGTGCACGTGCTCAGTATCATATCCAGAGGTTGGCTTTGCAGAATAGACGTATGAGTGCTGCCAGAATTGCTGCAGAGGTTGAAGGGGTGGGGGGTCAGCCTGTCAGTGCTCAGACCATACGCCGCACAATGCATCAAATTGGTCTGCATGGCTGTCATCCCAGAAGGAAGCCTCTTCTAAAGATGATGCACAAGAAAGCCCACAAACAGTTTGCTGAAAACAAGCAGACTAAGGACATGGATTACTGGAACCATGTCCTGTGGTCCGATGAGACCAAGATAAACTTATTTGGTTCAGATGGTGTCAAGCGTGTGTGGAGGCAACCAGGTGAGGAGTACAAAGACAAGTGTGTCTTGCCTACAGTCAAGCATGGTGGTGGGAGTGTAATGGTCTGGGGCTGCATGAGTGCTGCCAGCACTGGGGAGCTAATGCCAACATGTACTGTGACATATTGAAGCAGAGCATGATCCCCTCCCTTCGGAAATTGGGCTGGGCTACATATTTACTGGATGGAAATCTGCCCTCAATTAAATTGTGTTCATCCAATGAGTTATTTATTTAGTGCAGTTATCTATGTTTTCCTTCTCGGACCTTCAGCCCAGTGTTCAATATAAGGCATAATATACAAAACTTCTCCTACTATTGGTAAGATAAAAACAGGTTTAAATGGATCTCCTCCCCTATATACTACATGTAAGTTCATAGAGTACTTCTGCAAAAGTTAAGTCGAGCTCCTCTAAGGGCGTGTCCCTTTTGGGAGTATCAACACAAACTGATATACTGGGCTTATTATTTCATTATTTGTCCAGAAAATATTTCACACGAAACTCAATTACTTTAAAGTTACTTGCAAACCAATGTCCCCTATATTTTACTACTGCACAAATTCCAGCTCTAATCACCATTACACCAAGAGGATGTATAAATTCTCTATATGACCATGTATTCTATAATCTGGGCTAAAACCTCCTTGTATGAAAAAATGTTAAACAGAGATGTAAATCGCTCTTCTTTTGTTGATCTACACTTTTGCTTCTTTTTATCTCTGTGCTTATGAGGCATGAAAAGAAACATTTTTATTATCACTTAATGTATGGGATATAGGTGAAAGGTCCAAATAGACTCCCTTCTCCACACTCTGAGCGCCTGGCTTATTCATTTCTCAACAAAGGATAATGACCAAACAATCTGCTAAACCAATATCTTGTAATGTTTTTTGTTCTAGTATTACTCACAGGAATAACACTTTTCAACTTTCCATAAATAATTTTTCACTTTTATCTAAAATGCACATTCACATGAACATACACATGCACGCGCACGCACACACACACACACACACACACACACACACACACACACACACACACACACACACACACACACATATACACATACACAGCCACAGATAAGGACACACTCGCAGGCATGCACTCAGAAAAGTTCTCACTCAACCACAGGGATACACACACAAAGAAAGTTCTTCTCACTCACTCACAGGGCCCTGTCACTCACTCACCATGCTCACAGCCACTCTTGCAGTTTTCGAGCCAAGAGATTATATACAAATGGGTTATTCTGCAGAATTTTGACCTTATTTATCATTGGATAAATAAGGTCAAAATTCTGCGGAATAACCCATCGTCTCACAACGATGACAATTGGGAGAATGTCCAAGAAAGCTAAACAACCAGCCTCGGGACAAATGCTTAGACAAAAATTCTGGGTCTGAATTGCAATGGAAACAATTAGGCAAATGTCCAAAATACCAATTCCTTGGCTGCTCTGTAGTTTTTTCTATTACATAAGCGTCTTCTGTCTCATATTTACGTATGCAACAGCATATAAGTATACCTTTTTTACTCACTTTTTTCCAATACAAAGGTTTTGATTCATACATTTACACCAAAACACACTTATACTTATTTATATAATAAAGACTCCCTATGTCAGGCTCCAGATAAGCCGTCCCCACCAGGAACTCACCTAGAAAGAGACAAAGCCCTTTAACCAGGCACAACACTTAAGAAATCAGAAGATAGATAATTATCTACACAGAGTAAAGCTCCTTTACCAGGATAAACAAATAACATATAATGCGGACAAACGGGCAATATTCTAAATTTCGCAGCGTTTTTTATTCAAATTTTTGCGCCTCTTGCGCTCCTAACTTTTTATCTTTCACTTAAGTGTGCTCCTCTTGCGCCCATTCTTCTTGCATGGTTCCCCGGGGTAACACTAGTCCACAAGGGTGTTCTTACGCCTCTTGCATGCACTCCTCTTGAGTGACCCACCCTCTTAGCAGGATTTAGCACTTTTCTTCTCTTTTTACTCTTTAACCCCTGTATTTCACTGCTATCCATCAAGGCCCACTTAGCAGCAAAATATATTCTACCCTATACATATTTTACTGTTATCCATCAAGGCCCACTTAACAGTAAAATATATTCTGCATGCAGTTCACACCTGTTTGAGATCAAAAACCCCTGCTTAATTTGATTAGTTCAATTTGGAGAAGCCTTATAAGAGTGTTTTTACCATTGCAGGCTGACCTTCAGCGAAACTAATTATCAACAAACTAATTATCTAAAAGCAAAATTGCTTACCTTTTTTAGTGGCCACTGGTTTGTGCAGCTCACATTCGCATCAGCCCGCTGCGGCTCCCACTTCTTGGCTCCTTTCCAATCCTGTCTTTGTGACACCAATTTTATGTCGTGGAAAATCATCTTCCACAAAAATAAAAACTTCTGAGTCTCGAGGTTTTTGATGGTAAAAAGGTGTTAGACTTTATTACCATAGTAACAAGCCGAGACGTCTGTAGATCATCTGATGAGTACAATCAATGTCCATGCTTTTATACAATACTAACACACACACACACACACACACACACACACACACACACACACACACACACACACTTCCTTGAACATTGGTGTATCTCATCTAACACAGGTGGTTCCTTATCAGAACTTGCACATTCTGAGTTTTTCTATCTTCTGCAGTTGAACAATGGCCCACTCATGAAGCTTTGGAGATAATAGTGGATACACACTAAGACATGACAAATTAGGGAACTAGGAAGAAAAAGATACAAACTGCGAGTGAGAAATTTGTGCTCAGTGATTTCCCACAAGATGGAGTTACATCAATTTGTCCTAGTTTCACCCCCATGAATATTCTCTTATTATTTTCTGATTAATAAAATATTCTATATACTATTACCACATAATCATGTTTAAATGTTCATTTAATTAATATTAAGTGTCTCTCTCTTCATGATTCTAATACATTTCACATTATTATTACATCACATTACCATTATTAAGCCTTTGATGGATTAAAACATTTCTTATCACTCTGATTATTTTAACTTTTGATTGGACCTGATGGGTTACATATTAATAATTAATATTAATAATCATATTTAAATCATAGTTTGATCAAAGAAATTATTCTATACATTTGTAAAAGATACAGACTTAAACATGTGAGATACAAACTCAGTGTCCCCCTGCACACACAGAGGGTACAGCAGAGCAGGCCAGACACAAACAATACATTTGTAATTAAAGAGAGTACAGGCAGTGAGTTCAACACAGTCTGAAGTCATACACCAACCTGACCTACTTTTGATCCTAGGCCCTTGAGTTATGATCATTTTATAATCATTACCTTATAATAATCATTACCTTATAATCCAACCTGATTACTTATACATTGAGCACACATGAGTGATTCTAGGTCTTACATTACCAAGTTTCACTGTTCACTATAAATGAAAATACACTATAAGCGCCACCATGTCATGGGCTGCATCCGAAATCATGTACTACTCTACTACACAGTAGGCGAAAAGCAGTACACCAGAAGCTAGAAACAGTAGGCAAGAAATATCCGGATGGGGAACTGAGTCCGGTGAGATTTTGCAGTGTGCAACCAATGGGTACTATGTGAGTCAAAAATTCCCATAATGCAACGGGAATGGTGCGGACGAGCTCAGAAAAAAATGGAGAAAGCGTGTCGGCCCTTTTTAAGTATTAAACCTTGGTTAAACAGGACTTAACAATACCCGAATAAGTTGTTCACTTGTTGAAGGTTTGTAGGGCTAAATATATAAAGTTAATTACTTAGCCCACTGCTCTCCTATAACCAATGACGGAAATAGGTGCAGCGAAGGTTAATGCGTGTTTTAATGTATGATTTAAATATCTGACTCCATTTAATTGATTATCTGACTCCAATAGAATAATCTTCTAGTTCGTGCTAGAAGTGTTAGCACTCAGTGTTCTACTAATTAATTTGCTCTTAAGCAACTTTGAGTGAAGTTTTCATTAGAATGACGTTCCTACGTCAGAGACTTTTATATAACTTCTTTACTAAACCATTAATTTGTTAGCTCAGAGGTTTCTATCAACGTGCAAGCCTAGGCCTTATTTTACTTGTCAGAGGTTTTGTTTAAACTTGCAAGTATTAACCTTTACCTTTAGCTTGTCAGAGGTTGACCTTAAACGTGTCTAACGTATTATACTTTTAGTCTAGGAAGTTATTCACAACAAAAGTATCAAGCATGGGCACAAAGTGTTTAGAAGTAAGATAGCAAATGCATTTAATAAGGATACAATTGAAAAATACTCTAAGCATATCCTTATATACCCCTGAGTCTCTTTGAAATGTATAGTGACCAGGATACCAAATGGAGATGAAACAATAGGTTTTTAGGGCAGGAGGAGGACCCCATGGTGCTATGATAAGATTATATCACCTTCAGGTATAGTATGTTGCCGTGGGGGTAGGAAGGTGAGAAGTTTCCGTTGCAAACCAAAGGGGGTTGTGTGTGTGTCTGTGTGTGTGTGTATGTGTGTGGGTGTGTGTGCAGAGAGCACATATTGCAACATATATGATAACAGTTATTTCCTAAACTTCATAATATTTATGATATCACCACAACGTTCACCATGAAATATGGATACAAATGACACCAAACATGCCCTGAGGAATACTGTAATTAAACACAGTTTAGATAACCAGTTTTAGTTCACCTGGTGTCTCTGAAACACATTCCTGATCATTTTAACCTTAATCACATTACTGCCACAATTTTATAAATCTACTACAGTTTAAACAAGAAAACAGTTCTCATAGCATTTGAAATGATCTCCATTTTTGTGATCTCCATTAGTCAATAAATTTACCTGCATTTTGCTGTTACTGTGGTTGCTTTAATCTGGTGGTCCCTTTAAGATTTTTGTGTTTATGATGACGTCGAAGGTCACATGACAATGCCAACATGGCGGATGTAGTATGTCCAGGATTGTATTCATACTACACACACACTCATTAGTATGTACTGTTTCAATGGTACGGAGTACGTACTGTCACAGTACGTGATTTTGGATGCAGCCATGGCTTTTAAGTAACTTCAGCGGCTCCGGGCATGTGAGCAAAAGTGCGAATCTCATTGGTCGGCCAGTTTTTAACACAGCGCATCAAAAGCAAAAAACGAACCCCGAGACGTTAAAAAGATTTGACGCGTGGATGCGAACACTCCCGTTGACAGCCACTGATTTAGACATGGGGCATAAAACAGACCGTTTTACATGCTGAAACAATGTCCCGGTGTGAACGAGCCTTGAGGATGTTAAACAAGAGACAACTGCCTAATTAGTGCCTCTTTGTAAATCAGGACCACTATATTACTATATAGTAAGTCAAATGTATAAAATACTACTGTTGGCCTATAAAGCTCCAAATGGTCTTTGGTCTTTTATGATCCACCATGCCTACTTCGATCAAAAGGTGCAGGCTATTTGTTGGTACCTCGAATAGTGAAGGCTACAGCAGGGGGAAGAGCTTTCTCTTACAAAGCCCCACAGTTATGGAACAGCCTTCCAGTTAGTGTTCGGGACTCAGACACAGTCTCAGTGTTTAAGTCCAGGCTGAAGACATATTTGTTTAGTCAAGCTTTTTGTGAATAGTTTTTTTTTTTTAGGTAAAGGAGCAGATCTAGACGTCTCACAGGCATAGTGTGTTGTGGTGAACTGGGATGTTTGGATGCTGTCGCCCCCCACTTTCACGCATTCACCCAGGTTTGTTGATGGTGGAGTGGCTGGCCACCTTATGTCCCAGGGAGCCCTCATGTCTGTGTTACCTTCTGGCTCTCCCTTTTAGTTATGCTGTCATAGCTAGTCTTATATAATGAGTCCCGGCTTGCACTCACACAAAGTACACTGTCCTTAACCATTACGGGACAATAAGCATACCTAATAATCTCTCCCTCTCTCTTTCTGTCGAGCTACACATGATACTCCTGAGGTGCCAGTGATCCAGACCCCTTCTGCTCTCTGGACCTGCCTGATCCATCCTATTGCCCTACTTCTGGTTGGAGGTCTCATCAAATGGAAGTCACATGCTGCTGCTGAGGCCCCACACGGTGCAGCCTAAAGATCATTGAGATTACTGAGGATGGTACCACTTAAAAACTATAAAGTTGGCTTTGGACCTCAATTCATATGAACAGTTATGCTATTATAGCTTTAGGACTACAATTACTACAATTACAATTACACTCAAGTCTCCATCAGTGAACAGTGGAGAAGTTCAACAAAACAGTCTTCATGTAAAAACTGTAATGAATTTTCATGGTTACACAACTGCACTATTTGACCATGTAGTATTAGTACATTTATAGAAGGGATTATTTATTTATTTATAATCGCACTATCCGGTGTCACCCAGATGAGGAGGGGTTCCCTTTTGAGTCTGGTTCCTCTCAAGGTTTCTTCCTCATATCGTCTCAGGGAGTTTTTCCTCACCACCTTCACCCCTGGCTGCTCATCAGGGATAAATTCATACATTTAAAATCTATATCCTGAGTTTATATATTTCTGTAAAGCTGCTTTGGGACAATGTCCATTGTTAAAAGCGCTATACAAATAAAACTGAATTGAATTGAATAGTACCGATATTTACATTGGTACCAAGTCAATACTAAAATTTTATAAATGATGTAATGATACCAGTCTTGCACTCTGCAGTATGGCTCAAATCGTTACATGTATACTGTTTGACTGACATATGACTGTCTGTATGCATATTTTTTAATGAAATGTCTCTCTTTAAATAAGGAGAACCACTGTGATGGGCTAAATTAAATATTTTTAAATTTGCCATAGCTGAACATCAAATAGTTTAGGGAAACAGAAAGCAAGAAAATACTTTCTGGAATACTACTGCTGAATTGTGGGCATGCCCACAGTAGCCACAGGCTAACAAACCGGCTGGATGTTGACCTCACAGAAGAAAAACCTTTCGTTCAATTTCTCCTGAAATATCTGCCCTTTGAAGTCAATTTTTCTTTTTGTGTTCAAGATCACACGTAGCTTGCCACACAAACATCAGTTCCAAGCAGCTATCATCGATAATGTTCTTGAGATTTTGGCGCTACTTTATAATGTGCATGTGTGTTAGGTGTTCTGGGGTGTAACAGCAACACAAATAAATGAGCAATGAGTTCCGCTTTAAATTAAAAATAAAATATTGTAGCGAGTTTTGTGTTATTTTAATAGTTTTCTTCAAATCATCCCACAGACCGGACTGTAAATCCTTAACGACAGTCACAGACTGCTGTCTGCTGGCCATTCACTGCATATTTGAGTTTCTCTTCTATTTCAAAGGACATGTTGCTGTTTACACAGCGCATGCGCAGAGCACAGCTCCAGCAGTGTGGTGTGTTCGGCGTGAGAGATGGCATACACGGCTAAAATTGGGCCCTCGGTTTTGAGTAGCGATCTTTCCCAGCTGGGAAGAGAATGCGAGCGGATGATGGAGTGCGGCGCTGACTATTTACACCTGGACGTTATGGACGGGTGAGCTGTAACAGTTTGTCATTTTTCATAATAGTGTTTTTAAACCTGCGGAGTAGCGTTATGAGTCTAGCTCGCGCCATCTATAACGCGAGCAAGTTAAAAGTCCAGTTGCGTGGATCAACGGGGCAAAAAACCTAATTTCTTACAGTTTTACATATAAGCTGGTTTTGAGTTTAGAAAGTTGTTATTATTTTTAGCCTGCAAGTTTCGCTGTATCAAAACGACCAAGGAGGAATTTAATGTGATCAGAGATTGTGAAACTGCAGCGGAACGCCGCCTTTAGCTCATTTTAGCTAATCTAATAACAAAAATCCCTTTTGTAAGACTTCATGTATTGTGAAAATTTAGTTTCAAATAGATGAACATGAAAACCGTAAGGACATTTATTTTGAAAAGAACAAAAATAATGAATAAATAAAAATATTAATTATTAACTAGATTTTAATGAGTGTGCTTTTAATGTAAACTTATTTCAATAGAAATATAAGTAAAGGTGCAAAGACAAAATATCATCGTCCATGTTATACATACGTAGGGTAATTTTAGATATATTGGGACAATTAAATTAGCAATTTCCAAACTTTCTTGCCATTAATATTCCCCCAGGGTGCTGATTTATTTACATGTGAAGGAAAAATGTCCATCATATTCTAAAGAAAAATGGCTCAGCTTTTTGTTACGGCTGACTGAAAAAGAAATTAATGACATGCTTGGTAATTTGGGACGTATTTTTACTTTTGTCCTCAGTAGCACATTTATTTACTTATTTATGTCATCAATAAATCTAAATCCAACAACAGGACTTAAAAAAAAATCTTCTCCAAAAATTAACATATTCTAATATTGTATGAACGAGTCAGTAGACAAAGTAAAACTAAGTATATATAATATATAAGATGTTGGATTGAGTAAGGTTCTGTAATTCATTTTGTACATTAATAAAAACAACAGTATTTTCTAAATTAATCTTCTCTAAAACAAAAAAAGGCTTGAAATATTTCACTTTATGTGTAATGAATCTAGAATATATGAAAGTTCCACTTTTTGAATTAAATTACAGGGAAAAATGAACTTTTCCATGATGTTAAAATTTTTTGAGATGCACCTGTACAGATTAAGTAAAATCACAGTAAAAATACCATTAACAGTAATGTTTTGTAATTTATCACAGTAGCAGCATAACACAGTATCTTTAAAAAACACTGATCTGAGTCTCAAATCATATGAACACAGTAAAATTAAAATCTCTGCATACTAAATTGCACACTATGCTCGATATTTCACAGTGTATCTTATTCTCCTCCTCCTTAAGATGTTTTATTAGGGGGAAAAAAACAAACAAAAAAAATCATTAATCCATCAATATATCATTTAACCACAGCTGTGGGATGTTTCATGCATCCATTACATTGTTTCACTTAGTGTATTTGTCCTGAGTAACCCAAACCATGTTTTGCAATTTGGAACATCTTGAGAATGATTATATTCTGCAAATATCTAGTGCATGATTTTAACCATTTTATGTCTTATGCATATATGCATATTGAATAACACACAATACAATATGTTATGGTATAGTATAATAATATAGTATAGCATAATATTCCTGAAAGTTTTATAACCTTATGAAAAAAAAAAAACCTAGCAAAATTGCCATTTCTTGTACTCTGAGATTGTTTGGGTCAGCTTCCTGTTTGATGCTGCCCATGCCCCCTTACATGATGTCACCTGAGTCAAGTCATGTCACTTCTAAGAAGTTCCACTGCAAGGGATTAGTAACAATAAGTTTTGACTTTCACGTAGTAGGCCAGAAAATAAATGCTGCTATGTTAAATGGCTCCAATTTACCTTATGTCCCAATATACTTGAATTCACCCTGCATTTAACAAAGTAGAACTTGAATTAGTAAACATCTAACAAGCAATTCTCCAACCTATCTGAAGGCATTTTGTTCCGAACATCACGTTTGGCCATCCGATGGTAGAATGTCTCCGGAAAGCTGTGGGTCCAAATCCTTTTTTTGGTAAGTTGTAGTTTGAGCATTTATCATTAAATTGTTATGTGGTGGTTCATTGCTAATCAGATGTTGCAAATGGAGACATTAGTAATACTGACACTCCACCTTCATGCATACATGTATGCTATCAGTATTCCATTGTTTTGTCAATTGCTGTGTAAAAGTGTAATTCTTAAGAAATGTGATTGAGCAGCTGAAGTATGAAATGCATACCTTAGCCATCGTAGTCAGGTAAACTAACCATATACAGTTGATGTAAAAAGTCAAGGTTTTTGTGATTTTAAAAAAAGTTAACCAGTGATATAGCAACCAACAAAATTCAAGTGAAAAACAATCAGAAGAAAGAAAAAGAAAAAAACTTACAATAGCCTGGTTGCATATAGGGAGTATAAAATACAACCCTGTTAAAATGGCAGGATTTTGTGATGTAAAAAAAAAAGAAAGTGAAACCAAGATAAATCATGTCAGAACCTTTTCTGCGTTTATTGTGAAATAGCAGCCTATAAATTAAAGTGAAAAACAATAAGAATCATTTTAAGGAAAAATAAAACATGTACAGTAACCTGGTTGCACACCCTTAAACTAATACTTGGTTGAAGCACTTTTAGATTTTCACTGCATTCAATCTTTTTGGGTTGCACATCTTTGACTTGGCAATATTTTGCCGTTCTCCATTGCAATTGCAAATTGGCTCGGTATCTCCTGTGCACAGCCCTCTTCAGGTCACCCCACAGATTTGATTTTCGATTGGATTTAGGCCATTCCTTTGTTGGTTTGTTGGGTCGTTGTCATGCTGAAAGGTGAAATTCCTCTTCATCTTAAGTTTTTTTTAGCAGATGCCAGAAGTTTTTGACCAAAATTTATGGGTATTTGCAGCTATTCATGATTCCTGCCACCCTGAATAAAGCCCCAGTTCCAGCTGAAGAAAATCAGCCCCAAAGCATGATGCTGCCACCACCATGCTGCCACCACCATGCTTCCCTGTGGGGATGGTGTTCTTTTGGCGATGTACTGTGGTTTTTTTTTTTTTTTTTTTTTTTCTTTTCTTTTCTTTTTCTTTTTTTTTCTTTTCTTTTTTTCAACTTCACCAAACATATCTTTTAGTATTAAGGCCACAAAGTTAAACTTTTTCATCAGATCATAACGCATTATTCCACATGGTTTTGGGAGATTGGATTTTTTCAAAATTCCACGGTACTTGGTACCAATTTCGGTACCAAAGCAAAACACAAAAACATGCTAATTGAACAACACACTATTTTATTAATAAAGTTAAATATCAGTATAAAATGTTTTTTTTTTTTTTTTATGCCATTCTGTATACTTCAAGTATTTCAAGTTTTTTTCCCACGTAATTAAAGGTATAAAAATAAACAAAAAAATTACAAGCATGCAAAACACAAAAATATGCCATAATTGAACAACACACACTTCTTATTTATAAAGTTAAAATATATTAAAAAAAAATATTAACTAAATATTTTTACTTAATTTGATCGTTTGGACCTTTGCCAGTGTAACAAGACTGTTTTTGTCAGGATTTTATGGATTTTGAGCTATGGAACCATTTGAAACTGCTGATTTTAACCGAGTTAAGATGGTTATAGTTAAGTGGATTTCATAATAATGACCACAGCTTAGCTAGTTATCTAGTAACTTGGTAATTGTTTTTAGTAAGTTAGCCACAGCTCATTTTAATTTTATTGCATTTTACATTTTTTTTGTGTTTTGGTGTTCGTGGTGTTTTGTACTCAACAATAAGGGTATATAATTTACTGTTCCTCACACTTTAATATTAGAATAGCTGTCGGAGGAGATAACTAAGTTAGCTCAAGTGTGCAACAACTTGCTTGAATTATATTTCACATAATTTCTAAAATTTAAAAAAGTGTAGCTAGCTAGGTTTTGTTTGTTTTCCAAATTATATTATGAAGGAGTAAATATATTTAACATTTTGAAGACTTACCTGGACTTCATCACCTTGAATCATCTACTCATGCACATATAGATGCAGTGGATTCAGGTTACAGCCACAATATTAATTACACAAAATTAATTTATGCTTAGGAGACAACCTATATGCCCAATCATTCTGTACATAGGTACACAGAACGTGAGTGTTATTTATCAACCTGCTCACATTTACTGGTTACTGGTCACTCCCTGCATGTGATGACAATTTTTCTTATTCTTCACATGTCTGGGATATGGTGTAGGGTTGCTAGAAGGAAGACCTTTCTCATGAAAAACGAAATCCTAGCCTGCCTAAATCATGTGGCAAAATGTGTTATGGTCTGATGATACCAATGTTTTGGTGAAAATTCTAAAAGATCTGTGGCAAAAAACGAGACCGCTTATCACCTAAAAAACACCATACCCTCTATGGCTGGGTGCTATGACAGTATATACCGTTACCGCGGAATAAAATTTCTACCGTTACAGATTTTTATATTCCGTGTATACCGTGAAATGTAAATAAGTGGGCGTGGTTAACTTTGTGTGTAGTGCTCCTGCACATGAGAACGATCAAGAAGCTGTACATAAGAGTAGTTGTGAGAGGAAAAACATGGAGAAAGATAAACACGCTGGTGAAGAAGTCCCACAAACCAATCCTGAGCAGGAGGAGGAACTTATGAAAAGAGGTGGTATGGACGTGGTTCGGGTTTACAAAATCTGACAAAGAGCAGAAAAATGTTATTTGCAAACTGTGTCGCGTGAATGTTCCCGCTAGCAGCGGTAGCGCAAATAACCTGTTTTATCATCTTAAAATTAAATGATGCCAAAGCATACAATTGATTTACAGTTGATTTACCAGAATGACTATTTTTTTACCATGAAATAAAATTACTCATTCTGTGAAATAGATTTTTGGTCATACCGCCCGCTCCTAATACCCTCAGTGAAGCATGATGGTGGCAGCATCATACTATGGGGCCGCTTCTCTTCTGGAAGAGAAGAGCTGGAAGTGGGGCTCTAGTCAAGATAGAGGTAATCATGGATAGTTACAAATACCAGTTGATTTTAGTGCAAAACCAGCAGGCCTCTGTTAGACAGCAAAGATGAAGAAAAATGTCACAGTTCAGTATGATACTGACACAGGATGATCAATGTTTTGGAATGGCCCAGTCCGACCCCAGATCTAAATCCTATCGAAAACCGGTGGAATGACTTGAAGAGGGCTGTGTACAGGAGATCTCCTTGAAATTTGATCGATCTGGAGCATTTTCTCAAGGAAAAGTGGAATTGGTAGATTGGAGTTGGTAGACTCTTACCCAAAAAGACTGAGTGTTGTATTACATGCAAAATGAGCTTTAACAGAGTATTAGCTCTTTTAAATTGTTCTCTTTTTCCCCTAAAACGTTTTTCACTTGAATGTTGTTCACATTAAAGTTGGAAAAGATCTTTGTGTATTTATTTATTTATTTATTTATTTTTTAAACATTACAAAAACCTTCAAATTTAACAGGGGTGTGTAGACTTTTTATGTCCACTGTATATCACTATGTAGGTATATAATTATTGTAGCCCATCAGATTTTCTGCCCCTTTCTGGCTGGTCTTTTTATGGGAACCATAGGGCCACCACCACTGAACAGATATTATTACTGATATGACTGTGTGTGGTACAAGTGGATCATGTACAGTTATATATTTTTTAGTTTTAAACCACTCTGTGTCACTTATACACATTGTGAAAGCAGACATGAGAAGATAAAGATGTTACATTAACGGTTTAACTCATTTAATTTACTTCCTTAAAGTCTGTGGGAAACAATATTAATAAATCAATATCAAGACCATATCCATGCCAATAATTCAAGCTATATTGAGATGTGTGCACACACTAGACCTCCACCCATCTCTACCCACCAAGACAAGCAAACATTTTATACAACTGACAGTTACACAAGCTCTCAACCCCTCACTCAACATCTTTCCACATCAAGCTATACATACCTAAGTCCACCTTCCATGTCAACACACACACACACACCAAAGTCCACTTACTCACACACAAAAGGCATTAATCATACCAATGATTAGTTTAAGTAGTACAAATGATTAATTGTTGATCTCCATTTATCTCAGGTAGATAAATGCATACTTTATTTCCACAAGTCTCATGGCCATTATTATAAATCTCGTGTTTTCTTTAACATTCAAAGCATACCTACAAAAAAGGTTTTTTCCCCACAAAATACTGGTGTGCTGCATAGTGTCTTCACAGCAATGTTGGCTTCAGTAACCTATTTAGCTTGACTCAGTGTAACTGGCATTGAATTAAAGCTCAATTTGTCTGCAGGCTAAATCTCCATGAAAAGCAGCAGTTGTACAATAGGGAGCAGAGCACTTGAGTAATTGACACACACAACCTTTTGTTTGTTGAGATTATTTTTGAAGCTTTATATCAATATATCAATTTGAAAAACAGTCATACCTATTTTACATACGTTTTTTAAGACCGCAATGACGGTATAAGGAGGAAAGGTAAAAAAGTGAGGATTTAAAAAAATATATATATTTTTTTAAAATCAAATGGTTGTCCATCATCACCTATCTCCCTATTTCCTTTTTGCTTAGCACAGTTCTGTGAAAAAGTATTTGGTCCCATTCTGATTTTTTCCTGATCTCGTACTACTAACCCCATTTCTATAAAAGTTGGGATTTTTTTCTAAAATGCAATAAAAACAAAAATCTGTGATCTGTCAAGTCTCTTGAAACTTTAATTAACTGAAAAAGTACAAAGAAAAGATATTCAATGTTTTCACTGACCAACTTAATTGTACTTTGTAAAAATAAACAAATTTAGAATTTGATGCCTTCAACACACTCAAAAAAAAAAAGTTGGGACAGAGGCAATAAGTTTATAGATTGTTCAAGTAACACCATTTTGGAGGACCAGGGGAGGGTATCAGGATTGGGCATAAAAGGAGCATCCACCAAACGTTCAGTCTGTGCAAGAAAGGATGGGGCGTGGCTCACCACTTTGTGCCAAACTTCATGAGAGAATTGTCGGTCAGTTCAAAAAGAACATTGCTCAGTGCAAGATTGCAAAGAATTTAGGTCTTTCACCATCTACAGTGCATAATATTGTGAAAGATTCAGGGAATTGGGAGAACTCTCACTGCGTAAAGGGCCAGGCCGGAAATCACTGTTGAATGTGCGTGACCTTCGAGCCCTCAGGCGGCACTGCCTGAGAAATCGTCATGCTACTGTGATAAATATAACCACATGGGCTCGGGAGTACTTCTGAAAACTGTTGTCACTTAACACAGTCCTCCACTGCATCCAGAAATGTGACCCAAAACTCTATTACACAAGGAGGAAGCTACACATCACCTCTATGCAGAAACTCTGCTGAGTTCTCTGGGCCCGAGCTCATCTCAGATGGACTGAAAGGCAGTGGAAACATGTGCTGTGGTCATTAATATATAACTATATAACCCCTGGCAAAAATGATGGAATCACCACACTTGGAGGGTGTTCATATGGCTTTTTTACTTTGTTGTAAATAAACAAATCACAGATGTGACAACAATTTTTGTTTAATAGCTGAACATTCTGGCTTTGTGAATGAAATTATTTTAATTAATGGCATATTTTTTCCAGATAAAGTAGAGTGGAAAAAATTATGGAATCGCCTTGTAATTTGCATTTCTAAAACAAATACCAGCACAAGTCTAAAAATTCAAATTAGTCTGCACTTAAGAGAGTGTGATTACAGACCTTAACCTTGGACTTTTTGAAAGGAAACATGGCCCCAACAAGAGAGTTGTGAATTGAAACAGTGGAAAGGATTATAACACTCTTTCAAGAAGGAAATCCAACACGGAGTGTGGCAAAAGATGTTGGTTGTTCCCAGTCAGCTGTAACTAAAATTTGGTGCAAGTATAAACAAAATGGGAAGGTTATAAAATGAAAAAATACGGGTCGACCAAGGAAGATGTCAAAGCATCAGGATAGAAAACTCAAAGCAGTGTGCCTTGAAAATATAAAATGCACAACAAAAAAATTTAAAACAAATGGGCGTAAACAGGAGTCAGTGTTTGTGACAGAACTGTAAGAAATCAGCTGAGTGAAATGGGATTTACATATAGAAAAAACAAATAATCAAATTTCCCCACTCATTTATGATCTGGGGTTACATGTCAGGTAAAGGACCAGGGGAGACCGCAACAGTCAATTCACAGGTGTACACTGAAGTTTTGGACACTTTTCTCATTCCATCAATAGAAAATAGGTTTGGTGGTGATGAAGTCATTTTTCAGGATGATAATGCATCTTGCCACAGAGAAAAGAGTGTTAAAGCTTTTCTTCAGGAATGGCAGATCAACTCAATGACACGGCCATCATACAGTCCGGATCTCAATTCCACTGAAAATTTCTGGTGGAGAAAAAAAAAAGTCCATCCTGCAAAGCTGATTTGTCTACCGCTATTCGGGAAAGTTGGAACCAGCTTGATGGAGAATATTGTTTTTCATTAGTGCAGTCCATGCAATCTAGCCACAGGAGGTCACAAGCCAGTGTACTTTTTGTGCCGGTCCCAAGCCCGGATAAATAGAGAGGGTTGTGTCAGGAAGGGCATCCGACCTAAAACTTTTGCCAAATTCAATATGCGAATCACTAACATGACTTCCATACCGGATCGGTCGGGGCCCGGGTTAACAACGACCGCCATCGGTGCCGTTGACCTACAGGGCACTGGTGGAAATTGGGCTACTGTTGGTCGAAGAAGGAGAGGAGGAAGGTGTGTTAGAGGAGGAAGGCGTGTCCGTAGGCAGAGAGAGAAGAGGAAAGGCAGGAGTTTAGGACTGAAAGTAGGGACTTTGAATGTTGGTACGATGACAGGTAAAGGCAGAGAGCTGGTAGATATGATGCAGAGGAGGAAAGTCGACATTCTGTGTGTCCAGGAGACCAGGTGGAAAGGGAGCAAGGCTAGAAGCATTGGAGCAGGGTTTAAACTGTTTTATCATGGGGTGGACAGGAAGAGAAATGGAGTAGGAGTGATCCTGAAGGAGGAGTTTGTGAAGAATGTTCTGGAGGTAAAGAGAGTGTCAGATAGGTTGATGAGTCTGAAGCTGGAAATTGAAGGTGTGATGTTGAATGTTGTTAGTGCTTACGCTCCACAAGTAGGTTGTGAGCAAGAGGAGAAAGACAGATTCTGGAGCGAGCTTGAGGAAGTGATGCAGAGTGTTCCCAGAGGTGAGAGAGAGGTGATAGGGGCAGACTTTAATGGACATGTTGGTGAAGGGAATAGTGGGGATGAGGAAGTGATGGGCAGGTTTGGTCTTCAGGTAAGGAACCCAGAAGGACAGAGGTTGGTAGACTTTGCTAAAAGTATGGAGATGGCTGTGGTGAACACGTACTTTCAGAAGAGGCAGGAACACAGGGTGACATAAGAGTGGTGGCAGGAGCACACAGGTGGACGATATCTTATGTAGACACTGTAATCTGGTGGAGATTAGCGATTGCAAAGTAGTGGTAGGAGAGAGTGTAGCTAGACAGCATAGGATGGTGGTGTGTAAGATGACTCTGGTGGTGAGGAAGATGAAGAGAGCAAAGGCAGAGCAGAAGACAAAGTGGTGGAAGTTGGAAAAGGAAGAGTGCTGTGTGGTTTTTAGGGAGGAGTTGAGACAGACTTTAGGTGGTCAGGAGGTGCTTCCAGATGACTGGACTACTACAGCCAAAGTGATCAGGGAGACAGGTAGGAAGGTGCTAGGTGTGTCATCTGGAAGGAGGAAAGAAGACAAGGAGACTTGGTGGTGGATTGAGGAAGTTCAGGAGAGTATCCAGAGGAAGAGGTTAGCTAGGAAGAAGTGGGACAGTGAGAGGACGGAGGAAAGTAGGCAGGAATATAGGGAGATGCAGCGTGAGGTTAAGATAGAGGTGGCAAAGGCCAAACAGAAAGCTTATGAGGACATGTATGCAAGGTTAGATAGTAAGGAAGGTGAGAGGGATTTGTATCGGTTGGCGAGGCAGAGGGATAGAGATGGTAAGGATGTGCAGCAGGTTAGAGTGATTAAAGATAGAGATGGAAATGTGTTGACAGGTGACAGGAGGGTGAGGGAAAGATGGAAGGAGTACTTTGAGGAACTGATGAATGAGGAAAATGACAGAGAGAGAAGAGTAGTAGAGGCAAATATTGTTGAGCAGGAAGTAGAAAGGATTAGCAAGGGTGAAGTTAGGAGAGCTTTGAAGAGGATGCAGAGAGGAAAGGCGGTTGGTCCTGATGACATACCAGTGGAGGTATGGAAGTGTCTAGGAGAGATGGCAGTAGAGTTTTTAAGGCTAAGGGGAGAAGTGAGCATTTGTGAGCAGCAGTATGGTTTCATGCCAAGAAAGAGCACTACAGATGCAATATTTGCTTTGAGAATGTTGATGGAGAAGTACAGAGAGGGTCAGAAAGAGCTGCATTGTGTCTTTGTAGATTTAGAGAAAGCGTATGACAGGGTGACAAGAGAGGAGCTGTGGTATTGTATGAGGAGGTCTGGAGTGGCAGAGAAGTATGTTAGAGTGGTGTAGGATATGTATGAGAGCAGTAGGACAGTGGTAAGGTGTGCGGTAGGTGTGACAGAGGAGTTCACGGTGAAGGTGGGACTGCATCAAGGATCGGCTCTGAGCCCCTTCTTGTTTATGGTGGTGATGGACAGGCTGACAGATGAGGTCAGACAGGAATCTCCATGGACTATGATGTTTGCGGATGACATTGTGATCTGTAGTGAGAGCAGGGAGCAGGTGGAGGAAACTCTAGAGAGGTGGAGGTTTGCTCTGGAGAGAAGAGGAATGAAGGTTAGTCGCAGCAAGACAGAATACATGTGTGTGAATGAGAGGGATCCAAGTGGAACAGTGAGGTTACAGGGAGAAGAGATAAAGAAGGTGCAGGAGTTTAAGTACTTAGGGTCAACAGTCCAGAGCAACGGGGAGTGTGGAAAAGAGGTGAAGAAGCGTGTGCAGGCAGGTTGGAATGGGTGGAGAAAAGTGTCAGGTCTGTTGTGTGATAAAAGAGTACCAGCAAGAATGAAAGGAAAGGTGTACAGGACAGTAGTGAGACCAGCGATGTTGTATGGTTTGGAGACAGCTGCACTGAGGAAAAGACAGGAGGAAGAGTTAGAGGTAGCAGAGCTGAAGATGTTGAGGTTCTCTTTGGGAGTGACGAGAATGGATAGGATCAGGAATGAGTACATCAGAGGGACAGCACATGGGAGATGTTTTGGAGACAAAGTTAGAGAGGCCAGGTTGAGATGGTTTGGACATGTTCAGAGGAGGGAGAGTGAATATATCGGTAAAAGGATGCTGAGGTTAGAGCTGCCAGGCAGGAGGCCGAGAGGAAGACCAAAGAGGAGGTTTATGGATGTAGTGAAGGAGGACATGAAGGTAGTCGGTCTGAGAGAAGAGGATGCAGGGGATAGGGCTAGATGGAGGCAGATGATTCGCTGTGGCGACCCCTGAAGGGAACAGCCGAAAGGAAAAGAAGAAGATTAGTGCAGTCCATATCTCAAAGAATTCAGGCCATTATAAAAGCCAGAGGAGGAGCAACAAAGTACTAATTATGATTTTATATTTTTTCCTGAACATTGAGTGATTCTATAATTTTTCTTCTACTTGATCTGGGAAAAAATATGCCATTAATTAAAACATTTGTTTTGTTCATACATTTGTTTGAGATATGTTTCACGAAGCCAGAATGTTCATCTATTAAACAAAAATTGTTTTGTGTCATATCTGTGATTTGTTTATTTGCTACGAAGTAAAAAAAAAAAAAATGGGTGAACACCCTAAGTGTCGTGATTCCATCATTTTTTCCAGGGGTTGTATTGTGTGTTTACTCAGGTTGCCTTTGTTGCCTTTGCATTTCGTTTGAAGATCTAAAACTATTTAGTATGAGATGTACACAAAAACAGCATAAATCAGCACTGTATGTATAATTTTAGGTTCATTTTTGGACCAGTAGAGGTGATGGCAGATAATGTTGTGTTCAGTTATACAAGCCATTTTTGATGTACAGTTGAGAGATCCTTACTGGGTTCTTGCTTCCCAGACAGATTCAATTTGATCAAAGGTGCAAATATTTTTGCACTGCTTATCCTGATTCTGACTACAGTCTTTCAGGTGTTGCTTTCAAAGACTATTTGTGTTGAATATAAGTCATGTGGCAAACAATCTGTAATTGTGACGGACCTGTAATTGCAGCAGCTACCAGATTTCATTATTCTTTATTTCCATTTAGAAGACACAATCATAAATTGATTATTATTGGAAGTCTAAAACTTTTATCTAAGTATTACTTAATTTATTCACACATTCACATTCAGTCATAAGAAATACAACTGTAAATATTCATTTTAAATGTAAGGAATTTTTCAATATTGGCTGTAATGTAAGAGACAGCATGAGTTGAAACAGACAGACCTGCCAACCTTTTACACATTTGTATACGAGCTCCACATTCAACTAGTACTAGTAACAAAGTACTTTGCAACGAGTACATTGCCCAACATAGCCCAACCAGGCTTGGGGAGTAACGGAATACATGTAATGGCGTTATGTAATCAGGATACAAAAACTGGTAATTGTAATCTGTTACGGTTACGTCAAAAAACAAAGTAATTAGATTACAGGTACATTTTGTAAAAAATGGGAATCAGGATTAAAAAGGTTTTTCCATTTAAAACCAAAGAAATTAATCTTTTGACATAACACAATATAGACAGCTGCTTGATTGTAGTTCTGGTTCTCACTTGCCAGTCGTGACACATGAGCAACCTCCTGGTGCATGCTCAAATAAATTTTTTGCAAAGTTAATTTGGTAGAAATTAACACAAATTGTTCTCTGAAATGCTTTCATTATGGTGACCATACGTCCTCTTTTTCAGACCTTAAAAAAGCATCCGGCCGGGATTTCTAAATGTGAGAAAATGTCTGGGATTCGGCTTTAGTTTCATTATGATGTGCTTATGTGCTTATCTAATGCTGCATCATGTGTGCGCATGTTTGCATTGCTTTAACCCCTCTCTGTAATTCCTGCCTTCTTGCACACCAGTTGGTCAATTATAAAAGGCTTGCAGGCTTATTGGCCAAATTCCTGCCTCTTAACCATTACTCTACTACTCTCAGCGAACGCACGAAACACTTTTGTGTTCGGCTTCAGACAATTGCTTGACAATAGGAGCAAATGACATCTGTCCTGAGTCAAAACAATGGCCAGGGTCATATAAGGTAATTTTTAATTTCATGTCATCACATTGCTTCATATTACATGGCCATTCAAATATGTAAATGATGGCAGAAGGTACACTTGTGGCATCTAATATTTTATTGTATTCCATGGACATTCAAAAGAATGTAGGAATTTATATATACAGTACTATGCAAAAGTTTAAGCAGGTGTGAAAAAATGCTGTAAAGTAAGACTGCTTTCAAAAATGGACATGTTAATAGTTTATATTTATCAATTAACAAAATGCAAAGTGAGTGAACAGAAGAAAAATCTACATCAAATCAATATTTGATTTGGTTTTGTAGGCATATAGTCAGGTGTATGATTAAACAATTAAACCAAACAGGTGCTAATGATCATGAATTCAATATGTAGGTTGAAACACAATCATTAACTGAAACAGAGACAGCTGTGTAGGAGGAATAAAACTGGGTGAGGAACCGCCAAACTCAGCTAACAAGGTGAGGTTGCTGAAGACCGTTTACTGTCAAAAGTCATACACCATGGCTAGACTGAGTACAGCAACAAGACAGAAGGTAGATATACTGCATCAGCAAGGTCTCTCCCAGGCAGAAATTTCAAGGCAGGCAAGGGTTTCCAGATGTGCTGTCCAAGCTCTTTTAAAGAAGCACAAAGAAACTGGCAACGTTGAGGACCTTAGACACAGTGGTCGGCCAAGGAAACTTACTGCAGCAGATGAAAGACACATCAGGCTTACTTCCATTCGCAATCAGAAGATGTCCAGCAGTGCCATCAGCTCAGACCTGGCAGAAACCAGGAGAAGTCTGGTCAGAAGTGGCCTTCATGGAAGACTTGTGGCCAAAAAGCCATACCTCCGATGTGGAAACAAGGCCAAGTGACTCAACTATGCACAAAAACACAGGAACTGGGGTGCAGAAAAATGGCAGCAGGTGCTCTGGACTGATGAGTCAAATTTTGACATATTTGGCTGTAGCAGAAGGCAGTTTGTTTGCCGAGGGCTGGAGAGCGGTACACGGATGAGTGTCTGCACGCAACAGTGAAGCATGGTGTAGGTTCATTGCAAGTTTGGGGCTGCATTTCTGCAAATGGAATTGGGGATTTGGTCAGAATTAATGGTCTCCTCAATGCTGAATCCAGAAGATAGTTCTTAATGACTTTTGCTGTATGTTTGGGGTCGTTGTCACGCTGCAGAATAAATTTGGGGCCAATCAGATGCCTCCCTTCTGCCATCATTTACACATTTGAATGGCCATGTAATATGAAGCAATGTGATGACATGAAATTAAAAGTTACCTTATATGACCATGGCCATTGTTTTGACTCGGGACAGCTGTCATTTGCTGCTGTCGTCAAGCAACTGGCGCGTTCGCTTACAGTAGGCTAATGGTTAAGAGGCAGGAATTTATTTTCTTAAAACAATTTAACATGTTTTTTAAGCTCTAAAATAAGCTCTAAATAAAAGTGTGTTAGATCATATTGCTTTTCTCTTAACTTTATTTACAATGCCAAAATATAGCTAGGCCCAAGCACTACGGTGCCATCGCCACCTGGTGTGTGTATGAAAACAATGCATACTGAAGCAAGTGCTGTAGAGCTGTAAAACACCCAAATATACAATGAAAAGAGTATTAACGTTTGATGCGTTACCATGGCAACAGTATTTAAGATATCAAGACTCCTTTTGCAATTTTTCATCAGGCTTGTCTCAGCAATATTTAAAAGTACGTTTTAAGTGACACACTTCCTGCTGCCAGTTGGTGGCGCTATGACCGTGACTCACAGTTGTCACATCCATGTGATCAGCCTCTGTGACCAAACATCCAGCTCAAGTTTGATCTAATTCACTCATTGCCTGCAGAAGATATGAGACCCTTCCTGTAAAACGTCCTGTTAAGTTGTCCGGCTTGATGAGAACAATATATTTATTGCTGACTAGGTAAAACTGACCCCACCACTTTAGTCAAAAGGGGGCACTACAGAGCTCCCCCTCCAAGCCCATGTCTTAGCTTTTGCCTACACATAACAGCCAACAACTCTGACGTGTGTGCCGACTTTCATGAAATTTTAAGCATGCTAAGAGCCTCAAAAATACAAAAAAAAGAACATTAAAGCTTGATGCATTCATGCATTACCACGGCAACACTATTTAAGATATCAAAAATCCTTTAACAATTTTTCATCAGCCATGTCTTGACATTATTCTGAGCAAGTTTGCAGCGATTCAGGTACATAGAAGACAACTATTTAAAAGTCTGTTGTAAGTCACACACTTCCTGCTGCCAGTTGATGGCGCTATGACCATGACTCACAGTAGTCACATCCATGTGATCAGCCCCCAGTACCAAACATACAGCTTAAGGTTCATCTAAATCACTCTTTGCATGCAGAAGATATGAGACACTTCCTGTTTTCCTTTAATTGCCATAAATTTAATGCCTCGCCATGGCGAAACCATTTGAGATATCAAAAATCTCTTTGAAATTTAGCATCTGCAATGTCTTGGCATAATTTTGCCCATGTTTGTTGACAATCACATGAATACTCTAGGAGGAGGATTTAAAAATGCAGAGCCTGTAATTTTCAAAAAATCCACATTTTATCTAAAATGGCAGACTTCCTGTTGGGCGGAGCTAATGATTGTCAGCGTGAAAGTTGTTCGGGTCGATGAGAACTATATGTGTACTGAGTTTAGTACATACAAGTATATACGATTTATGCCCAAAGGTTTTGTACCGTGTGAAAGGGGGCGCTACAGAGCCACCCCCCACCATGCTCATGTGCTACTCTTTGCAGGGGCCTAATGTTCGATGATTCTGACGTGTGTGCCAAATTTCATGAGTTTTTGAGCATGTTAAGGGCCCCAAAATCCCCTGAAACCTTGAAATTTTTTTCCCCAAAAAAAATGCTTAGAAAAACAATAGGGCCCTCTGCACATTCAGTGCTTGGGCCCTAAAAAGTTGTGTAAAATGTAAATAAAAACAGAATTCAGTGATTTGCAAATCTCATAAACCCATGTGTTATTCACAATAGAACATAGAAAACATATCAAATGTTTAAACTGAGGAAATGTACTATTTTAAGAAAAAAATAAGGTAATTTTGAATATGATGGCCACAACACGTTACTAAAAAGAAACAGCTGGAGGTTAATTGGCAACAGATCAGTAACATGATTGGGTGTAAAAAGAGTATCTTAGAGAGGCAGAGTCTCTCAGAAGTAAAGATGGGCAGAGGTTCACAAATCTGCAAAAAAACTGCATCTACAATTTGTGGAACAATTTCAGAATAACGTTCCTCAATGTAAAAATTCCGAAGACTATGAATATCTCAACATCTACAGTACATAATATCATCAAAATATTCCGAGTATCTGGAGAAATCTCTGTGCGCAAGGGAAAAGGGTGAAAATCAGTATTGCATGCCCGTGATCTTCGGGCCCTCAGGTGGCACTGCATTAAAAACAGGCCTGATTCTGTAATTGAAATCACTGCATGGGCTCAGAAACACCTCCAGAACTCATTGTCTGTGAACACAGTTCTCCGTGCCATCCACAAATGCTGGCTAAAGCTCCATCATGCAAAGAAGTCATATGTGAACATGATCCAGAAACGCCGCCGTCTTCTCTGGGCCAAAGCTCATTTAAACTGGACCGAGGCAAAGTGGAAAACTGTTCTGTGGTCAGATGAATCGAAATTTGAAATTCTTTTTGGAAACCATGGACGCCACGTCCTCTAGACTAAAGAGGACTAAAGAGGAGAGGGACCATCCGGCTTTTTATCAGCGCTCAGTTCAAAAGCCTGAATCTCTGATGGTATGGAGGTGCATTAGTGCCTATGGAATGGACAGCTTGCACATCTGGAAAGGCCCCATCAATGCTGAAAGGTATATACAGGTTTTAGAGCAACATGTTTCCATCCAGATTCCATCCCATCTTTACTTCTGAGAGACTCTAATGGGGAGCAGAGTACACTTCTGCGACTCTACAGAGTATTGATCCGATCATGTTTAGATTATGGGAGCATAATTTATGATTCTGCCAGGAAATCATACAAACAAAAGTTTGACACAGTGCATCACCAGGGATTACGACTTGTCTTGGGAGCATTCAGAATTTCACCAGTGCAAAGTCTGTACACTGAAGCCAATGAACCATCATTTCATAATAGACGGTTGAAGTTATCACTCCAATAAGCTATTAAACTAAAGGCAAACAAAAATAACCCAGCATATTCTACAGTTTTCTACCCCCAATACATTCATCAGTACAAGAATAAACCTAAAAGCATATCAGACCTTTTGGTATACGTATTAAACCACACTTGGAAAACCTAAATATAAATTTGGACAATATAAACCAGATGTACTTCAGCTCTTTACCCCCTTGGACACTAAGGAAACCAATCATCAACAAGGATCTGACTCATCAGAAGAAAGGAATAACTAACCCAAATGTATACAAACAGCAATATTTAGATGTCAGAAATCTCTTCCCTTCTCACATACCTATATTTACAGATGGCTCAAAAGTGGAAAATGGTGTAACTGCAGCAATGGTGATTAGACAACAGCATTATGGAATTCGCATCCCAAATCAGTGCTCAGTCTTCACAGTCGAAACAAGTGCCCTACTTCTAGCCCTGAAATATATTGGAAAAGTACAACAAAAGAATTTTATCATCTTCCGGGACTCCAAATCTTGTCTCCAAGCCATGGAAACTTTAAAAACTGATTGTTGGTTTCAACTGGGATTGAATTTTGGCCTTTTAAAATGGGGTCACTGGCCAAAATATTTCCTTTAGGTTTGTGTATTTTTAGCTGTAATGTTTGCCATATAACGTTTTTGTGCTCCGACACACAACCACTACATAACCACCCTGTGCTCTACTGCTCAGCAAAGTGAAAATGTCAGCTACATGATCATTAGATAACCGTTTTAAAACTATTATATCGTAACATGCTATGTTTTTTTGTTGTTGTTTTTTTATTTATTATTTTTTTAAAATATAAATTGTTATAGCAGATTACTACAAAAGCACTTAAAATTTTAAAACGGAGATGCATTTGATCTTCAGGGACTGGGAAACTGGTCAAAGCTATGGGTACAACGGATCAAGCCAAATACGGGGCAATCCTAGAAAAAAAAAACTATCAGCAGGAATCTAGAGACTGGGGCAGAGGTTCACCTTCAAACAGGACAATGGCATATTGTCAAAGCAACAATGAAGTGGTTCAAAACCAAGAACCTGAATGTTTTAGAATGACCCAGTCATAGTCCAGAACTCAAATTTGACCTCAGTCTGACTTGAGAATTGTCAGACTGATCAGTCTAATCAGTCTGACAGAGCTTGAGCAAATTTGCCAAGAAGAATGGGCAAAAATATCAGCCTCCAGTGTGCAAAGCATCTCTGGGGACTTGCAAGCTGTAATTGCAGCTGAAGGTGGTTTTACCAAGTATTAACCACAAAGGGGCGAATACATATGCAAATGCTTATTTGTTTAATTGATGCTTGTCACAATAAAAATAATTAGCACCTTCAAGTGTAGCTTAAATCAAACTGTAAAAATGTTGTGTAAATCAGATGGTAGAAATGAAGTCCAATTCAATTCCAGCTTGTAACACTACAAACTTGAGTTATAGTTTTCACTCAAATATATTTAAACACAAGCCAGTGGTGGGCTGGTCTTTGGTCATACCAGTGGCATAGGAAGTATCTAGGTTAGCATATTACACCCCATTAAATTACTGTGAATTGATATTACAGGATTGTATGGGTGACTCACAGCAGTTCGTGAACATTGTTTGGTATTTTTTAAAGGATTTTTTCCTCTTCTTTCTTCTGCCTTTTAAAAAAAATCTTACACATGGCAGCTTTAAGTACCTCTATACTACAAACGATCTCAGAACAAGTATAATCTTATAATCTGCAATGGTAATGAAAAAAATTTAAAGTGTTCAACCAATCTCAATGGTTTAGATATATTTATTTTTAATGAATGAGTATGTGCAAGAATATGGAAAAAAACTGGTGCAGCATATTAAGCAGACAGCAAAACACAATTATTTATATTTCTCCGATATTAAAAATTGTTGTACCATTTAAAGTAAATTTTACCTTTAATTGTAGCATATGGGATGGTTATTTGAGTTAGAATATCTTCTAACTTCTGTATTGATGTGTATTTGTGTTGCTATACAGAGAGGGGGTTTATGGGTAAATGTGGCATGAACTCACATGTTGATGCGATCGCTTGCTTTCCTCAAGGGAGCTAACTGTGCATCATGCTATGGTGCAGTGCGTCCTCCAGCCTTCATGTGAACGTTGATTGGTTGCTGCCGAAGTTTTCATTTGCATACTTGGAAATACTGTGATGAAACGTAATCTTCTGCAGGTTTTAGTAAGTAATACTTTACCAAATGCAGCTCTAGAACAATCAGTACAAATTTAAATAATATAATGTAAACAGTAAAATATTTCCTTATTGGTTTTTGAATAAAAATCTTGTGTATATAAAAGCTTGAGGCAGAAATGGATGAAAAATGCTTCAGGTTTTCCCCACTGCATTGTGTGTTTGAATCACATACATAATTGTTTTTTTGTGAAATGGCTTTACTTACACTAAATATTGTGCAATGTGTGAAGTTTGAGGTGTTGTACTGACTGAAGCTTTCATTATAATGGTTCTCAAGTATTTTGTGTTTTACTTTTTCTTTTTTCTTCTAATGGACTCCAAATAAAGACGCAATAGTAGGAAATAATAGGAACTTAATAATAGAATCTAAAGCATCGCCTTTCCGTGATTTTTGTTAAATGTGAGCCAAAATCATCACAATTAAAAGAACCAAAGACTTAAACTATTTCAGTCTGTGTGCATTGAATTTATTTAATACACGAGTTTCACAATTTGAGTTGAATTACTGAAATAAATGAACTTTTCCACGACATTCTAATTTATTGAGATGCACCTGTATTAATTTGAATATAAAATTCTGCAATAGCTCATCTATAGTTTAACTGCTGTGTTCACAATACAACAGATTCCAAGGAATAAAAGTCATCTAGTGTATGCAGAACAATTATTCTGAGAATTTGAAAGTCATGTAGTGTCCAAATTGCATAAACTGCAGTGAAATTTATTATTATTTTTTTTCCTCAGACATGCACATGATGGTTTCCAGACCAGAACAGTGGGTGAAGCCAATGGCAGCAGCAGGAGCCAGCCAGTATACATTTCATTTGGAGGCCACTACAAATCCTGGAAGCCTCATCAAGGAAATCCGTGAGAGTGGCATGAAGGTTTGTGCTTTTTAGTTTTTAGAGTGTTTTCACATATGTTTTTCTTTGTAAATGAACAGTCCTGTTCAAGTGGACCTGAAAGGAAACTAGCTGCAAATGAACTAAGTGCTTTTGGTGTTCACAGTGAAACAGTGGACTCAAAAGGGGACTCGGGTTTCTTTCTGGACATTTTTAGGTTTTTTGTTTTTTTAGATTTTACGTAAGACTTCCGGTTATCCATTTCCTGTTATTTTAGCTGGCTAGCTTGTATTTATCACATCATCTATCAAGACTTAACATCTCATAGTTAGCATTAATAGTTCTAGATTAGCAGAAAACTGGTGTTAGGGGTTGCCATAATAATAGGCACAAATGAGAAGTTTTCATAGAGCAGATATAAACACCTCCCTGTTACACCAGTTTAATGAAAATAATCCAGACTACAGCTGCAACAGCTAATTGATAAAATCAGTAATAATCGATTATGAAAATCGTTGTCAATGAATCCCATTATTGGTTAGTTGGTCTGCGCACGGCATGGGGTACATTTACTCATTACGTTACTTCTTTTCTGAAAACCTGTATCGGAGAGTACAGACCAAAGTTTTGTCCCAAATGATGTACTATACACTTACACTATGCACTATGTACTCTACCGTCTAGTGTATGAATTTTAGAAGGGTATTATCGTCTCAAATGGAACACTAGCAGGCTTTTTACTAACCGGAAGTATAAGCCGTTTCCCAGTGGATGGTACATGACGTCATACACACGTAATGTGACGCCGGCTAGCTTTAGCAGAATACCCAGAGTCAATGAAAATATATTTCTTCAGTTTGCTGTTTGTCTGCGTTACCTTTTATGCTCTACATGACCTCAGTCACCATCAGCGTAATCATGTGACCGTAGAAAAAAAGTGTCCTGTAAGGCAGGGGAGCATGTTATATTGAATGCTGTGAAGAAGATTGTAACCTGCAAACTTTACAAAGCGGAGTTTGTTTAGCACGGAAGCACGACAGTCATGCACAAGCACAAACTTATGTTTATATCCAAAATGCTCCACTGTGCAAGGTGCTGGGGAAACTGGTGCAAGTTGCTTAAAGTGTTTAGTTTAATTCAAGTTTATTGTCATTATATGTATGGAGGACCAAACCTGCAGAAATTTAAATAAATAAATAAATAAATAAATGTAATAATAGGAAAATAAATAAAGGAATAAATGACTTGATAATACAAATATAATTCATTTTTAATTCAGTTTAATCCTAAATTTTTTAAAAGAAAAAGTTTTTATTTATTTGTATATTTGTTTAATTATTTTTATATTTATTTATTCCCGCATGTATTTATTTCCATATTTATTTATTTCTACTTTTCCGTGTGTAACATGGAAATGAGGGAGGCGGTCCTAGCGTAGCTCCAGTGCCTCACTGGTTGAGAGCTCAGCTAAAAAGGCTATAAGGCTACTAGGAGTTGCTTACCTTAAACCATGCTGCGCCGTGCTATTCCGGATAGTTTATTGTCAAAATTTACAGACTTTCAGCTGTTTGCAATGAACAAATCAAACAAAAGCATCACCGAGCCACCACCATGCTTGACTGTGGACAGAGTGTTCATTCATTCTTCTTTCTCCAGACATACCGCTGACCCATCGTGCCGAAAAGTTCCAGTTTTGTTTCATCGCTCCACAGAACAGAATCCCAAAACTTCTGTGGCTTATTTATATGATTTTGAGCCGACTTTTCTTGTGCTTTTGGGACAGTAGTGGTGTACGTCTTGGAGTTCTGGCATGGAAACCTTCTGCGTTTAGAACGCACCATACTGTGCTCACTGAAACCTCAGTGCCTGTTGCCACCAAGTCTTGCTGCAGGTCTTTTGCAGTCAGTCGAGCGTCTTTCACAATCTGCCTTCTCAGAAATCTGGTTGCAGCCGTTGATAGCTTCCTTTTTCTGCCCCGTCCAGGTATTTCATGTGTTCCAGCTCAAGCACACCTGGTGCAACTAATGAAGTTGCAACATATGTAACATGTACGTGTATATATGTGTGTGTGTGTGTGTGTGTGTGTGTGTATTTATGTGATCTCTCTCTCTCTCACTCTCTCTCTCTCTCTCTCTCTCTCTATATATATATATATATATATATATACACACACACACACACACACACACACACACACACAGTGGTTATAGAAAAGAATCACCCCCTTTTAAAATAATCACATTTTGTTGCTTTTCAGGCTGAAATGAAGACAGACACAGTTTTTGTTTTATCCAGCTGTATTTACTCAGTGCAACTTATAACATCCAAGTGAAAGATATAACACCAACATGTCAGGGGGGAAAAAAAAAGGGAATCACTGAGTTGGAAAAAGGATCACCCCCTTGCTTTAATTTGCCTAAATTTTTTAAGGTGAGAAAAAGCATAAATACCTTTGCATTAGAGATGCACCGATTGCAATTTTTGTGGCCGATTCCGATTTCCGATTGTTTTGTAAGTGTGACCTGCCGATACCAATTTTTGCCGATTCCGATTTTCTAAGAACTATAATTGACAGCATATACAAACAAAAACCTACTTTTCTTCAATGCAAAATTTTATTTTTAAAAATAAATTTTTAATTATTAAACATTACAATTTCCCCCAAACTGCAGTAAGTTACAGGATCTTCTCTCACTTAAACAACTCTCAAAATAAAGAGCTCTGTGACTGGAAAGAGGTAGAAATAACAATTAACTGAAAATGAGTTGCTTTATAGAACAAAACAGACATCATTTTCCACTGTGTTTATAAACTGACCTTTTTCTCTTTTTTACTCGTCTCACAAAAGTTCAAAGATTACAAGCCTATGAACAAAACTGAAGTGTACAGATATTAAATATAAATATAATATAAAACTCTTCCAAATATGAATAGGTGCAGTGGCTAATAATTAAATAACAAGTGTAACAAGTAGAATGAGTTACTGCCCCTTTAAGGCGGAACGCTCTCTCTTACTCCCTCACTGATGAGTGGGCAGTCTGTAGACGGAGAGCGAGCTGTGATCATCGCATGTATGCATGTAAAGCCTGGTTATATTTCTGTTGCTCTTTGCCCTGTTTTATTTATATTCAGTAACGCAGTTGTTAGTGGAGTGTTTTGCAAACTGCCCCATGTGTGCGGGGGATCGACAGCGCTGATAATAATCCACTGTGAAATATCAGATACGTGAGTTTTGCTTACACCTGGCTACAACCATTCAGGATATCCGGCCTCTCTGTGTAAAGCGTTACACAAGGCACCTTGTCTTTGTTATGTATGTTAACATATGTATACTTGAGCATTAATGGCAAGTTTTTCTTCACAAACAGAAGCATCTCTGCCTCGTCACCTGATAATCAGTTTCTCCTTTCATCTATCACATGTCCAGCCAAGCTAAACAAGCCATCACTTTCAACGCTTGTACATGGAGCAGAGTGGTAGGGGCTCGGGCAAGTGGAGCAAGCGCAGGGAAACCATCTTTGTTGATCCTCCAGTAGGTCAATGGGTTTTCACGTTTTTGCCTACGACATGTTTACATGTGGCTGTGAGCGTGGCTGTGACGTTATTGCCTGTGCCGCTGGCAACAACACGGACCGGCTCGGAATCGGAAAGACATGAGACTGACCGGCCGGCCACCGGTCTGGGCCGAGCATTCGGAAAATCGGCTGATTCCGGACCCTGGCCGGTCGATCGGTGCATCTCTAGTTTGCAAGAAGAAAATAATTTTCAGGTCAGAGCAGTAGCAATCACAACCACATGTCAAAGTAGCAACAGACAACACCACAGGTCACAGCAGTGTGTAGTGTGTAGGAAGGGGTAAATTTATGGGCATATAATTTGTTGCATATGTAACGTATGCATTACATATACAAATGAATTGACCCACAAAAAAAACAGTAAGTGATTCACAAATATAAAATGGGATGGACTAATATATTTGTAATTCACAAATAAGTATTTGGTTTATAAATATATTTGACATGCACGACCTCATGTGGCCTTTCATTTATTTGTGGTATTGGCTGGTATTTGTAGAAGGTCCTGAATTTATATAATATTTGTGGATATCTGAAACATTTACATTTGGCTCTTATTCAGAGCAGCTGTTTTACATTTGTCTCATTTATACATCTGAGCAGTTGAGGATTAAGGGCCTTGTTCAAGGGCCCAGCAGGAGCAGCTTGGTAGTGCTGAGATTTGAACTCACAACCTTCCAATCAGTAGTCCAATGCCTTGGGTCTACACCAGCCAATCAGATAGCAAGACAACTTTTTGCTAATGATCACATTACTCCAGCCAATCAGATATGCAGATATGCTGTTACATGCCTGGAGGAAAGCACTATCTACTGTCTTCTTCATACAGTACATGAGCGGACCTGTAGTGACTATGACTGATTGTAAGCCATCGATTCCACCTACAGTGCATGGGTTTGCACCCTTGGCTCCTGGCTATGGATGGCTGGAGCATAGTCAGGATTCAAATTTGGTTTTCCCCCAGAAAAGTAACACTTTTCTGTTGTGCAACTTCGGAGACCAGACCCTTCACCTTTGAAGCTTACTTTTATTAATTTATCTGCCTGAAACCTGACAACCACCAGGCCACTCAGCCCAGGAGGCAGAGTTATAAAGAGAAGTCTCTCCCAGAGAACTTAAAAGAAAGCACAGAAAATCTATCCAAAGATCTGGTATTATATCACCAAAGCCAATTCAATCCAATTGGATTAATTGGAACTTGCATCCAGATATCAACTTCCAGGTCTGTGCTTTTACAAAAGAGAAAAGCTATTAACAAAAGGCTTGGACTAAACAAATAGGTTTTCAGCCTAGACTTAAAGATTGAGACTGTGTCTGAGTCCCAAAAACTAATTGGAAGGCTGTTCCATAACTTTAAGGCTTTGTAAGAAAAAACTGTGCCCCCTGCTGTAGTTGTCATTATTTTAGGAACTAATAAAGAGCCTGCACCTTTTGATCGAAGCAGGTGTGCCAAGCAAGTACAAATAATTATACACAGAGGTAGCATATATAGAGAAAAGAGCAATGGACCTAGGACAGAGCCTTGTGGAACACAAAATTTTACTTTAGTATGCATAGAGACGTCACCATTTACATCTACAATCTGATTACAATCAGTCAAATAAGACCTCAGGCAGGAAAGAGCCATTCTCCTGTGATAATAGGAAGTTTCCAGGATGCTCATAACATCCTGTTTCGTGTGTGTGTGTGATATAATTGCATGCTCTTACCAAAGCCAATTTCCTTTTAAAGAATATGTGAACACAGGACATTGCCCAAGACACTCTTAGGTTCCTTGTCATGTTCTTTGTTTGTGTTTTTGTTTGTGTGATAATTGCATGCTTAATAAATACATAATCATTCCATTTCCAGAAATGCACAGGGATCTCAGCAATTATGTCGTGTTTGGTTTGCATTTTTCTCTGATAATGAATTTCCATTTTAACATTGTGCTAAACAATTTATTTTCCCGAAACAGTTAGCCTAAAAAGACAGGAAAACAAGCATTTACACTATTTAAGGTTTAAAGAGTAGAGGAGGGTGTAAATATTACCTAGATGATGGATTTTCAAGTGATTCTTCAATAATGCACAATAATTCCCCGGTAATGCACAATAAATAGTTAAATAAAATAATGTCACATTTGATCTAATTCTTTTAGAAATTTGTTGTCTAATGTACACATGGCCAGCATTTTCTCTGTTGATTGTGCTCAGTGTTGAACAGGACAGAGCAGATGAGTGCCGGGCAGAAATAAAAACAAAAGGCATATTCAATCCATTTCTAGGAAAGTTTGAAGGACAGAAAGTACTGGATGTAATAAGGGAATATTCTATTGTTTGCACTTTATTTAATACTTTTATTAAATTGTATATATATATATATATATATATATATATATATATATATATATATATATATATATATATATATATATAATTTCTTGTATCCATGTCCTGAATTGTGCCTGTCCACAACTTTATCCTTTTGACAGTGCCTTGCCACCCATAGTTCATTGTTTGCTTCAGTTGCACTACAAAATGCTCCAGGAGAGCTCTTTTCATGCTGAGCTAATCAAAATGACCACAGCTGATCACAGTTGAAAGTCAAATGGCTTTGTGTGCCATTGAGAAGGTGATTAGCTACACCTTCCAACTCAGTGATTCTGGTTTTTTTTTTGTTATTTTTTTCTGACATGTTGGTGTTATATCTTTCACTTGGATGTTATAAGTTGCACTGAGTAAATACAGCTGGATAAAACAAAAACTGTGTCCGTCTTCATTTCAGGCTGAAACGCAACAAAATGTGATTATTTTAAAGGGGGGTGATTCTTTTCTATATCCACTGTATCAATAGATATTCTGTGGGAAATACACATCCTTGGCCTCAGAATAAAGTATTGCGCCCTTTCGCAGAAATCTGACATCAGCTTGCTGGAATTTAGACCATTATTCCATGCAATCCCTTGCCAAACTCCTAGGCATCCACAACCTTTAGGGCCTTGTATTGTTAAACAAGTCCTGTTTAACCAAGGTTTAATACTTAAAAAGAGCCGACACACTGTCTTCCATGATTTTTTTTTTCTGACCATTCCCATTGCATTATGGGATTATTGACTCACATAGTGTCCATAGGTTGCATACTGCAAAATCTCGCCGGAAGCAGTATGCCATCCGGGTATTTATCACCTACTGTTTCTCGCCTACTGAGAATTCGGACATACTACCCCTCTGGCGTAGTGCTTTGAATTTGATGGCAGCAACACGTCTCAAAAAAGTTGGAACGGGGCAACAAAAGGCTGGAAAAGTAAGTGTTACTAAAAAGAAACAGCTGGAGGTTAATTGGCAACAGGTCAGTAACATGATTGGGTATAAAAAGAGTATCTTGGAGAGGCAGAGTCTCTCAGAAGTAAAGATGGCCAGAGGTTCACCAATCTGCGAAAAACTGCGTCTACAATTTGTGGAACAATTGCAGAATAATGTTCGTCAACATAAAACTGCGAAGGCTATGAATATCTCATAATCTACAGTACATAATATCATCAAAAGTTTCTGAGAATCTGGAGAAATCTCTGTGCACAAGGGACAAGGGTGAACATCAATATTGCATGCCCGTGATCTTCGGGCCCTCAGGCAGCACTGCATTAAAAACAGGCATGATTCTGTAATGGAAATCACTGCATGGGCTCAGAAACACCTCCAGAACTCATTGTCTGTGAACATAGTTCGCCGTGCCATCCACAAATGCTGGTTAAAACTCTATCATGTAAAGAAGAAGCCATATGTGAACATGATCCAGAAACGCTGCTGTCTTCTCTGGGCCAAAGCTCATTTAAAATGGACTGTGGCAAAATGGAAAACTGTTCTGTGGTCAGACGAATTAAAGCTTGAAATTCTTTTTGGAAACCATGGACGCAGCATCCTCTGAACTAAAGAGGACTAAAGAGGAGAGGGACCGTCCGGCTTTTTAGCAGCGCTCAGTTCAAAAGCCTGCATCTCTGATGGTATGGGGGTGCATTAGTGCCTATGGAATGGGCAGCTTGCACATCTGGAAAGGCACCATCAATGCTGAAAGGTATATACAGGTTTTAGAGCAACATCTGCTTCCATCCAGATTCCATGTCATGTTCCTGACATTCCTTGTCACCCAGTCATGTTACTGACTTGTTGCCAATTAACCTCCAGCTGTTTCTTTTTAGTAACACTTATTTGTTAAAAAGGATAGACCAACATAAATACCAGATAGCTGTCTATGGGAGGAAAGCAAGCCTTTTTGAAGCTGAGAAAAGAGGCAAAATCAATCAGAGGCATTACATAATCATTTGGCATAGCCAGTACAACAATTTGGATTGTCCTGAAAAAGAAAGAAACCACTGGAGTACTGAGCAACATACACCAAACAGGTCGGCCAAAGAAAACAACAACAGCTGATGACAAAATTTGTGAGCTGTTAAGAAAAACCCAAAAACAACAGTCAGTGACATTACCAACAACCGCCAAAAGGCAGGGGTTAAGATATCACAATCGGCTTTGAGAGCAGAGATATAGAGGCCATACCACAAGATGCAAACCACTCATCAGCAGTAAGAATCAGAAAGCCATATTGGAATTCGCAAAGAAATACAGGGATGAGCCACAAATGTTCTGGAACCAAGATTAACCTCTACCAAAGTGATTGAAAGGCCAAAGTGTGGAGAAAGAAAGGATCTGCTCATGACCCAAAACATACAAGCTCATCTGTGAAACATGGTGGAGGTAGTGTCATGGCTGCTACTGGAACAGGCTCACTAATCTATAATGATGATGTAACTCATGATGGTAGCAGCAGAATGAATTCAGAAGTTTACAGAAACATTTTGTCTGACAATTTACAGAGAAATGCACCCAAATTAATCAGGAGGAACTTCATCATGCAGTAGGACAATGATCCAAAACACACTGCCAACTCAACAAAGGACTTTATCAGGGGGAAAAGTGGAAGGTTTTAACCCAACTGATCAGCATTTCACCTCCTGAAGAGGAGACTGATGGGAGAAGTAACCAACAATTTGGTGTCAATGAGTTGCCGGCTTGATGCAGTCATTGCAAGCAAGGGATATGCAACCAAATATTAAGTGTTACTTTAATTTACTTCAAATTCCTATACTCTGTTCCTATACTTTTGCTCACCTAAAAATTGGGTTATCTAATACAAAAGGCTCTATGTAGAAATTGACCAGTGTTGATTTTTTTAATAACCGATACAGATTTGCATGTTTATGTGCCTGATAACTGATATGCAGAACCGATATTTATTTATTGTTTTACTTTGATTTTTGACACAATGATGTCACTACTGAACTGAACAAAATTTTGTCAATTTCACTTACTCCTCACATAAAAAACAAAGCAACTCTTAATTATACACCAATAAATATAGGGGGTCTGAAAGACTGCAAAAAATTAAGTGTACTGTTAAGTGTCTCTTTTTTTTTTAAATAACAGCTTTTATGAGGTAAACAAACAGGTAAAACAAATAAAGCACATAAAATAATTAACAAATAAATGAAAAACAGATGCAAAAAAACTGATGCAGTGCGGCAGTGGTGGTCCTGTGTGCAATTCTCAAAACGAGAATTTGCTTTGGCGTTCCAATAATTGCAACACCTGTACACCGGTATATTCATGCAGCTATCTAATCAGCCAATCATGTGGCAGCAGTGCAGTATACAAAATCATGCAGATACAGGTCCAGAGCTTCAGTTAATGTTCGCATCAAACATCAGAATGGGGAAAAGTGTGACTCTGTGATCTCTGACTCTGTGATCTCTGTAACTGTGGTATGGATGTTGGCGCCAGATACAGTAGGCTTGTTTGAGCATTTCAGAAACTTCTGATCTCCTGGGATTTTCACACACAACAGTCTCTAGATTTTAGACAGAATGGCGCGAAAAACAAAAAACATGCTGTGTGCAGAGGGTCTGCAGGCTGAAACACCTTGTTGATGAGAGAAATCAGAGGAGAATGACCAGACTGGTCTATAGTAGCTCAAATAATCACTCATTATAACTGTGGTGAGCAGAAAAGCATCTCATCATGCACAACACATCAAACCTTGAGGTGGATGAGCTACAACAGCAGACCACATCAGGTTTCATTCCTGTCAGCCAAGAACAGGAATCTGAGGCTATCATGGGCACAGACTCACCCAAACTGGACAGCTGAAGACTGGAAAAAGACCCGAGCTGTGTCCCAAATGACGCACTATACACTATGCACTTCTACACTATGTACTTATGCACTATGTACTCAACCATGTAGTGTACGAATTTTATATGGGTCTGATAGCCCCTCCTCCCCCTCCGCTGTGACAGTTGAGTGCATGAAGTGTCCAACATTCCACACTTCGTTTTTTCAGTTAATTAAGTGCATCATCCGGGTATTTAAAGTGTACTTTTTCTATTTGCAATTTTCAATGTGAACACACTACTCGCACTATTTGCACTACAAAATGACACAGAATAGTGCACAAGTACGCGAATTGGGACGCACCTCCGGTGTTTTTTTTTTTTTTCTTCTTTTCTCTAATCAGCTGTTCAATTTCAGTGAGTCTGTGCCCATGATAGCCTCAGATTCCTGTTCTTGGCTGACTGGAGTGGAACCCAGTATGGTCTTCTGCTGTTATAGCCCATCCACCTCAAGGCTCAATGTTTTGTGCATGGTGAGATGCTTTTTTTATTTTTATTTATTTGTTTATTTATTTTTTGCTCACCACAGTTGTAAAGAGTGATTATGAGTTACTGTATCCTTCCTGGCAGCTCGAACCAATTTGGCCATTTTCCTCTGACCCCTCTCATCAACAAGGTGTTTCTACCCACAGAACTGTCAGTCAATGGTGCATTCTGTGTAAACTCTAGAGACTGTTGTGTGTGAAAATCCCAACAGATCAGCAGTTTCTGAAAAACTCAAACCAGCCCATCTGGCACCAACATCTGTGCCATGGTTAATGTTGTTTGATGCTATATTTAGCTATACAGTTGCAATCAAAATTATTCAACCCCCACTGCAAATCAGGTTTATTGTCAAAATTTACAGAATTTCAGCTGTTTGCAATGAACAAATCAAACAAAAGCGATTGAAATAGTTCAACACAACAAATGCTTCAAGTGGTTTCCCCTAATTCAACTGAAAATGCAACTTATAATGACTTCTCCAGTCTCAAAATTATTCAACCCCTTCATGGAAAGCATCTTTAGTACTTAGTAGATCACCCATTTGCCGTTACGACCTGCTGCAAACGAGATGCATAGCCAGACACCAGCTTCTGGCAGCATTCCTGAGGAACCTTAGCCCATTCCTCATGAGCAATGGCCTCCAGTTCAGGAATATTCTTGGGTTTGCGTGCTGCAGCCACCTTCTTCAAATCCCACTAGAGATTTTCTATGGGGTTCAAGTCAGGTGACTGATGACCCTATAGAATCTTCCAGGACTTCTTCTGCAACCAAGCCTGGTGGAATTTGAGGTATGCTTGGGATCATTGTCCTGTTGGAAGGTCCAATGACGCCCAAGCTTCAGCTTCCTCACAGACGGCATGACGTTTTCTACTAGGATTTCCTGATACTTCAATGAATCCATCTTGCCTTCCACATGCTGCAGGTTTCCAGTGCCAGTGGATGAAAAGCAGCCCCAGAGCAACACTGAGCCACCACCATGCTTGACTGTGGACAGAGTGTTCTTTCTTCATTCTTCTTTCTCCAGACATACCGCTGATCTATCGTGCCAAAAAGTTCCAGTTTTGTTTCATCGGTCCACAGAACAGAATCCCAAAACTTCTGTGGCTTATTTATATGATTTTGAGCCGACTTTTCTTGTGCTTTTGGGTCAGTAGTGGTGTACGTCTTGGAGTTCTGGCATAGAAACCTTCTGCGTTTAGTATGCGCCATACTGTGCTCACTGAAACCTCAGTGTCTGTTGCCACCAAGTCTTGCTGCAGGTCTTTTGCAGTCACTCGAGTGTTTTTCACAACCTGCCAGTTTCTGGTTTCACAACCTACCAGATTTCTCAGAAATCTGGTTGCAGCTGTTGATAGCTTCCTTTTTCTGCCCCGTCCAGGTATTTCATGTATTTTCTGCCCCTAGCCATTTCAGGTATTTCATGTGTTCCAGCTCAAGCACACCTGGTGCAACTAATGAAGCCCTTGATTAGTTGCATCAAGTGTGGTTGAGACAACACATGTTTTGCATATTTGTGCTGTTGTGAGGGATTCTATTCAGGCGGCTGAATAATTGTGAGACTGGAGAAGTCATTATAAGTTGCATTTTCAGTTGAATTTGGGGAAACCACTTGAAGCATTCGTTGTGTTGAACTATTTCAATTGCTTTTGTTTGATTTGTTCATTGCAAACAGCTGAAAGTCTGTAAATTTGGTGGATGAATAATTTTAAACTGTATTTAGAAACAAAAGTAATTGTGTTTTTTATGAGCAGTAACTGTAATGAGGTTATAACATGTAATTGTATATAAATGTAAGAAGTGTCATACATTTACAGAATAAAGTAACATGTTACTGTGTTCAAATGACTGACTCTGTGTGTTACTGCAGAACATTCAACCTCTTACCAGTTAACACTTAGTGTGTTCTTTGGTTTTCCTTTTTTAGCATTTTTAATATAATGATTTAACTTCTGCTTTAAAGCTTGTGGATGATCAGTTTTTTTTTTTGTTTGTTTGTTTGTTTTCAAAAATATAATGTTAATATTTTAATAAATCATTTACACAATTTATAACATAGCCCCCATAGATACATTTAATACCTTCTTCATAGCCTTCAGTTTGCACAATGTTTGAAGGACAACATTGGGCAGAATGTGAAATAACGTTTTTTTGAAAAAATAAAAATTGGCCTTTTAGACCAACTGAACGATTATCAAAATAATCGTTAGTTGCAGCCCTAATATATTTATAAGTTTATATATACAGTGAGGGAAAAAGTATTTGATCCCCTGCTGATTTTGTACGTTTGCCCACTGACAAAGAAATGATCAGTCTATAATTTTAATGGTAGGTGTATTTTAACAGTGAGAGACAGAATAACAACAAAAAAATCCAGAAAAACTCATTTCAAAAAAGTTATAAATTGATTTGCATTTTAATGAGGGAAATAAGTATTTGACCCCTTCGACTTAGTACTTGGTGGCAAAACCCTTGTTGGCAATCACAGAGGTCAGACGTTTCTTATAGTTGGCCACCAGGTTTGCACACATCTCAGGAGGGATTTTGTCCCACTCCTCTTTGCAGATCCTCTCCAAGTCATTAAGGTCTCAAGGCTGACGTTGGGCAACTCGAACCTTCAGCTCCCTCCACAGATTTTCTATGGGATTAAGGTCTGGAGACTGGCTAGGCCACTCCAGGATCTTAATGTGCTTCTTCTTGAGCCACTCCTTTGTTGCCTTGGCTGTGTGTTTTGGGTCATTGTCATGCTGGAATACCCATCCACGACCCATTTTCAATGCCCTGTCTGAGGGAAGGAGGTTCTCACCCAAGATTTGACGGTACATGGCCCCGTCCATCGTCTCTTTGATGCGGTGCAGTTGTCCTGTCCCCTTAGCAGAAAAACACCCCCAAAGCATAATGTTCCCACCTCCATGTTTGATGGTGGGGATGGTGTTATGACTTGGGGTCATAGGCAGCATTCCTCCTCCTCCAAAGAGCTCGATTTTGGTCTCATCTGACCACAACACTTTCACCCAGTTCTCCTCTGAATCATTCAGGCAAACTTCAGACGGGCCTGTACATGTGCTTTCTTGAGCAGGGGGACCTTGCGGGCGCTGCAGGATTTCAGTCCTTCACGGCGTAGTGTGTTACCAATTGTTTTCTTGGTGACTATGGTCCCAGCTGCCTTGAGATCATTAACAAGATCCTCCCATGTAGTTCTGGGCTGATTCCTCACCGTTCTCATGATCATTGAAACTCCACGAGGTGAGATCTTGCATGGAGCCCCAGACCGAGGGAGACTGACAGTTTCTTCCATTTGTGAATAATCGCACCAACTGTTGTCACCTTCTCACCAAGCTGCTTGGCGATGGTCTTGTAGCCCATTCCAGCCTTGTGTAGGTCTACAATCTTGTCCCTGACATCCATGGACAGCTCTTTGGTCTTGGCCATGGTGGAGAGTTTGGAATCTGATTGATTGATTGCTTCTGTGGACAGGTGTCTTTTATACAGGTAACAAACTGAGATTAGGAGCACTTCCTTTAAGAGAGTGCTCCTAATCTCAGCTCATTACCTGTGTAAAAGACACCTGGGAGCCAGAAATCTTGCTGATTGATAAGGGATCAAATACTTATTTCCCTCATTAAAATGCAAATCAATTTATAACTTTTTTGAAATGTGTTTTTCTGGATGTTTTTGTTGTTATTCTGTCTCTCACTGTTAAAATACACCTACCATTAAAATTATAGACTGATCATTTCTTTGTCAGTGGGCAAACGTACAAAATCAGCAGGGGATCAAATACTTTTTTCTCTCACTGTGTGTGTGTGTGTGTGTATATATATATATATATACACATATACATACACACCGTTTTATGAAATGCTGTAGCGCAAAGATGCCCTCCAAAAAATGAAATTAAATGTTTCTACATTTAAAAAAAATAAATAAAAATACCATAAACAGTAGTAAATGAAACACAGTCAATATTTGGTGTGACAAAAAAAATTTTTTAAAACAAAACTAGTAGTCGCCGGTACAATTAGTGCAGTTTTATAAGGAAATGAGCTGGTAAGTTTTATTGAGCATCTTGCAGAACCAGACACAGTTCTTCTGGACACTTTGACTTTCGCACTCGCTTCTTATTTCTGCAGTGAAACCCAGCAGCCTTCATTGTGTTTTTGTCTGAAAAGTGTCTCTTACGTAATACGCTGCTTTCTTTAATGACATACAAACATTTTTCTGTAACATTTAATTTTGTGCTAGAAAACTAATGTTTGGGAATCTAAAATGTTTTTTGTACTGACTTGATAATGTAGACGTCATAAAAGTTTGTACTTAAAAAAATAGGGTGCCTGAAACTTTTGTGCACTACTTTGTGTGCGTGTGTCTGTGTGTGTATATATATACAGCCGTGGCCAAAAGTTTTGAGAATGACACAAATATTAATTTTCACAAAGTCTACTGCTTCAGTGTTTTTAGATCTTTTTGTCAGATGTTACTGTTACTGAAGTATAATCACAAGCATTTCATAAGTGTCAATGGCTTTTATTGACAATTACATGAAGTTTATGCAAAGAGTCAATATTTGCAGTGTTGACCCTTCTTTTTCAAGACCTCTGCAATTGGCCCTGGCATGCTGTCAATCAACTTCTGGGCCACATCCTGACTGATGGCAGCCCATTCTTGCATAATCAATGCTTGGAGTTTGTCAGAGTTTGTGGGTTTTTGTTTGTCCACCCGCCTCTTGAGGATTGACCACAAATTCTCAATGGGATTAAGGTCTGGGGAGTTTCCTGGCCATGGACCCAAAATGTCGATGTTTTGTTCCCCGAGCCACTTCGTTATCACTTTTGCCTTGTGGCAAGGTGCCCCATCATGCTGGAAAAGGCATTGTTCGTCACCAAACTGTTCTTGGATGGTTGGGAGAAGTTGCTCTCTGAGGATGTTTTTGTACCATTCTTTAATCATGGCTGTGTTCTTAGGCAAAATTGTGAGTGAGCCCACTCCCTTGGCTGAGAAGCAACCCCACACATGAGTGGTCTCAGGATGCTTTACTGTTGGCATGACACAGGACTGGTGGTAGCGCTCACCTTTTCTTCTCCGGACAAGCTTTTTTCCAGATGCCCCAAACAATCGGAAAGGGGATTCATCAGAGAAAATGACATTACCCCAGTCCTCAGCAGTCCAATCCCTGTACTTTTTCCAGAATAGCAGTCTGTCCCTGATGTTTTTCCTGGAGAGAAGTGGCTTCTTTGCTGCCCTTCTTGACACCAGGCCATCCTCCAAAAGTCTTCGCCTTACTGTGCGTGCAGACGCACTCACACCTGCCTGCTGCCATTCCTGAGCAAGCTCTGCACTGGTGGTGCCCCGATCCCACAGCTGAATCAACTTTAGGAGACGGTCCTGGCGCTTGCTGGACTTTCTTGGGTGCCCTGAAGCCTTCTTCACAACAGTTGAACCTCTCTACTTGAAGGTCTTGATGATCCGATAAATGGTTGATTTAGGTGCAATCTTACTAGCAGCAATATCCTTTCCTGTGAATCCCTTTTTGTGCAAAGCAATGATGGCTGCACGTGTTTCCTTGCAGGTAACCATAGTTAACAGAGGAAGAACAATAATTTCAAGCACCACCCTCCTTTTAAAGCTTCCAGTCTGTTATTCTAACTCAATCAGCATGACAGAGTGATCTCCAGCCTTGTCCTCGTTAACACTCTCACCTGTGTTAACGAGAGAATCACTGACATGATGTCAGCTGGTCCTTTTGTGGAAGGGCTGAAATGCAGTGGACATGTTTTTTTGGGATTAAGTTCATTTTCATGGCAAAGAGGGACTTTGAAATTAATTGCAATTCATCTGATCACTCTTCATAACATTCTGGAGTATATGCAAATTGCCATCATAAAAACTGAGGCAGCAGACTTTGTAAAAATTAATATTTGTGTCATTCTCAAAACTTTTGGCCACGGCTGTACATATATAAATATATGTATATATGTGTGTGTGTGTGTGTGTGTGTGTGTGTATATATATATATATATATATATATATATACACACAAGAAACAACAGATCAGTGTTTGCCAAAAACATCACAAATGTTTGTGTTTCTGTTCTTTCTTGTTCTAAGCATTTAAGCTTTTACTGCCATAACATACCTATGTGTTAATAAAAAAAAATACTTTTGCAGGTTGGTCTGGCTATCAAGCCTGGAACAACAGTTGAAGATATAGCACAATGGGCCGGGCAAATTGACATGGCCCTAGTTATGACCGTGGAGCCTGGATTTGGTGGGCAGAAGTTTATGGAGGACATGATGCCAAAGGTGTGTGAGTGTGTGTGTGTGTGTGTGTGTGTGTGTGTGTGTGTGTGTGTGTGTGTGTGTGTGTGTGTGTGTGTGTGCGCGCGCACTCTTTTTTTCTATTCATTATTACAATTACACTGAATACACTACCCAGTTGGCTTTTTAGTACACTATGTAGACTCAGATGGATTTCATATGTTTGCAAAGTTGCCAATGCTAGGGCTATTTTTGAAATGCCAAAAAATGCTAGGCATTTGCATTTTGTTACCCAGATGCTTTTATAAAGAATCTGAAATCACAAAAAAGTATTTTAGTTGCACACCTATATTTAACAAAGATTTTTTTGATAAACCTGTGTTTTGTTTGCAATTGTTTGATATCCATGACAGCAGAGTATTTTTGTGAATTTTGGCTAAACAATAGACAATTTTTCACAGCCTTCTTTGCTCATATTTACCAATATTAGTGGGGGACAGTGTATATTTCTTTTATACTCGTTTTATACTTATTTATGAAGATAATCTGGATGTAATCCTGATACAGATGATGTAAAAAGTGACCAAGTGTAACCTGGATTTGAAAAGCTATATAATACACAAAGAAGCAGGAGATTTCAGTATAGATGTTGAACAATGCAGACCCATGAAATTAGCCAGGGGTCTCAAAACATTGCTGAGCTTTCCTTTCTTGTGTTGTAAGCAAAAAAAATGCCTTTGCCAACATCATTTTAGTAAGGGTAATTGATGAAACTTTGAATGTTTAAATGTAGCTATGGTTTTGCTAGTGGGCTAATGTCCCTTGCCAGCTAATTTGCCAAATTAAGAGTTACACTAGACTTTCAGCATGTGAAATTTCTTTGGACACCGCTGCAAATATGGGGGACAACTGGATAGGACATCGCATGCAAATGTTAAAATATAGCATCTGTTCCTGTATGCAGTGACACTGCAATCTAGGCAACTTCACTGTGATGTTGATTTTAAATTCTTTTAAAGCTGTGTCAGGTAAAATGGCATAAAACGGGATGGTGCAACACCGCTATAATATTTCTGAAGAGGTCACGCTGTGATGTGTCTATCTTCTATTGGTCACACGTCTTCACGTGATATGAATTCGCAGGTCAGAGTTCACCAAACTTGAACTTTGGAACACAGCGAAATGCAAAATTTGAAGCTTACTCGCATGAAGCTTACGTTTCTGGTCCCCAGCATTCGCATGTTTATAAATGTGTACACACATTACACAAAAAGTGTAGTGTGACTGCCCCTTTAGCTAAGTTAATGAGCTCGCCATTTGCTGTAAGAAAAAAAAAAAAAATATATATATATATATATATATATAAATAAATTTGAGGAATATTCTCACAGGAGACTTGTCTTTGATGTTTATCTTTTCGGGAGGATCTGTTACATACGAAGGACCTGTATGGTTTGTTGGCCATCTAGTTAACATTATCGTGGCTGTCTTGATTGTAGACTATATGGCCAAAAGTTTGGCTAAAAAGATATCTGACCAATCAGACCCATATGTGCCTTTTGAACGCCCAATCCAGATTTATTCCCCTTTGCTGTTATAATAACCTCCACTCTTCTGGGAATGCTTTCCACTAGATTTTGGAGTGTGGCTGTGGAGATTTGTCAAATCAGCCATGAGCGCATTAGTGAGGTCAGACACTGATGTAAGGTGAGGAAGCCTGGGGTGCAGCCTGCAGTTCATCACAAAGGTGTTCAGTGGGGTTGAGGTCAGGGCTCTGTGCAGGACACTCGAGTTCTTCCACTCCAGCCTTAACACACCATGTCTTCATGGCACAGGGGCATTGTCATGCTGGAACAGGTTTGGGCCGCTTAGTTCCAGTGAAGGGAAACTGTAATGCTACAGCACACAAAGACATTCTATACAACTGTGTACTACAAACTTTTGGCAAGAGTTTGTGGAAGAACCACATATGGGTGTGATGGTCAGGTGTCCAAAAACATTTGGCCAAGTAGTATAAGAATGTAAAACAAGGTTGGTTGCTATTATAAAATGTCTATTGTGGCAAAATTGTTGTCTAAAATCTACATACTGTTGGAATGAAACAGACATCCTTCATGATATACAAAATATTTTCATCTAAAATACTGTATGTTTGATTTAGTGAACATGGCTTAAATATAACTCTGTAGCTTGATATCTATTAACTTTAGAGCATAGTTGAAAGTCTATGGCATGGACAGCTTTTTTTTCTTTAAAATCTTTAAAATTTAATTTTGAAGTGCATTTCTATTTCACATTATTCTACTCTGTCCTTTAAAATTTTTAATGTCTTTAATGTTTTTAAGCCATTTCAAAACATATTCAGATGTGGGTGGATTCAATGACCAAGCACTGAAACTGAATTGAAAATGTATGAAAATAAGAACCATTGTCACCTACAGTACTCTTGTCTGAATAATGCCAAACCAGTATAAATATGGTAATGAAAAAAAATTGAACATTTTTATCTTTCATATACATATACAGCCCCCTCCAAAAGTATTGGAACAGCAAGGCCAATTCTGTCTTTTTTTTGCTATACACTGAAGACATTCAGTTTTGATATAAGAAAAAATAAAGATTATTGAGTCTGTTCCAGAAGCAGCCATGCAAGCCCAAACCATCACACTACCTCCACCATGCTTGACCCATGAGCTTGTATGTTTTGGATCATGAGCAGATCCTTTCTTTCTCCATCACTTTGAGGTTTAGAGGTAGGCTTAGAGGTTTATCTTGGTTCCAGAACTTTTGTGGCTCATCTCTGTATTTCTTTCTGTTTCTTAATGCTGATGAGTGTTTTGCATCTTGTGTTATGGCCTCTATATTTCTGCTCTTGAAGTCTTCTTCGAACAGTGGATTGTGATACCTTCACCCCTGCCCTGTGGAGGTTGTTGGTGATGTCAGTGTTGTTTTGGGTTTTTATTCACAGCTCTCACAATGTTTCTGTCATCAGTTGCTGTTGTTTTCCTTTGTCGGTCTGTTCCATGTCTGTTTGTTAGTACACCAGTGGTTTCTTTTTCAGGACATTCCATATTGTTGTATTGGCTATACCCAATGCTTGTGCCATGCCTCTGATTGATTTTCCCTCTTTTCTTAGCTTCAAAATGGCCTTCTTTTGTTCCATAGACAACTCTCTGGTCTTCATGTTGGTTTATCCTTTTTAATAACAAATTAGATATTCAGAGCTATTAAATGTTTAAACAATCAATCTAACAGGGCACATCTGGGTAACCAAAAACACCTGTCAGCCATATTTTCTAATATTGTTGATCGCTTGAAAAATGGGTGGGTTCAAACAAAAGGTGTCATGTTCTAAGATCTAGATGTAAATATCAGGAAATGAAAGCTCAGACTCTGACCTATCATCTCATATATCTTCAGTGTATAGCAAAAAAAAAAAAAGGGCCTTGTCGTTCCAATACTTTCCAAGGGCACTGTATACTATAGTTAATACTATTCCATTCCCCACAGGTTAGCTGGCTGAGAAGTCAGTTCCCTTCCCTAGATATTGAGGTAGATGGAGGAGTTGGACCAGACACTATTCATCGATGTGCTGAGGTATAAAGTAACGAATGTTGTGCTATACTGTAGTGTAAGGTATAACCATGAAGCTCACACACAAGAACATGATCTAATGAAATACCTGTACCTGTATAAGATTTGTATACCATTTGTAAGTAGCTACCTATAACTTGACTGTCAGTATGACTTCTCCGCATGGTCCTGTTGCAGCTGTGGACACCTCATTCCACACCTCTTATTTCACAGTTGACTCGTGTGCTACGTTTGAGAGGTCAAGTTTCAGTTGAAAACCAATACTCCTTGCCATGTTTTTCTTAATAATTGGCTGTGTAATGGACTGCATTTACTCGATTACAATTGCAATTTACCTTTTTTTTTTAATGAATTGTACTTCTAAAAGTAGTTTTAATTATGCTTACTCGAGTAATTAAATCTACTCATCACTACCTTCAGCTGATTATTCCCAAAACAGAAACAATAATTGAGATAAACATTAGTTGTGAGAAAGGCAATACGGGCATGAAAATGCCATAACCAGTCACATCCAAGTGGTGTAAACACAAATAAATAAATAAACAAACACAAATATCTGCAAGCAGACATTTGCTTAATAAACAAAAACAATGCAAGAACATTTTTAAAATAATAATAATTTTTAAAAAAAAGATCATAGGCCTGGGCTGATCATTTCTGTGCTAGACAGCCACTAGATGGGAGTATGTTCAGGCCACAATGGACATTTATGAGGAAGTTGGACTTAAACAACCATAAGATAAGCAGGTCTTGATAACAGGCTCTGTGGAAGTGACAGGTTCATAAATACTTGACTCTTTTTTGGGTGACTGTCATTAATTAGTCAGAATTTAATTGTTTAGATGTGAAACAGTAATGTGATCTATCACATGACCTGATCCTTTCTGCTGACAGTCAGTTATGATGGAGCTCCCAACCTTGGTATTATTATTTAATTCTGAAATTTGGTCAGAAAGTGCAAAGTTGGGCTAAAATTGGGCTAAAATGTTGGAGTTCTGGCTTTAACTTTTGATCCATGCTTTCTCTTTTTCAGGCAGGTGCCAATATGATTGTGTCTGGCAGCGCTGTAGTGGGCAGTGCAGACCCTCGATCTGTAATTGCCCTCCTCAAAGATGTTGTCCTTGAGGCCATTCAGAAACGATCTCTAGACCGCTAAAATGTCAGCTTTTTTCCCCACCTATCCAAAGTTAGATCTCAACCTGTGTGCAAGTGTACGCTAACTGAGCTTGTTAATTGCCTTGAGAATCAAGACTGTCGACTGAATTTTTTTTTTTTTTTTTTTTTTTTAAAACCAATACAGCCTTTAAGACCTTATAGTTAATGTTTGCTTCACTGGGAATATTGTTCTTTTAGCCTTTGTTTTAGTAGATGAGCACCCCAGTACAAACAGCTCTAGAACGGTTATACCATTAAATATAAATTTTGTTAAGACACTTTGAGGCGATTAGCCAGAAAGTAATTACAAGAGAGGAGGACTGTAGTAGCCATTCATGCTTGTACATTCCATTCATTTTCCTTTAAGAAAATGTGAAACTATTAATGTAAATAAAAGCTGTGGTACATGTTTGTGTATTTTAGCTTTTTTTTATGAGATAGAAGCTAACATTTGTTCTAACTGAATAGATAAAATGACTATCATTTACAAAGACAGTGAGAAAGTGATGTTGCAGTAAATAGTTTAATATTGCATGTAGACACAAGCAGAGCTTAATTTGACACCTCTAAAATATTGCACACCTGCGTTGTGGAACCTTTTTATGTGGATCCGGCACCTCTGCAGCTGGAAGTTTAAAATCTCACGCAGCAATATTATAAAAACAAATAGTTTTAGTTTTTAATTCACCAAAAATGAAATAGAACAACAAAAAACTGCAATAAAATGCTAATCGTATATTACTGGTGCTCAAATATTGCTAACAGCCAATCAGTAGCCTCTTTCACATAACGTAATCATTTCAAGTTCAAAGTTCACCTGAATTTGATGTCACAAAGCGAAGCCTTCAGTCAGTAGCACGCGCTGTAGAGTGTCTCATCGCAAAAAGGAAGCAGTTATCATTAACACCATTTTTTAAGAACACAAACAACGACAGTGAATAAACGGATCAAAATACTAAAAGGCAAGAATCCAGGAGCGCGAGTGGCTGCAGGTCACTGATGAAGCGAGTAGCAGTGATAACGTTATACCTGATTGTGGAAGGTTTTTAGAACGTTTATGAGGCAGAGTGTTGTTAGCCTGCACATGGCTTTGAAACGGAGTGAACAGCCCACATACAGTCATTCGGGCTTTTAGGGAGTACAGGGACTCAAATACACAAAAAGTTCCAGAAGGACTGAGGCAGGTGTTGGATTCTGTGAACACCACACCGATCTCCAGTGGAGCGCGAGCAGGGTTTCTCCAAAATCAATCAAATTTGTAGCTCGCAGCGCGAATCCCTTCTCATCCCCACCATCTCATCTCTGATGTTTTTGAACATCGTGGGTCCACCGCTTACAAAGTTCAATCCCGAGCCATTTGTGCTCATGGATACGTAAAGGACACAGGGAAGAGGAGGAGGACACTGACAGGACGGCTTTGTGGAATATTTTGTGTTAGATAAGACGCCTATTTCTCAATTATGTTGTGCATTTAATGTTAGTTTACTGTAAGAAGACCTGCTGTATGAAATGTAGCGTTGTTTTCAAAGTGCTTTGGGCAAATGTGTTTTGTAGCTAACTGAGGTGATGCACATAAGTTGATAGAATGTGCCATCCATAAATATTTCTTTTTGTACCTAGAATACTCACTGCTATAAACTCATTATGTCACTGTACCAGTGTGAGTAATTACACAGGCCACCTATCAGCACTGAATATCGTTGGCTACGTGAGATTCTAGAAGCACTTTTACGTGTCTGTAAGTTTGAGGACTGGGACCTTTCGCATGCCTCCGGACCTGCTAGATCACTGCCCTCTTATTGTTCTGGGACCTGCAGGTTTACAAATAAAGCACTGGACACAAGACCATGTAAAATGTGGCTTTGAAAATTTGCCAGGGCCAATTTTCAAAGCCACATTTTACATTTACAAGCAATTACCAATCCTTTCAGACCATGGAACAAGAACAATACCTTTAATGGATTAAGTATTGTCAGTGGATGTCACAATATATTGATGTCACAATATCAACAAGGAGAACATAACTGTATTTTGCAATAGTCTGTCACCATTTTTGTCATACTTCTTCCAAATCGTCCAACTGGCCGAATTCCTCTGTCTTTGTACCATAAAGCATCAATGTTAGGATCTGAAAAGGAAGCAGTTTCAATTTTCAGAAAATCAGTTTAACATTCAGCAACACCTTATATAAGAATTTGTCCTGGATATCCATTTTTGTGTTTTAGTAACAAACCTCTGTTCTCCATTGAGTCCAGTGGTGGCTTCTTGTGCACCTTGGGTCGGACCAGAGTGAACAGTAGGAAAAGAGATAACTGTGTGCTGTAGAGCTTCATAGTCAAAAGGAAAATGTCCAAATATTCATTATGAGGGAAAGAGAGTACAATAGAAGACCACCTAATACATTTTTATTATTTTATGACTATCACAGTTTGTTCAAAGAATTGTGTAACAATAAAATGTCAGAGAAAGTTGGTAAGCTCTCCAAACATTTTTAAAATGTACACAAGAAACTTTAAGGTTAACTACCATAATAATTAGGTAGAAATTATGTGAAACCTTCTATATTTAATATTCTTATTTTATTTAATATGACTGATAACACTGATTTAAAAAAAACAATAATAACATTATTCTGTAAATCATGTTCAATAGAAAAGTCCAGCCCATGTATTTAGTTCACTTCTCTGTGTTTGTTGCCTGTTCTCCTAATTCTGTGATGGAAGAGTACTAACCCCATTTCCATAAAAGTTGGGATTTTTTCTAAAATGCAATAAAAACAATTTGTCAACGATTTGTCAAGTCTCTTGAAACTTCAATTAACTGACAAAAGTACAAAGAAAGGATATTCAATGTTTTCACTAACCAACTTAACTGTATTTTGTAAATAAACAAATTTAGAATTTGTTGCCTTCAACATACTCAAAAAAAAGTTTTGAGTTTTATATGTATGCAAACAAAGCAAACATTTAAAACAAAAAGAATCTTTGACCTTTTCAGAAAACTAGAACATACTGTCTAAGTACGACCATGGGTACGCACTGCGCTGAGGAACCGTCTTCTTCCATTTTTCCAACTGATCAGTGTTCAAAAATTTTTTTAAATGCTGGCAAATCATTGAACTTCACCACACTGAACTTCACACACCCTATAAGAGTGATTATTGATAGGCTGTCTGTCACCTGCAAAAAACCAATCACGATTTAGAGAAGAAAAAAAAATCATCCACTGATTTTCAAAGCTGCTACAGTAACGACTTTCGACTCGAGGACCTTGATAGAAATGTAGTGGAGTGAAAAGTACCATATTTGTCTTTCAAATGTAGTGAAGTTAAAGTCACAAGTTTCCAGAAAAAATAATACTCAAGTAAAGTACAGCTACTCAAAAAGTGTACTTAAGTAGAGTACTTGTAAATGTACCTCGTTACTGTCCACCTCTGACACAAACAGCCATTCATGGTCAGAAACTAAGCTGCATTTCATAAATATAGGCAGGTAACACGCACATACACACACCTGCTGAAAACTGAAGTAAAACAATGTATACCCCATGACATCTAAACTGTGCAAGCTGATGGCACTGCAAGCAGCTGTGTGAAATGATGTAAATTAGAATGAATGACAAAGGTTTACACTCCGTAATAATGTGGTAAAATCATTCAAATCTATGACATTGTTAAAGTCATGGATTTGAATGATTTTACCACATTATGTTCATGGATATCAAATAGCTGAGCAGTTTTCAGATGGTCTGCAAGCATCTCATTTTTGCAAAATCAGCACTTTTAGGAACCAGTGACTTTTTAGAAACTGTTCATGGCTCATGCTCAACCAGGTCTCTCGAAAGATTTTACATATAGCACTAAAAGACCATCCAGCATATTCATATCACTTGTATGAAATTTATTTATATTACATAGTAGTGTATAGTATGAATACATTTTAATCCATTGTGCCTCCAAAAAACCTGTGCTTTTTCTCCAGCGTAAACGTTTTGTATATATTTTAGTGTTTAATAAATAAAGTGTTCTGTCCTTCTAGTTTTGATTTTGTTCACGTTCCATTATTTTAATCTTAAGGTAGTGTAGTAGCGTCGGGCCACTGGGTGTGTACCACACGTGTGTGTTTATGCCCTTCTTGGGGCGGGGTGGGGGGGAGGTTCACATTTACCTTACCTGTAACACCTTACATAGGATGAACATAAGCATCCTGTCTCAAGCACGCATATATCCGTGTATATCCATACTTTCACTCCGTGGTTATTTGATCCACTCCCCCTGCTTGATTTGTGCCATGTATGCTGTGCACCAAAATAATTTAAGCATGGCCAAATCTCCACTACCTTTTTGAGTAACATCAATGTTATAAATAATTTACATAATTTTTAATTCTATTCAGTCTGGACCACTTTCTGTGCAATCTAGTGATATTCACATCATATGGTTAGACAGGAGGTTAATGAAATAATCAAATTTATCCTCAGCTGTAGTAATTTGGTATGGATGTTTGTTTGTTTTTTAATGTACCTTTTTAGCCACTCTTTCATCTGTACACTTTCGCAGTTATTGCATTTGTATCAAGTGGGCATTTTACACAATGGGGTAAAATAAGAGTGTGTTATGTGGTCAGTAATAAGAATGATTGTGAATGTTTCAAATGTTTCAAAGTTTTATTACTGATTGCACATTGCAAAGCAAAGCATTGCTCAACACTATTGTTACCCAATTTTTTATGAACTATTATTGGAAGGTCTGCCTTAATTCCTGTACTATTTAAATATTTGCCAGTTGAAATAGATAAGTGGAATACCATAACAGCCACCTTGCAACACCCTAGTAACACATTAACAGCAGCAGTACCTTGCTTAAGCTGTGTAATCACTGCATTTTCTTCAGGAAAATGCATTCTTCTACTTTTAATCAAGAGAAGTTGCCATTAAAAATACTGCAATACCCCAAATCCTTATCTTCTCCCAGCCAATCAGAAATTCAACTATGTTTGAAACTTGGAAAGTGTTGAGGTGCCCATGGTTTTGGTAAGGGCCTCTGGAGCCATCGGAATACTGCTCTCCCACATCACTATAATAGTGTTGTATGTAAAAGCTGCATACAGGCTCTATAAAACTACACTAGCTACCTAGCTCTCTGTACCTAAAAATTAAACATATCAACCTGCACACATAATGGTTTTGCAGGGCCAAGCCCATTTGCCTCTCCGACCATATGGCTTTGCCCAGAAGCCCATTCCATGATCACGAGTTTGTGCCTTGTGTGAAAAGCACTCTTTACCCTTTGAATGGACAAGAATATATTTTAAGAGCACATTATTACATTTACATTTACGGCATTTGGCAAATGCCCTTATCCAGAGCGACTTACATTTATCTCATTTACACAACTGAGCAGTTGAGGGTTAAGGGCCTTGCTCAAGGGCCCAACAGTGGCAGTGCTGGGATTTGAATTCATGACTGAACACTGAACCCCAAGTTGTTCCCGATAGCAGGCAGGTGCCTTGCATTGGTGGCTCTGCTGCCATTGATGTGTGAGTGTGTGCGTGAGTGGGTGAATGAGACACTGTGTAAAACGCTTTGTGAACCGCAAAGGTTAAAAAGCGCTATATAAGTGCAGAGCATTTATAAGCAAAAATACAATATTGTGGTGTGCCAGTATACAAGGTGTCCGTGAGTCCTTAAAAAGTCTTAAAATGTCAAATTCCATAATGTAAAAATAAGGCCGTAATAAGCATTAAAATGTCTTAAATTCATGTTTCAAAGGTCTTAAAAATGCAACCGAACCGCCACCGTAAAGAAGATTTAGATTTTATTTTCGCTCGTTGCTGTTTGAAATGGTAAAACCATGTGACCGTGTTGCACTCAGAGTGTGTGTGCAGCTCATGAGTGTTTTAGAGCGACTCGGTTCACAGTAAATACCGCTACACACCAACTTCATCTCTGTCTGTGCTGTGAGTTTTAGTCGCTTATAATGTGCATTTAGACACGTTTTCTTCTTTACAAAAATGTATGTACATTTATAACAGTACTTGTTACATTACCCTGGCATTAAATTACAAAAAGAGGGAGTGATGGTAAATTGATGGTAAATCTTTTTCTCTTCTGACTTCCGTAATCCATCTCTCCATAGTTTTTTTTTTCCTCTCTTGGAAAGTCATGGAAAGGAAATATTTTTCTTTCACTTTTGGAGCAAATGGTAATGCAGGAAGGATATTTGCTATGGCCTCCCATATAATTCTATATAAGTTTACCCTGCTATAGTTTACTTAAACCAAGAAAATGATGTGTATGCATGAACACAATCCATTATAGCTGATGTATCGTGTAGCATGATTGAAGTGACGTGCAGGTCTTAAAATTTTTTGGAAATGTCTTGAATATGGTATTAAAACATATTAAATTTGAAGTGCTGATACCTGCAGATACACTGACATACATGCAGTATACTTTCTCCAGTGCTAAAGGGCTTATCCAAACTCCAAAGATCTCCCTTGTGCCTTCTTTAAAATAAGTGGTTTTGGGGATAGAAACGTCATGTATTTTAATACTGTGGTTTTATTGGAATCTTGTGCATAGTTGACTGGTCAATCAGATGCAAGAGTCTAGGTGGAGCTTATCCAGGAAACTCATTGGCTTTCCTTCCTTTTTTTTTTTTCTACATTCATATATGTGTATTTACTAGCATATGTCTACCCCCTTCCCAGATATAACACTGCCTTAATACCTCATGTTCTACCATCCCCTCCTTTCCTCCTTAATCACTTCACATCCCAAGTACAGTTGCAAGAAAAAGTTTGTGATCTTTTATAACATACCCAGATTAATGAATTAGTCATAACATGTTTTGATCTTCATCCAAGTCATCATAATAGACACATTCCACCTAAAATGCTAACACACAAACACTTGCACACCATTTAAACCATTCATAGTCTAGGTTTTAAAATGTATGTACATTTCTAGGCTGAGAACTGTGTCTGAGTACCGACACTAATTGGAAGGCTGTTCCATAACTGGTGTTTTTTAAGAGAAAGCTCTGCCTCTGCTGTAGCCTTCACTATTTGAGGTACCAACAAAGAGCCTGTGAATTTTGATTGAAACAAGCATGGGGGGGGGGGGGGGCGCTCCATGGTTGAATCAGTGGTCTCACCTGTTCCTCATCTACTCACCTCATCAGCAGAGTATATAAACCCCGGTCTTTCATCCACTCGGCGCCAGATTGTTCCGGCCCTCAGTGCGGTAACTTCCGGCTCTGCTCACTTTTGTTTACTATTGGTATTCCGTGTTGTTTCCCGTGTGGCATTTCCCTGTGCTCACCCTGCTTTGTCTCGCCGTGTTCCAGGTCCACATCTCAAGTCTCCCGTTGCCTGCTCCCAGTTCACTTCCTGCTATGCCCAGTCCCGCCTCGCCTTCCCCAGTGGCTCTCCAGCTCGGCACGCCGGTGACCGGAGTTCAAGCCCCGGCCTCGACAGCACTCAAGCTCCGCTCCCGCACAGTCCAGCTCTCCCCTCCCTGTGGCGCACCTCTTGAACACTCGCTCTAGACCAGAGTTTGAATCCTGGCCTCGACCATGCCACTACTCACCCTTAGTGGTGCTCACTCGCGCTTGGGTCCTCTTTGTCTCTGTGTCTCAAGCGAACAATCTGGCCACCATGGACTCAGCAGAACCAGCCCCTCTTCAGGCAGCCCTGTCCTGGCAAGGTTCACTCCTGGGCCAACATGAGCAACAGCTCTGCGCTATGTCCCAGGAGATTAGTGTTCTCACGGAGCGGTACAACCAGTTGACCCAGCCATCATTCACTCCCCCATCGAGGCAAGCCATCCCAGCACCCACCTCCCCTTCAAGTCTCCCACTGCATGAGGCCCATCTCCCGACCCCGAACCCTATGCTGGCGATCTAGGGAGGTGCAGGTCCTTCCTCCTCCAGTGCTCCCTCATATTTGCACATTGTTCCCTCACCTATGCCACCGATGAGTCCAAGGTGGGCCCCCTTAGGGAGGTCATGGCACTACATCATGGGCCTCCTTAGGGGAGACGTCATAGCCTGGGCCACTGCTATCTGGGATAAGCAGCCGGCATTGAGGACCTCGGTCACTGCTTTCACTGACGAGCTGCGGAGAGTGTTTGATCACCCCATCCAGGGGAAGGAGGCCACCAAAGACCTGCTTTCCCTCCACCAGGGCCCCTGTAGCGTGGCTGGGTACTCGGTGGAGTTCTGGGTTCTGGCCGCCGAGTCTGGATGGAACCAGGAGGCCTTCCAGGGGGTTTTCCTAAACGGCCTCAGTGAGCTGTTAAAGGACGAACTCGCCACAAGGGATGAACCTGACTCTCTCGATGCACGGATTTCTCTCACCATCCGCCTAGACAATCACATGTGAGAGAGGCATCGAGAGAGGACTAGCCGGACCCAAGCTCCCAGCTCTCCTGCCCACTCAGTCCAGGAACCTCCATCCAGTTCTCCAGCCTCATCCCATGTTTTTCCCCTGGCAAAGAACCCATGCAGGTGGGGCGGGCCCGACTTACTATAGCCAAACATGACCGTCGGTTCCAAGAGGGGGTGTGCCTCTACTGTGGTCTCTACCCAAGTCAATGTCCAGAGCTCAACCCCATTGAGGTCCTGTGGCAGGATCTAAAGAGATCTGTGCATAAACAAATGCCCTCAAACATCAATGAACTGAAGTAATGTTGTAAAGAAGAGTAGGCCAAAATTTCTCCAAAATGATGAGAGACTGAAACTCCTACAGAAAATATTTACTCCTAGTTATTCTCGCTATAGGTGTTTCTACATGATTTATAGGATGTATTTTTTTCCCACGTGGTTTCCAAATGTACTTTTTAGGAAAAAATGGCTACGTATTAAAATCTGTTGTGTTTTTTTTTTTTTTGTTGTCAACTGAGGTGATTTGTTTGTTAATAGAAGTTGGTGAGGACCACACAATTATTTAGGCCCTGATAAATAAAAACATAGAATTAATGGAGGATGTACTTTCTTTTTTAGAGATTGTTGTGTGTGAAAATCCCAGGAGATCAGCAGTTTCTGAAATACTCAAACCAGCCCATCTGTCACAGATGTAAAAGGAAAATGTAAAAGTCACAGAGATCACACTTTTTCCCCATTGTGATGTTTGATATAAACATTAATGGAAGCTCTTGACCTGTATCTGCATGATTTTATGCATTGTGCTGCTGTCACATGATTGGTTGATTAGATAACTACACGAATTTGCAGGTGTTCCTAATAAAGTGGATGATTAGTGTATATACAGGTGCATCTCAATAAATTAGAATGTCATGGAAAAGTTCATTTATTTCAGTAATTCAACTCAAATTGTGAAACTCGTGTATTAAATAAATTCAATGCACACAGACTGAAGTAGTTTAAGTTTTTGGTTCTTTTAACTGTGATGATTTTGGCTCACATTTAACAAAAACCCACCAATTCACTATCTCAACAAATTAGAATACTTCATAAGACCAATAAAAAAACATTTTTAGTGAATTGTTGGCCTTCTGGAAAGTATGTTCATTTACTGTACATGTACTCAATACTTGGTAGGGGCTCCTTTTGCTTTAATTACTGCCTCAATTTGGCGTGGCATGGAGGTGTTCAGTTTGTGGCACTGCTGAGGTGGTATGGAAGCCCAGGTGTCTTTGACAGTGGCCTTCAGCTCATCTGCATTTTTTGGTCTCTTGTTTCTCATTTTCCTCTTGACAATACTCCATAGATTCTCTATGGGGTTCAGGTGTGGTGAGTTTGCTGGCCAGTCAAGCACAGCAACACCATGGTCATTTAACCAACTTTTGGTGCTTTTGGCAGAGTGGGCAGGTGCCAAATCCTGCTGGAAAATGAAATCAGCATCTTCAAAAAGCTGGTCAGCAGAAGGAAGCATGAAGTGCTCCAAAATTTCTTGGTAAACGGGTGCAGTGACTTTGGTTTTCAAAAAACACAATGGACCAACACCAGCAGATGACATTGCACCCCAAATCATCACAGACTGGGGAAACTTAACACTGGACTTCAAGCAACTTGGGCTATGAGCTTCTCCACCCTTCCTCCAGACTCTAGGACCTTGGTTTCCAAATGAAATACAAAACTTGCTCTCATCTGAAAAGAGGGCTTTGGACCACTGGGCAACAGTCCAGTTCTTCTTCTCCTTAGCCCAGGTAAGACACCTCTGACGTTGTCTGTGGTTCAGGAGTGGCTTAACAAGAGGAATACGACAACTGTAGCCAAATTCCTTGACACGTCTGTGTGTGGTGGCTCTTGATGCCTTGACCCCAGCCTCAGTCCATTCCTTGTGAAGTTCACTCAAATTCTTGAATCGATTTTGCTTGACAATCCTCATAAGGCTGCGGTTCTCTCGGTTGGTTGTGCATCTTTTTCTTCCACACTTTTTCCTTCCACTCAACTTTCTGTTAACATGCTTGGATACAGCACTCTGTGAACAGCCAGCTTCTTTGGCAGTGAATGTTTGTGGCTTACCTAGTGAACCAAACTGAGAGACCATTTTGAAGGCTCAGGAAACCTTTGCAGGTGTTTTGAGTTGATTAGCTGATTGGCATGTCACCATATTCTAATTAGTTGAGATAGTGAATTGGTGGGTTTTTTTTAAATGTGAGCCAAAATCATCACAATTAAAAGAACCAAAGACTTAAACTACCTCAGTCTGTGTGCATTGAATTCATTTAATACACGAGTTTAACAATTTGAGTTGAATTACTGAAATAAATGAACTTTTCCACAACATTCTAATTTATTGAGATGCACCTGTATATAAGGTTCAGTTTTAGCTAACTAGGATAGCTACAGTGCTGTGAAAAAGTATTTAATTTGTTCTGTTTTTGTGTATATCTCATACTAAATTGTTTCAGGAATTAAAAAAATATATATATAAGATAAAACAAAGGCAAACTGAGTAAACGCAAAATACAGTTTTTAAATGATAATGTTATTTATTGAAGCAGTAAAGTTATCCAATACCAACTGCACCTCTGTGAAAATGTATTTGCATATGAAACTGCATTCATAATGGGATTCAGCTGGACTAGACACAACCAGGCCTGATTACTGTTCAATCAAATCAACACTTAAATAGAACTTTTTCAACAGTATGAAGTTGGTTAAAAGGTCTTACCCAGTAACACGCTATGCCAAAGTTGAATGAAATTCCAGAAACTATGAGGAAGAAGGTGATTGAAATACATCAGTCTGGGAAGGGTTACAAAGCTATTTCAAAGGCTCTGGGACTCCAAAGGACCACAGTGAGAGGCATTATCTCCAAATGGAAAAACTCGGCACAGTAGTGATCCTTCCCAGAAGTGGCCGACCTTCCAAAATTCCTTCAAGAGCACAGCAACGACTCATCCAGCAAGTCACAAAAGAGCCAAAGACAACATCATAGGACCTACAGGCCTCTCTTGCATCAATAAAGGTCACTGTTCATGACTCCACTATCAGAAAGACACTTGGCAAAAATGGCATCCATGAAAGAGTGGTGAGGCGAAAACCACTGCTAACCCAGAAAAACATTAAGGATCATCTGAATTTTGCCAAAACACACCTTGATGATCCTCAAACCTTTTGGGAGAATGTTCTGTGGACTGATGAGTCAAAAGTGGAACTGTTTGGAAGACAGGGGTCCTGTTACATCTGATGTAAACCAAACACAGAATTCCACAAAAAGAACATCATACCTACGGTTAAGCATGGCGGTGGAAGTGTGATGGTGTGGGGATGCTTTGCTGCTTCAGGGCCTGGGCAACTTGCAATAATTGAGGGAAACATAAATTCTGCTCTCTACCAGAAAATCCTAAAGGAGAATGTCGGGTCTTCAGTCTGTAAGTTCAAACTCAAGCGCAACTGGATTATGCAGCAAGACAATGATCCAAAGCATAGGAGTCCTAGTCCTAGAAGTTACTGAAAGACTGATCTCCAGTTACCAGAAGTGTTTGGTTGCAGTTATTGCTTGTAAAGGTGGCACAAACAGATTTTAAATTTAGGGGGGCAATTAATTTTTCACATGGGTGATAGGTGTTGGATAAGGTGTTTTTTTTTTTTGCTTCAATAAAAATTTGTAAAATAAATAAATAAATAAATAAAAACTGTATTGTGTGTTTACTCAGGTTGCCTTTATTTTATGTTGGATTTTGTTTGATCTAAAACTATTTAGTATGAGAGATACACAAAAACAGAAGAAATCAGGATGGGGCAAATTCTTTTTCACATCACTGTATCTGTATATTCTATTCTATTCAATTCAGTTTTATTAATATAGCACTTTACACAATGGAAATTGTCACAAAGCAGCTTTATAGAATTTCAGATATACAGTATCTCACAAAAGTGAGTACACCCCTCACATTTTTGTAAATATTTTATTATAATCTTTCATGGGACAACACTGACGAAATGACACTTTGCTACAATGTAAAGTAGTGCGTGTACAGCTTGTATAACTGTAAATTTGCTGTCCCCTCAAAATAATTAACTAATTAAAATTAGTATTTTAACTAATAATTCATATATATGAATTATTAGTTAAAATACTAATTTTAATCTACTAACCCCATTTCCATAAAAGTTGGGATTTTTTCTAAAATGCTATAGAAACAAAAATCTGTGATTTGTCAAGTCTCTTGAAACTTTAACTGACAAAAGTACAAAGAAAATATATTCAGTGTTCTCACTGACCAACTTAATTGTATTTTGTAAATATAAACAAATTCAGAATTTGATGCCTTCAACACACTCAAAAAAAAGTTGGGACAGTATGGAAAAAGCTGATAAAAACAAAGCGAAGTGAAGAAATGTGGGGAAGAATGTAGATAATGGCTTGAAAAAATGGTTTTTAATGGGAATTTAAAAAGCCTGAAAAAGGATTCTAATAGGAAATTAAAACAGGCCAAACTAAGACATAAGGGGAATTGAAAAAGGTGAAAACCGAACATAATGGAAACATTTTTGATATGAAGGAGGGAAAAAAGCTGGGTGAGAGAAATATAGTATAATATAGCAGCAAAAACCCAGGACAGATCAGATCATTTCTGGGACGTCTCATTGAATTGATCTCATGTTGGCTGCTATTTTTGGGTAATAAACCTGATTTTTGCTTCTCTCATCCACTGTGAGTATTTTTCTTCATCAGAGTTTGAGTATTTTGTGTAGAGGCTACCATATATCCAGCGGCATAGACGCCACAGCCTCCAAAAAATCCTTCAAGAGCAAGGATGGGTCGAGGCTCGCCAATCTGCCAACAGATGCATCAGCAAATAATCCAACACTTTGAGAACAACATTCTCCAAAGAATGCCTCATTTTGGGCATTTCACATTCTACAGTGCACAATATAATTAAGAGATTCAAGGAATCCGGTCAAATCTTGGTGCGTAAAGGACAAGGCCAAAAACCACTTCTGATCCCACAGACGTCACTGTCTTAAAATCCGTCATGAGTCTGTAATGGAGATCCTGACATGGGCTCGGGAATACTTTGGTAAACCTTTGTCAGTCAACACCATTCATCCATCCACAGATGCAAGTTAAGGCTTTACTATGCAAAGCAGAAGCCATACATCAACACTGTCCAGAAGCTCCGCCCACTTCTCTGGGCTCGGTCTCATCTGAGATGGACAGTAGGACAGTGGAATCGTGTTTTGTGGTCCGAGGAGTCGACATTTCTAATAGTTTTTGGACAAAACAGCCGTCGTGTTCTCCGGGCCAAAGAGGAAAAGGACCATACAAGCTGTTATCAGCGTCAGGTCTAAAAGCCAGCGTCTGTCATGGTATGGGGGGCGTGTCAGAGCCCATGGCATGAGGAACTTGCACATCTGTGAGGGCTCCATTACTGCAGAAAGATATGTACACATTTTGGAGCAACATATGCTGCCATCCAGAGCAGGACAACACCAAAGCACATTCTGCCCGGATTACAAGCACATGGTTGTGTAATCAGAGAGTGTGGGTGCTAGCACGGCCTGCCTGCAGTCCTCACCTGTCTCTGACTGAGAATGTGTGGCGCATTATGAAGCACAAAATAAGGCAACGAAGCCCCGTACAGTTGAGCTTCTGAAGAAATGCATAATGGATGAATGAGGGAAAATTCTGCTCGCTAAACTTAACCAACTGGTGTCTTCAGTCCCAAACACTTAATAAGTGTTATTAAAAAAAAAGGTGATGTTACACAGCGGTAAACAGTCGACTGTCCCAACTTTTTGGAGTGTGTTGCAGTCATCGGATTTGAAATGAGTGTATATTTTCAAAAATAAATTAAATTCATAAAGAAAAACATCAAATAACACTGGTCTACAAGCAAAATGCTTCTGGAATAAAAGTAGTGAAACTTTTATTCCAGAAAAAGGATAAAGAAAAATCGAGTCAAAAGTGCTAATTGGCTATAGTTTTTTACATACAGTATTGAGTCAAAATTTGAAATTCTATGCAAATTAACAAGAGAATGGCTACTGATTGAAAAGAAATGTTTGTCTCTGAGTTACCAGTTCTACCTCAAAACACTGTCTGCACATTAGAATACATTCATCTTGACCAGAATTTTGACAGAATGTGCTCTGTTTGACATATTCACAGTAATCTGTGTCTTGGAAGTGGACAAAATGGATGCATGTAAATACATTTCATGAGCGGTGGCACACACTGATCTGTGTGTCTCAGGTCACATGTAGCAGCTAGAAAAATTGAGTGCCTAATATTTCTATGGACCTGTCTCATATTTTTGACCTCAAGAAACAGAGATGCCTCGAAATTGTGTAAACAATGCAGATAACTTCTGTTATATTTGTGGTGAGGTAACCTTTGCGTCACAAAAGTGCAGTATAACTATAGTTGTAAAAAGGCATACCACCTTTATTTTGGATGCAAAATAGGGGATCATGACAAGAGTTGGGCCCCACATTAGTGTTGTAACACATGTGCAACTTAGTTGTTTTCTGTGATGCATTTAGTCACTTTAAGTCATAAGACATTTCTTGTTTAATCTTTGACAGGTTAGGACCTGGAAACTGAACACTTTTCAGAATACAAGTATTCTTTCTAATGTAAGATTTATGATACTGTTATAAAAATATGCATAAACCTATGTACATTTGTAATAAAACTTTATCATTAAATATCTTGAAAACATTAGCCAACCAGCAAATTTATCATTTGTTTTTCAATTCATCTTATCAAAGTATGTAGGATTTAGCAAATTTTATCTCTGAAGCAGGTAATTTCCAAAAATTTGTAAACCAGTGTAATGTGTTAATAATGTGTTTTCGATATAGTACAGGGTGAATTGAATTTTCAAATGACTTTTTTTTTTTTTTTTTTTTTGCATTTTCCATACTGTCCCAACTTTTTCGGAAATGGTTAAATTATTCTGTATAAAGTCCAGCCATGTTCTGTTAAACCACAGAACAACAAGGAACAACCAAGACCAAAATACCTTTATGTTGTGAATCCGGATAATCTCAGCAAGTGCATCAGAAGTTTTTCCTGCCTTTTTATATCGTCAGAAGGAATCAGTCATCAGGCAAAGACTATGGCGATCAACTTCTGCATAGAAGGTTTGGTAGGTTCTGCTTTGTAATGCTTTGAAATTCAGCATATACCTGAAACAGAGACAAAAACAAATTACATTCACAATGGATTGAAGATACAAAATTCAGAATTCAAAGACTACAGTTTTATACACATATTAAATATACATACAGTGCCCTCCACTAATATTGGCCCCCTTGGTAAATATGAGCAAAGAAGGCTGTGAAAAATTGTCTTTATTGTTTAACTTTTTGATCTTTTGTTCAAAAAAATTCACGAAAATACTCTGCTCTCATGGATATCAAACAGTTGCAAACAAAAAACAAAACAGGTTTATCCAAAAAAAAAAAATTGTTAAATATAGGTGTGCAACAATTATTGGCACCCATATGAGTTCATATGAGAAAAATATATTTGAAGTATATTCCCACTGATATTAAAAAAATAAATAAATTAGTACACATAGGCCAGATTGCCTTAGTCATGTGACAAAAGGTTGTTGAGCTTCACAAATGGGAAGTGTCTATAAGAAAATAGCACAAGCATTGAAAATGCCCATTTCCACCATCAGGGCAATAATTAAGAAGTTCCGGTCAACTGGAAATGTTATGAATCAACCTGGAATTGGACGTGTGTCTATATCGTCTCAACGCACTGTGAAGAGGATGGTTCGAGTGGCCAAAAAATCTCCAAGGATCACAGAGAGGTGGTTTTGGTGCACACAGAGAGGTAGCCATATGGAAAAGTACCTCATGTCCACGGTTAAATGTGGTGGTGGCTCTTTAATGTTTTGGGGCTGTTTTTCTGCCAGAGGACCTGGACATTTTGTTAGGATACATGGCATCATGGACTCTATCAAATATCAACAGATATTAAATGAAAACCTGACTGCCTCTGCCAGAAAGCTTAAAATGGGCAGTGGTCGGATCTTCCAGCAGGACAATGATCCAAAACATACAGCACTGTGCAAAAGTTTTAGACATCCTATTTTTTTTTTTAGTACAAACTTTGTTATAGATTTTTTATTTTATGACGTCTACATTATCAAGTCGGTACAAAAAATATTTTAGATTCACAAACATTAGTTTTCTAGCACAAAATGAAATGTTACAGAAAAATGTTTGTATGTCATTAAAGAAAGCAGCATATTACGTAAGAGACACTTTTCAGACAGTAAACACAATGAAGGCTGCTGGGTTTTGCTGCAAAATTAAGAAGCGAGTGCGAAAGTCAAAGTGTCCAGAAGAACTGTGTCTGGTTCTGCAAGATGCTCAATAAAACTTACCAGCTCATTTCCTTATAAAACTGCACTCATTGTACCGGAGACCACTATTTTTATTTTTATTTTTTTGTCACACCAAATATTGACTTTGTTTCATTTACTACTGTTTACTGCTCTTTACGGTATTTTTTTTTAAATGTAGAAACTTTTTAAATTGAATTATTGGCATAGGCAATAAAAAAATTGGGAATATTGGCATCTTTGCTCTACAGCATTTCTTTGCATGTGCCTAAAACTTTTGCACAGTACTGTACATCAATATCAATACAAAAAAAAAAAAAAAATGGTTTACTGACCACAAAATCAAGGTCCTGCCCTGGCCATCCCAGTCCCCTGACTTGAAACCCATAGAAAACCTGTGGGGTGAACTGAAGAGGAGAGTCCACCAGCCTGGACCTCAAAATTTGAAGGATCTGGAGAGATTCTGTATGGAGGAATGGTCTCAGATCCCTTGCCATGTATTCTCCAACCTCATCAGGCATTATAGGAGAAGATTTAGAGCCGTTATCTTGGCAAAGGGAGGTAGCACAAAGTATTGACTAAAAAGGGTGCCAATAATTTTTGAACACCTATATTTTACCTATATATATATATATATATATATATATATATATATATATATATATAGGATAAATCTGTGTTGTGTTTGCAATTGTTTGATATCCATGTGAACAGAGTATTTTTTTTTTTTTTTTGTGAGTTTTTTTGAACAAAAGATCAAAAGTTTAAACAATAAAGACAATTTTTCACAGTCTTCTTTGCTCATATTTACCAAGGGGGCCGATATTAGTGGAGAGCAGTGTATACCTGTGATTCCAAACGAAGAGCTGGCCTGCACTCAAGGATCTCTTTCACGGGTGACACAGGGGTAATGATCTCTTGCCTCCGTAAAGCAAATGTCATTTGTATCCTCTTGTCAACAAGTGGGAGATTTTTTTATTTTTGCAGACATACAAAAAGGTATTACATCTGTTACAAAATTATAAGGTGTCTGATCAGAAGAAAAACAAGAGACAAAACTTAACACAACAAAGAATCCCTCCACCCACAACCCACCCCAAGGGCCACCGAAATAACACACAGAAAGAAAAAAAAATCAAAAAACAACAGAAAATACAATAAAGTCTAATAAAATGAACCCCCCATAAGGGTCTAATCAAAAGGACCAGATGTAACAGTAAGGGTTTCAACAGTATGTAGCATAGGGCTCCACATTTTGTAAAAGGCCCTCAGTGATCCCTTGAAAGAATGTCTAATTTTTTCTAGGTGGATGCATTGCAATACCTCTCGTGTCCAATCCTTGTGTGATGGAGGAGAGGCATGTTTCCATTTAAAAAGGATGGCATGCCTGGCCAACAAAGTGGTAAAGGCATTGACGCAGTGCGCTGCAGGTGTTGCAATTGAAGTTGGGGGATGGCCAAACAGGACAGTCAATGCATTAGAGGCAATAGTGGTATTAAGGGCCTGTGAGAGTGTTCTAAAAATGTCAGACCAATAGTCTGCTAGCATCAGGCAAGACCAGAACATATGAAGATGGTCAGCTAGAGATTGTTTGCATCTATTGCAGGCACTACTTCTGTTAGGAAATATTTTAGCCAGTTTAGCATTAGTGAAGTGAGCTCTGTGAAGCACTTTGCATTGTATTAGGGCATGCCTAGCACAGATAGATTAAGAATGAATTAATCCAAGAATGTTCTTCCACTGGTCCTCTGATATGTCAATACCCAACTCCTGCTCCCAGGTTTGCTTGAGAGAGCCAGCTGGAGATGGAGTAAGGGAAATTATTTTACCATAAATGGTAGATATCAGCCGTCTTTGACCAGGGTCGAAAGTGAGAATTGAATCAAGTTCTGATTCAGGGGGCCGATTGGGGAAATGAGGAAATAATTTTCAAGTGCCTCACTTGAAAAAAACGAAAGAGATGGCTCTTTGGAAGGTTGAATTTAGCTGATAAAGATGGGAAAGAGGAGAAGATTTCTTTTTCATACAAATCGTTCAACGTAAAAAGACCCTTAGCTGCCCAAATATCGAAAACCTGGTCTGAAAGGGACGGAGGAAATAAATGATTATTGGAAATTGGCATGTAAATTGAGGCTTTGTGTAAACCAAATTGTTTCCTGAATTGATGCCAGATCTTAATAGAATTAGTAACTACCGGATTGCTCGAAACTTTGTGTAGATCAAGAGGAAGCTGAGAACAAACATTAGAAAGTAAGGAACAGGAGGCAGATATTTCTATGTGTAACCAGGGTGGGCTAGAATCACAACATCTATGGCTAACCCAGTAAAGTAACTTATTGATATTACATGCCCAAAAGTAGCATCGAAAGTTTGGGAGTGCTAAACCCCCTTCAGTTTTGGGAAGCTGGAGAACAGATTTTCTGATACGTGCTAGCTTGGTACTCCAAAGGAAACCATTGAATTGTTGGTCTAAATTAGTGAAAAAGGATGTATTAATGCAGACTGGGACATGCTGAAAAAGATACAAGAATTTTGGTAAGATGACCATTTTAATGAGATTAGCACATCCTATCAGAGATAGGGAAAGGGAGCTCCACCTAACAAAATCAGATTTACATTCGTCCACAAGTGGTATAAAAGTCTTAAAAAACAAATCTTTAAATGAATTGGTAATAAATATGCCCAGGTATTTGAACCCATCCAAGGCTAACTTAAAGGGGAATGAAGAGAGAGGAAGAGATTTAGCCATTTGATTAATGAAAAATAACTCACTTTTTTGAAAATTTAACTTATATCCTGATAAACAGCCAAACTGCTCTAGAATGGATAGTATAGGGGGGAGAGAGGCTATAGGGTCAGATATGTACAATAGCAAGTCATCCGCATAGAGGGAAAGTTTATGGACCAGGCCATGACGGATAACGCCTTTAAATGCATCATGACTACAAAGCCAGATGGCCAGAGGTTCAATAGCTATATTAAATAGCAAGGGTGAGAGTGGACACCCTTGACGTGTCCCGCATTGGAGCAAAAAGGGTGGCGAACGAACCCCATTGGTATGCACTGATGCAGACGGGAAAGCATATAAAAGTCGAATCCAAGAAATGAATTTGGTGTCAAATCCAAATTTACCTAAAGCAAAGAACAGGTATTCCCACTCCACCCTATCGAACGCCTTCTCCGTATCCAATGAGACTACAACTTCAGGGGTAGTGGGGGATGGAGAGAAAATAATGTTAAGTAATCTAGTATTAAAGAAAGAATGCCTCCCTGATGTACAGCCCTTTTGATCCAATGAAATTATGGATGGCATGGCATCTTGGAGGCGAAGAGAGAGAACTTTGGCTAGAATGTTACAATCTACGTTTAGCAGAGAAATCGGTCAATAGTTACTGCAGGAGGTGGGATCCCTGCCTCTCTTCAAAAGCAAGGATATGGATTCCATATACAGTGTCACCAGCAGTTGACCTTTTTGAAAAGAATCGTTATACATCCTCACCAAAATTGGGACTAGTAAATTAGAATATTCCTTATAAAATTCAACTGTAAACCCATCAGGGCCTGGGGACTTCCCATTCTGCATTAATCTAATGGCTTCTTGGACCTCCTGGGGGGAAATTCGTTGGCAATGTCTTCATCAATTTTAGGGTAATTCAAGGAGTCTAAGGGTTTGGGGATCTTTGCTGAACCTGAAGAGTATTCAGAGGTGTAAAGGCTAATATAGAAGTCCAAAAAAGCTTTGTTGATTTCAGCTGGGTCTGCAGTAAGATTGTCACTAGAGGAAATTACTCTTGAAATTAACCTAGAGGCACTGGCTGCACGAGCCTGTTGGGCTAAGAGTGCCCCCGCCTTATCACCATGTTCGAAGAAACGCTGTTTAGTCAGTCGTAGTTCTCTCTACAATGTGTGTCATCAAACAGTTATATTCCGATTGTAATACAAGTCGCTTTTCGTAAAGGGTTTGGGAGGGAGAGATGGCGTATGTTTCATCAAGTTTGAGGAGTTTTTCTAGAATGTCCTGCCTTTTAGCACGTTCAACCTTACGCGTGTATGACATGAAAGAAATAATCTGACCTTGAACAAAAGCTTTAAAAGCTTCCCAGGAAAATCCACTACTAACCTCAGGGGTATCATTCAATTCAATGTAATTACTAATCAGAGTGGCAACAAAGTTCTTAAACTCGTGATCTGCTAAAAGATGAGAGCTAAACTTGCATAGAGATGGGGAGGTAACACTAAGCGGGAGACTGATATCAATCGACGTGGGAGCATGATCTGAAATAACTATCGGGTGATAAACGCTAGCAGTAAACAGATGCAGCAATTTATTGTCAATCAAAAAAAAAGTCAATCCGGGAAAAGGTTTGGTGTGGTGGAGAAAAAAATGAAAAGACTTTGCCATGGTGTTTTTTAAATCTCCAAGGATCCGAAATGCCTAAATGAGATGAACAAATAAGTACTACTTTAGCAGAATTTGATAAATGAATTTGCTTAGATGATGACCTATCAAGACGTGTATCTTGCACCAGGTTAAAATCGCCCCCAATCAGTATGTGATGATTGTCGCTGTTTGGAATTTTAGCAAAAAAGTTAATGAAGAATTGCTCATCATCCCAACTGGGAGCATAGACAGAGACTAAGACTACTAAGAAAGTTGTTTAACAAGCCCGATACTATGACATAACGGCCATTGGCATCTTCAATAACTTGATGAACTTGAGTACTGGCTCAAACAATATATTCTTACTAACAATAATAGCAGTCTCTCTAGCCTTATCGAAGAATTTTGAATGAAAAACATGACTCATCCAAGTCCTTTTGACACGTTGGACATCTGACGTTTTAAGATGTGTTTCCTGCAGAAATATAATATCCCCTTTCAAATGCTGCAACTACGTCATTACCTTACCAATCTTAACGGCCTTATTCATTCCTTTAGTGTTCCAAGAAATCAGGCACACCCCTTTACCAATCTGTGAAGTGTCAGGAGCCATCTAGAACAATGTAGAGGGTTAAGGTAACTTGAACTTGTATGGCCTTCTGTAAAGTGAAACAAGAGGGAAAAAGACCAAAAATAAGAGGGGAAAAAAAAATATTTTTTTTGAAAAAACAATAAATAGAAAATGCAAACCCACCCAAAATTGTGGCCCCAAAGACATCCCCCAAAGTGCAAACATTCTTGGAGCAACACAGCTCAATGCTCTCAAGACTTCCAACATCTCACTCCTGCCACCTGCTTAAAGGTCAACCCCCTTTCAAGTTATAGGGTCTCAACTATATTCTAACATCAGATATTGCTGAATGTTGCAACTACAAAGTCTTACAGTCAACGGGTGTGTACACAATGACAAAAGAGAAAGAAGTCCAGCCCACGGTCATGGATTTAACAATATAAATGGGAACAAAATAAATGTAAAAACTGTAAGTACCATCCACTATAATGAAGGGGGGAAAAAAAGGTCAAATAAAAGATAGTAAATAATAATAATGATAAAAATAAATTAATTTTAAAAAGGTAAATGATACATTCAAACATAGCTTAGTAAACAATCAAAATTGAATTATGTACACGTAACCATGTAACATGTACATTCACTGAATAAGCTAATATAACCATGAAAGGTGCTGAACTGAACCAATCTAAAGTATTGTGACAGAACGTATTGTAGGCATCCTAAAGGCAGCGAATATGTGCAACAGCCGCGAAACCTTCAGAGGCAACAAGCGAACAAAAGGGTGCACACAGCCCCTCCATGATGCCTGACGAGAGGTATCTATAAATCTAAAATAAACAGAACTTATGCACGTTCAAATGTAACAACCAGACGATAACTAGTCAGCCATTTAAGTCTTATAGAATTCAAACCATTTAGCGAATGCTAACGTTACATCCTGAGTCACCAACCAAGCCAGCCGCAAGTTACTGCATCAGTCGCTTCAAGTTTGGTCCTCAGCAGAACGTAACAATGTAATGTAGTCCTTGGCTTCAGCGACCGATGAGAGTCTTCTCCTGTTTCCCTCCTTCGTAATGATAGTAAGCCTGGCCGGGAACAGCAGCGCTGGTTTTAGTCCCAGTTTGTAAAGTTCAGACATCACCTCCCTGTACTTGGAACGTTGCTCCAGCACCTCCAGAGCGTAATCCTCAAAAATAGTGATAGGAGTGCCGCGATAATAAAGCTTTCCCCTCTTCGCTCTGGCTTCGTGAATGATATTTTCCTTCTGTTGAAACTTGTGAAGCCGGACGATGACAGGCCTAGGCCTCTTCCCTGCCCTCGGTTTGTCAGCCATCGACCGGTGCGCTCTATCGCACTCCGGCGAAGATTCCAGGACTCCTTCCCCAAACACTTCTACGAGTAGCTCAAAGAAGAAGACAGACAGCCGAGGTCCTTCTATGGATTCAGGCAACCCAATAATTCTTATATTGTTGCGCTGGCTACAAGACTCGAGGTCAACAAGTTTAGCAAGCAATTTAGTGTTGCTCTCTTTTAACATAGCACAGGTAGTCTCTAAGGCGTGCGTGCGCTCATCCTGCGAGTTTGCATGGGTCTCGAGCGAAGCAATCTTCGAACCATGTTCCGTCACGGTGGCTTGAATTTGATCCAGCTTTACCTCAAGTGTCGAAACAGTGGCTTTAAAATCTGCAGAGAGAGCAGCCCGGTGATCCTCCAGAAGGCTAGCGATAGCTGCCATGCTAACATCTTTGCCGTCACCTCTGCATGCCTCAACTTTCTGTTCCTTCATGCCTAGTTTTGCTGATTTAGCTGCCATAATTCGATACTGATATGTGCACTCCAAAAATGTTGTCCAATTGGCAGTGAAGGAGAAAGAAGTTGTGGGGTTTTAAGGAAGATATAGAATAAAAAGTTGCGGGAGCGAGATTCAGTGCCTGTCTACGCCATCTTGCCAAACCGGAAGTCAGGAGATTTTTTTCTGTCTTCTGATATTCTTCAATGATTTCAAGCCTCTGCTGTTCAAGACTTGCTGCATCATGTCTTCAGGGGAAGTCTGGTAAAAAGTTTATCTCTTCATGTCTTGGTCTTTTTATGTTTGAGTCTGGGGCATTTTCAGGATTGTTTTTGCTTCATTTTCCAGCAACTTCCATACAACCTGTTTTGGTAGTTTCCCATTTTACATTTGATATTGGTTTTCCATCCATACCATCCATTGTCTGAGCCAAGCTCTATCAGACATGGGTGTTTGGTGGCCAGAGGTTCTGCTGCTTTGGATAGCTCTTTATTGTTTGGGTAGGCTTTGAAATTGTAAATCGCAGCCACAAGTTTTTCAAGGATGTAATGTTTCTGATCTCTGGTTAGCTGCAGCACTTTCCCGGCTTTCTCAAAGGCAGAATTTCCTTCTCTAAGCTTATGCTCTACCTCATAGGCAAACATGGGCACTGGAAAGTTACTTTGAGGCCACCTTGAAAGGTGTTCAGGTGAGGAAATGTCTGACAATAATTCTGTGTCTGTGGTTGAAGTTGCCCTTCCTCCCTCAAAAAAAAGTTTAAGGGTAGCTTTTTGTGGCAATTCTTTAACGTCCACTAAAGATGTGAGTTGACCATCAAAATCAGGGTCTTCATACTGTATGCTGAAGTTTCTATCCAAATCCAGCTTGTCTTTCAAAAACCTTTAAGGTCTTCAATGTTCAGGACGAGTGACAAGTGTGACCTTCTGTGTAGTTCTGGCATCAATAATGACACAAAGTATAATCACTGATGAGGAGGACGCTGCCATGTTTCTTTGGAATGAAACGGGGATAAAAAATACAGAGGTTTAGTTATATAGTGTACTACACATAAAAAATGTACCATTTTGATTTTTTTTGAATCAGTATGCCACTGGAGTACTCACGATCAGAAAACTGAGCACTGCTTCACCAGGATGTATCTTTTGGGGGTTAGCAGTAATTGGCCCTACCAATGGTGAGGTAACCAACAAATCTGAAAGCTGAAAAACAGAAAGTCTCCCTTATGTTCGTGAAAGTTCATAAGAACATAGATGTTCAATATACCATGATTCATACGAACTACAGAGCAATGAAACACTCTAGTGTTATTCACAAGATAGATCTGTGCAATCCTCCAGAACTGAGGCAGCCCAACACAGGCTCCTGCAGACACAAACATTCCAGGGACATAGTCAGTGCCATCTACAGTGACCCTAGATGTAGTATAGATTGTGCTACTGGTTGTCTGTCTTTGAATGAATGCTTTTGCACTATCCAGAAGTGTTGAAACTAACACTGATGTGATACTTGATGCTTGTTTGTGTGGCCTGAAATATGATGGTGCACTGAGATGATATGCCATCATGTGCTGGTGTCTATTTGCAAGTGTCAGTGAAATGTTCTTGAAGTTCTGGGTGTCATTTACTACTCTTTTGAACAATCTATATTTACCCTCACACCGCACTGTCCAGAGATGCACTAATGGCCCAAAACACCTTATAAGGTTTGGGTAGTGCTCAACATAGTGATGTTTAGGCCGGAAATGCAATTCAGGGAAAACCTCAGATAAAACCTGTCTGTGGTCACCTTACACTGCAAATACTGTATTGTTTCATCTGTAAATGCAGAGGATAGGCACAACTCAACAATTTCTTTTAAATCCATTAAGACAGGCCATGTCTTAACTCTAAAGTGAAATACTTCAGATGAATGAGCTCTTGAAGGCAAATGCACAACTCAGTTGGTACAATACCTTCCAAAAGCTCATGGAGGATATCTGGAGGGAAGCCTGTGATGGGGTGGAAAATTTGCAGTGTTTCACACAGAACACAGTCACCTTTTACACCAAACCCGCTGTTTGACAAATCAAAGCCTGCAGATGTGGCATTAACTAGAACATTGCAGTCCATAACAGCCTCAGCTAGTTCACTGAGAACAGAACTAGAAACTAGAACTAGTCATGTTTCTGAAGAGTATATCGTAGTGTCCCTTGTACAATTGGCTTTGATAAAGAAAATATCTGAATTATTTGTTCAATGATTTCCTGCAAAGCTGAATCTGAGACATGAAGGATGCTTTACATCTTCAAAAATAAACAGGACAAATTCCATTTTAATTGACTTCTAAACTGGTCAACATCACACTCGGACTCTTGAACTTCAGGGCTGTCATTACACGGACTAGACTCCTCTTCAGTAGTGTCAGATCCTATTGCTAAGGATTGTTGTTGTAAATCTGATTCTGTACAAACTAGACCATCTTTATAATTTGAGCAAGTGTAAAATTTGAGGTCTTACACTTATGGGAATTGAATGAGGAATACACATTTGTGCTAAAAAGACAATTCTTGAAAGGACATTCAACCACCTCATGTTTTTTTTTTTTTTTAAATGTCCCTTCTGGTGTCTGAAGAGAGCAGTTTCCGAGAATGTCTGCTTCAAAGAACAAATGGGACGTGAAATTTTATGCTCCTGAGCCTGAACCTGGTGTGTAGAATTACTAGTGTCTCCTGTATGGTATTGAGACAAATGGGTTTTCAGGCCATTAAATGAATGAAATGAACACACACAGTCTTTGTATAAACATGGTAATGGACTAACTTTTGAATAATGACTATGTTGCAAATGACAGTGTGTCATTTGTGTTCTGGATGGAAATGAGGCTGTACACAGTTTACAGTCCCAAGCCATCTCTCCAAATGATCAAACTTGTCATTTTTTAAACATATTTTAAATATAGTTACCTTGCACTTGAGAAATTTTTATATCACTTCAACTTGCTCAGCAGTCAGACAACATTGAAGTCCTAAAAACAAAGAGGCAAAACCAATTAATTCTAATGCTGACCATATTTTGAACATGTATACAATAAATGGCTCTTACAGTAAAATTACAGTTGCATTTATTATTGATTAAGAAACTCATCTTCAGCAAAACTAAAAACTTCTGAGTGTCGAGGTTTTTGATGGCAAAAAGGTGCTAGACTTTATCACCATAGTAACAAGCTGAGACGTCTGCAGATATGATGAGTACACTCAATGTTCATGCTGTTATAGAATTCTAAAACAATGATCTCATAAGGCGGGGTTTTCCCATTTTTTCTTTTGATCACATTTCTGACGTCTCGCCACAATTATGTTTCTTTCTCCATATCTTATCTATAATTGTGGCACAAGTTCAGCCAGCTTATTTATTTATTTATTTTTAAGTTTATTTTACTGATTTACGACATGGATTTCAACAGTACATCTTAAGAAATCACTAACATCAAACTGTCTTTAAAGATACAGACTTAAAAAAAAAAAAAAAAACAGTACAAACTTTATGCAAGTACAGAGGATGATTTTTCTGGGAAATAACAGAGCAGGCCTAGAAGAAACAGATACGATTATAACTGAAGAAAGGGTCTCAATGATCTCACCAGCTAGACCTACTTTGATTTTAGCTTCTTTGATTAACACATTCTCTCTTATGATCTCATATACTAGTCACACTTGCATGTACCATTTGCTTTTTGAAAATATACCATACTGACACACACACACATATCCTTGAACATTGGTACATCTCCTCTAGCACAGGTGGCCTTGCACATCAGAACTTGCACATCTGGGCACACAGGCCTTTGTGTATGACATTCTGTATTTCTCTAACTTCTGCAGTTTGAACAGTGGACCACTAATAAAGCTTTGGCAATAATAGTGGATACACACTAAGAAATGACAGATAACAAATTATTGAGCTAGGAAGAAAAAGATACAAGCTGCGAGTGAGGAATGTGCTCAGTGATTTCCAACAAGCTGGAGTTGCATCAATTTGTCATAGTTTCACCCCCATGAATATTCTCTTATTATTTTCTGATTAATAAAATATTCCATGTACTATTACAACATAATCATGTTTAAATGCTGATTTAACATTAAGTCACACTCTCTTCATGATTGAAATACATTTCACAATCATTATTAGGCCTTTGATGGATTAAAACATTTTTCTCTTGTTTGGTAGTATAAATATGCTAATGCTAAATATGCAAATTAAACGAACGTTAAGAGTAACTACAAAGATTAATTCGATAACCTAACCAGCCACGTATCTAGACTTCAAATAATATGAAGTACTTATATATAATATAGGGTTATTCATGTGGCAATAATAGTGTGTAATATATATATATATATATATATATATATATGAATAATTAAAATTTTGTATAGTTTAAGTTCTCACAGAATTTTAAATGACACTTTTTTAATCCAGTCGGTCTGAAGTGAAGCGACCATCTTGCTAAGAGGAAAAGTTCAGGCTGCAGGCTCTCAGCACGTTCGGTGATGAAAATGTTAATAAAAACAGAATGCAATGATTTGCAAATCTCATAAACCCATATGTTATTCACAATAGAACATAGAAAACATATCAAATGTTTAAACTGAGGAAATGTACCATTTTAAGAAAAAAATAAGGTAATTTTTAATATGATGGTCGCAACACGTCTCAAAAAAGTTGGGACGGGGCAACAAAAGGCTGGAAAAGTAAGTGTTACTAAAAAGAAACAGCTGGAGGAACATTTTGCAACTAATTAGGTTAATTGGCAACAGGTCAGTAACATGATTGGGTATAAAAAGAGTATCTTAGAGAGGCAGAGTCTCTCAGAAGTAAAGATGTGTTGGAATCTGGATAGAAGCAGATGTTGCTCTAAAACCTGAATATACCTTTCAGCATTGATGGTGCCTTTCCAGATGTGCAAGCTGCCCATTCCATAGGCACTAATGCACCTCCATACCATCAGAGATGCAAGCGTTTGAACTGAGCGCTGATAAAAAGCCGGATGGTCCCTCTCCTCTTTAGTCCTCTTTAGTTTAGAGGACGTGTCCATGGTTTCCAAAAAGAATTTCAAATTTCGATTCGTCTGACCACAGAACAGTTTTCCACTTTGCCTCAGTCCATTTTAAATGAGCTTTGGCCCAGAGAAGACGGCGGCGTTTCTGGATCATGTTCACATATTCAATTCAATTCAGTTTTATTTGTATAGAGCTTTTAACAATGGACATTGTCCCAAAGCAGCTTTACAGAAATATATAAACTCAGGATATAAATTTTAAATGTATGAATTTATCCCTGATGAGCAGCCAGGGGTGAAGGTGGTGAGGAAAAACTCCCTGAGACGATATGAGGAAGAAACCTTGAGAGGAACCAGACTCAAAAGGGAACCCATCCTCATCTGGGTGACACCGGATAGTGCGATTATAAATAAATAAATAATCCCTTCTATAATTGTGCTAATACTACATGGTCAAATAGTGCAGTTGTGTAACCAGGAAAATTCATTACAGTTTTTACATGAAGACTGTTTTGTTGAACTTCTCCACTGTTCACTGATGGAGACTTGAGTGTAATTGTAATTGTAGTAATTGTAGTCCTAAAGCTATAATAGCATAACTGTTCATATGAATTGAGGTCCAAAGCCATCATTATGTTTTTTAAGTGGTACCATCCTCAGTAATCTCAGTGATCTTTAGGCTGCACCGTGTGGGGCCTCAGCAGCAGCATGTGACTTCCATTTGATGAGAACTCCAACCAGAAGTAGGGCATCAGGATGGATCAGGCAGGTCCAGAGAGCAGAAGGGGTCGGGATCACTGGCACCTCAGGAGTATCATGTGTAGCTCGACAGAAAGAGAGAGGGAGAGATTATTAGGTATGCTTATTGTCCTGTAATGGTTAAGGACAGTGTACTTTGCGTGAGTGCAAGCCGGGACTTATATAATAAGACTAGCTATGACAGCATAACTAAAAGGAAGAGCCAGAAGGTAACACAGACATGAGGGCTCCCTGGGACATAAGGTGGCCAGCCACTCCACCATCAACAAACCTGCGTGAACTCGTGAAGTGGGGGGGGGCGACAGCATCCAAACATCCCAGTTCACCACAACATACTATGCCTGTGAGACCTCTAGATCTGCTCCTTTACCTAAAAAAAAAAACTATTCACAAAAAAAGCTTGACTAAACAAATATGTCTTCAGCCTGGACTTAAACACTGAGACTGTGTCTGAGTCCTGAACACTAACTGGAAGGCTGTTCCATAACTGTGGGGCTTTGTAAGAGAAAGCTCTTCCCCCTGCTGTAGCCTTCACTATTCGAGGTACCAACAAATAGCCTGCACCTTTTGATCGAAGTAGGCATGGTGGATCATAAAAGACCAAAAGTTCGCTCAGGTACTGTGGCGCGAGATCATTCAATGCTTTAAAGGTCAATATTTTATAATCAATGCGAAATTTTACTGGGAGCCAGTGCAGTGTGGATAAGATAGGGGTGATGTGGTCATATCTTCTGGTTCTAGTAAGGATTCTTGCAGCTGCATTCTGGACTAACTGGAGTTTGTTTATGCTCCTACTGGAACATCCAGACAGTAAGGCATTACAATAATCCAACCTAGAGGTGTTGAAAGCATGAACTAATTTTTCTGCATCCTGTAGTGACATTATGTTTGTTATCTTTGCAATATTTCTGAGGTGAAAGAAGTCTGTCCTAGTAATATTACCTACGTGGGCGTCAAATGAAAGTCTGGAGTCAATAATCACACCAAGGTCTTTTACTGCTGCACATGATGAAACAGAAAGGCCATCCAGAGTTACTATGGAATCAGAAAACTTACTTCTAGCTGCATGTGGTCCTAGTATAAGTACTTCTGTCTTGTCAGAATTAAGTAAGAGGAAGTTAATAAGCATCCAGTGTCTAATGTCCTTTACACATTCCTCGACTTTATTAAACTGGTGTCTGTCATCTGGCTCCGCTGAAACATACAACTGTGTGTCATCAGCATAACAGTCAATATCATAGTCATATGGCTTCTTCTTTGCTTGATAGAACTTTAACCAGTGTTTGTGGATGGTATGGCAAACTGTGTTCACAGACAATGAGTTCTGGAGGTGTTTCTGAGCCCATGCAGTGATTTCCATTACGGAATCATGCCGGTTTTTAAGTGCAGTGCCTTCCGAGGGCCTGAAGATCACAAGCATGCAATATTGAGTTTCATCCTTGTCCCTTGCGCAGCCTATTGCTGCTATTATTGTGTCTATTTCTATAAGCCCTTAGTCACTTAATACACAAGACAAAACTCCTTGAATGTTAAGCCATTTAATTAAATAGGAAATTGATCTTCCCTCACACATTAGCTTTAATCTGACTACTGGGTGGCAGAGGATTGCCCATGGGGTAGACAACAGAGTCTGCAGGGAGCAGCAGCTTGCTTTTTCTGGATTCTGGATTTTGGCTTTCAGCTCAAAGGCCTTTCCCGTGTAAAAGGTCTCTGAAGGCACAAAGGTCAATGGTGCCTTGTTGAGGACCCTTGAAGACAACTGCATCAGGCTCCTAGCATATGCTCTCTTGGACATCGCTGGATACATGTTGGGTCGCCCAGGAACAACCTGGAAGCCACAGTAGTTGAAGATGAAATTTCAACCAATGTGAAAGTACTATTCCAATAAAATCCAAAGTCTCACCCATGTTGAGTCACAGTCTAGTTGGAGATACCAGTCCTACTGAAGGATGCAAGAAATGTCCAAGCTTACCGGTAGTGATTGTTTTTATTTTTTAAAGACTTGCCTGAAAGCACCTGCTTTCTACTAGTTGCTCAATTTGCTTACTCATTACCCACAAAGTTTTCTCTAGGCTGCAATTTAATGCAGTCTTTAATTTACCACTAGATGTCAGGGTGGGATCATCTGACCAAACCCTCACTTTTATTCTAATTACTTCAAGTGAGCAACCAATGTCCTTTAAAATGTAAAAGTAGCCTACCGTACAATACAACACCACAAACAGAAACAACGTGAACCTACACAACCTGCAGCAACCTGAGATGGTAGATGTTGGTGTGTTAAAATAAATAAGAACATTAAAATGAAACCTTAACATTAGTCATCGCCATGTGCATTTTAAAAGCATGATCTTTTTGCCATGCTTTAATGTTATATAAGCGACGGGCATGTGACTTGAGAAGGGCAACGATAAGGTAGCTGTTTTTAGCACCGAACTCTCGCCATCAAAAGTAATGAGAGGGGTGTGTGTGAGTGTGTGTGTGAGTGAGTGAGTGAGTGAGAGAGAGAGAGAGAGAGAGAGAGTGAGTGTAACAGTGCAGAGTGGGAACACAACTTCACCGCTCTCCGCTGTTACAGAGGAAGGAAACTGACGAAACTGAACGTCGCTTAACTTTTAGGCTCGGAGTTGTTAAATTTACGAGTGAAACTGGACGGCACGTGGCTATGAATATGTGGACGTGGTAGCTTGACATATTACAGTTCGTTAGAAAAAAAAAAATATATATATATATATTGCCGTCTATTTGCTTCGGTGTTAATTTTTGACAAACACCACAGAAAAGGAAGCGTGCGAGGAGCGGATACACGCGCAACTCTTCCGCACCGGAAACTCTCAGAAAGTTCTACATTTTTGGATATTTTTCTTACACATAAAGAATGCCTTTAGAAATGCTGCAGTTCTCATGAAGGACTACCTCTTTCCACTCTTAAACTCAGTATAGAGTATAAAGTAAAAAGTACCGACACCCAATGGCTTCTCAGGGGCCGGGACGCAAGAGAACTCCCAATAGAAATGCAGCGACTCCAGAGGAAGATGCGCTAAATGTGATAGCAAGAGAGGTAATATGTTTTATTTATTTATTTTAGATTTTAAAATAACACACACACACAACTGGTTGTATCTTGACTGCTTCTGTGGTTACCCGGAACCACGTTATCAAATCTAAATCTTACCTTGATATGATCCGTTGGTAATTTGAATATTTAATACCAATAAGTGTAAAGGATAACACTTTCTACATCTCAGGTAGGTAATAGTGTGTCTCTGCCCGCATCACAGCTGATTTAGTAGCCTTACCTTGCACTGTAAGGTAATTGCTATGGCTCCAGTACTTTTTAATATCTTTGTTTTGTTGGATGTATCATACAGAGTCCAGAATGGTTGAGGAAGTTATTCTTGTGTATTCTTTTGGTGCGAGCCTGGAGGATCTCCAGCCATAGTCCAGCACAAAGCTGACATACAGCCACAGGTGCTGTGTAACAGATGGTAAACGCCATGCTGAGCTTGGGAGGTAGATTTTGTGGACCATGTGTACACAATTTAATACTAATGCAAATGTAAAAATACAAATTTCACGAAGATGTAGAGCTTGTGCTACTTAAGAGAAGTTACTTTTTTATCATCTTCAACGGCAGAGCTGATTTCCATTACTGTGTTTTATTTAGCACCTTCCAGTTCTCTTTTCAAATTATTTTGTAAAGGCCACTGGAGAAAGGCTTGAATTAGGGCTGGGATATATGATCTTA